>CM046722.1:47219242-47819242 GCA_025584915.1 Monochamus saltuarius
TGTAGAGCGTTATTGTCTATACTAACATCAACGGTCTCGCAAACGCAGATGATTCAACTGCTAAGTTGTTACTTCTTAGCAGTGCAAGCCTTTCTAGAAGGAAACCCAACGCCTGAGATCGTGTCCTATAGCACTGTGCTTGTACTATGCAATACACATGCAGTAAAGGTATAAACAGTGTGTATCCTTAATGTATGTATCATAATGCACGTCTGATTGTATCAGCAGCCACGTGTTTGTGTTGTTTCTAAAGGGAAACTGTGATATATAAGCAGTCGAGCCATAAACAGAGTGGTTGTTTCACTTGAAACTGCTTCATAGTATATAGAGCGTGTGTAGAGCGTTATTGCCTATACTAACATCAACGGTCTTCAAAACGCAGATGATTCAAACGCTAGTTGTTACTTTTTAGCCGTGCAAGCCTTTCTAGAAGGAAACCCAACGCCTGGGATCGTGTCCTATTGCGCTGTGCTTGTACTGTGCAATACACATGCATTAAAGGTATAACCAGTGTGTATCCTTAATGTATGTATCGTCATGCACGTCTGATTGTATCAGCAGCCACGTGTTTGTGTTGTTTCTAAAGCGAAACTGTGATATATAAGCAGTCGAGCCATAAACAGAGTGGTTGTCTCACTTGAAAGTACTTCATAGTCCATAGAGCGTGTGTAGGGCGTTATTGCCCATACCAACAACAACCGTCTGGCAAACGCGGATGATTCAACTGCTAAGTTGTTACTTCTTAGCAGTGCAAGATATTCTAGAAGGTAACCCAACGCCTGGGATAGTGTCCTATAGCGCTGGGCTTGTACTGTGCAATACACATGCAGTAAAGGTATAACCAGTGTGTATCCTTAATGTATGTATCATAATGCACGTCTGATTGTATCAGCAGCCACGTGTTTATGTTTGTTCTAGATGGATACTGTGATATATATGCAGTCGAGCCATAAACAGAGGGGTTGTTTCACTTGAAACTGCTTCATAGTACATAAAGCGTGTGTAGAGCGTTATTGTCTATACTAACATGAACGGTCTTACAAACACAGATATTTCAAACGCTAAGTTGTTACTTCTTAGCAGTGCAAGCCTTTCTATAAGGAAACCCAACGCCTGGATTGTGTCCTATAGCGCTGTGCTTGTTCTGTGCAATACACATGCAGTAAAGGTATAACCAGTGTGTATCCTTAATGTATGTATCATAATGCATGTCTGATTGTATCAGCAGCCACGTGTTTGTGTTGCTTCTAGAGCGAAACTGTGATATATAAGCAGTCGAGCCATAAACAGAGTGGTTGGTTCATATGAAACTGCTTCATAGTACATAGAGCGTGTGTAGAGCGTTATTGCCTATACTAACATCAACGGTCTTCAAAACGCAGATGATTCAAACGCTAGTTGTTACTTCTTAGCCGTGCAAGTTTTTTCTAGAAGGAAACCTAACGCCTGGGATCGTGTCCTATAGCGCTGGGCATGTAGTGTGCAATACACATGCAGTAAAGGTAAAGCCAGTGTGTATCCTTAATGTCTGTATCGTGATGCACGTCTCATTGTATCATCAGCCACGTGTTTGTGCTGCTTCTAAAGGGAAACTGTGATATATAAGCAGTCGAGCCATAAACAGAGTGGTTGGTTCACTTGAAACTGCTTCATAGTACATAGAGCGTGTGTAGAGCGTTATTGCCTATACTAACATCAACGGTCTTCAAAACGCAGATGATTCAAACGCTAGTTGTTACTTCTTAGCCGTGCAAGCCTTTCTAGAAGGAAACCTAACGCCTGGGATCGTGTCCTATAGCGCTGGGCATGTAGTGTGCACTACATTACGCAGTAAAGGTAAAGCCAGTGTGTATCCTTAATGTCTGTATCGTGACGCACGTCTCAATGTATCAGCAGCCACGTGCTTGAGTTGCTTCTAGATGGAAACTGTGATATATAAGCAGTCGAGCCATAAACAGAGTGGTTGGTTCATTTGAAGCTGCTTCATATTACATAGAGCGTGTGTAGAGCGTTATTGCCTATACTAACATCAACGGTCTTATAAACGCAGAGGTTTCAAACGCTAAGTTGTTACTTCTTAGCAGGGCAAGCCTTTCTAGAAGGAAATCCAACGCCTGGGATAGTGTCCTATACCGCTGGGCTTGTCCTGTGCAATACACATGCAGTAAAGGTATAACCAGTGTGTAACCTTAATGTATGTATCATAATGCACGTCTGATTGTATCAGCAGCCACGTGTTTGTGTTGCTTCTAGAGCGAAACTGTGATATATAAGCAGTCGAGCCATAAACAGGGTGGTTGTCTCACTTGAAAGTACTTCATAGTTCATAGAGCGTGTGTAGGGCGTTATTGCCCATACCAACAACAACCGTCTGGCAAACGCGGATAATTCAACTGCTAAGTTGTTACATCTTAGTAGTGCAAGCCATTCTAGAAGAAAACCCAACGCCTGGGATAGTGTCCTATAGCGCTGGGCTTGTACTGTGCAATACACATGCAGTAAAGGTATAACCAGTGTGTATCCTTAATGTCTGTATCATAATGCACGTCTGATTCTATCATCAGCCACGCGCTTGTGCTGTTCTAGATGGAAACTGTGATATATATGCAGTCGAGCCATAAACAGAGGGGTTGTTTCACTTGAAACTGCTTCATAGTACATAGAGCGTGTGTAGAGCGTTATTGTTTATACTAACATCAACGGTCTCGCAAACGCAGATTATTCAACTGCTAAGTTGTTATTTCTTAGCAGTGCAAGCCTTTCTAGAAGGAAACCCAACGCCTGGGATCATGTCCTATACCGCTGGGCTTGTCCTGTGCAATACACATGCAGTAAAGGTATAACCAGTGTGTATCCTTAATGTATGTATCGTGATGCACGTCTGATTGTATCAGCAGCCACGTGTTTGTGTTGTTTCTAAAGCGAAACTGTGATATATAAGCAGTCGAGCCATAAACAGAGTGGTTGTCTCACTTGAAAGTACTTCATAGTCCATAGAGCGTGTGTAGGGCGTTATTGCCCATACCAACAACAACCGTCTGGCAAACGCGGATGATTCAACTGCTAAGTTGTTATATCTTAGCAGTGCAAGCCTTTCTAGAAGGAAACTCAACGCCTGGGATAGTGTCCTATAGCGCTGGGCTTGTACTGTGCAATACACATGCAGTAAAGGTATAACCAGTGTGTATCCTTAATGTCTGTATCATAATGCACGTCTGATTCTATCATCAGCCACGTGCTTGTGTATTGCACAGTACAAGCCCAGCGATATAGGACACGATCCCAGGCGTTGGGGTTCGTTCTAGAAAGGCTTGCACTGCTAAGAAGTAACAACTTAGCGTTTGAACCCTCTGCGTTTATAAGACCGTTGATGTTAGTATAGGCAATAACGCTCTACACACGCTCTATGTAATATGAAGCAGCTTCAAGTGAACCAACCACTCTGTTTATGGCTCGACTGCTTATATATCACAGTTTCGCTTTAGAAACAACACAAACACGTGGCTGCTGATACAATCAGACGTGCATGACGATACATACATTAAGGATACACACTGGTTATACCTTTACTGCATGTGTATTGCACAGTACAAGCCCAGCGCTATAGGACACTATCCCAGGCGTTGGGTTTCCTTCTAGAAAGGCTTGCACTGCTAAGATATAACAACTTAGCAGTTGAATCATCCGTGTTTGCCAGACGGTTGTTGTTGGTATAGGCAATAACGCCCTACACACGCTCTATGGACTATGAAGTACTTTCAAGTGAGACAACCACTCTGTTTATGGCTCGACTGCTTATATATCACAGTTTCGCTTTAGAAACGACACAAACACGTGGCTGCTGATACAATCAGACGTGCATCACGATACATACATTAAGGATACACACTGGTTATACCTTTACTCCATGTGTATTGCACAGTACAAGCCCAGCGCTATAGGACACTATCCCAGGCGTTGGGTTTCCTTCTAGAAAGGCTTGCACTGCTAAGAAGTAACAACTTAGCGTTTGAACCCTCTGCGTTTATAAGACCGTTGATGTTAGTATAGGCAATAACGCTCTACACACGCTCTATGTAATATGAAGCAGCTTCAAGTGAACCAATCACTCTGTTTATGGCTCGACTGCTTATATATCACAGTTTCGCTCTAGAAGCAACACAAACACGTGGCTGCTGATACAATCAGACGTGCATCACGATACATACATTAAGGATACACACTGGTTATACCTTTACTGCATTTGTATTGCACAGAACAAGCACAGCGCTATAGGACACAATCCAGGCGTTGGGTTTCCTTATAGAAAGGCTGGCACTGCTAAGAAGTAACAACTTAGCGTTTGAAATATCTGTGTTTGTAAGACCGTTCATGTTAGTATAGACAATAACGCTCTACACACGCTTTATGTACTATGAAGCAGTGTCAAGTGACACAACCCCTCTGTTTATGGCTCGACTGCATATATATCACAGTTTCCATCTAGAAGCAACACAAGCACGTGGCTGATGATAGAATCAGACGTGCATTATGATACAGACATTAAGGATACACACTGGTTATACCTTTACTGCATGTGTATTGCACAGTACAAGCCCAGCGCTATAGGACACTATCCCAGGCGTTGAGTTTCCTTCTAGAAAGGCTTGCACTGCTAAGATATAACAACTTAGCAGTTGAATCATCCGCGTTTGCCAGACGGTTGTTGTTGGTATGGGCAATAACGCCCTACACACGCTCTATGGACTATGAAGTACTTTCAAGTGAGACAACCACTCTGTTTATGGCTCGACTGCTTATATATCACAGTTTCGCTTTAGAAACAACACAAACACGTGGCTGCTGATACAATCAGACGTGCATCACGATACATACATTAAGGATACACACTGGTTATACCTTTACTGCACGTGTATTGCACAGGACAAGCCCAGCGGTATAGGACATGATCCCAGGCGTTGGGTTTCCTTCTAGAAAGGCTTGCACTGCTAAGAAGTAACAACTTAGCAGTTGAATCATCTGCGTTTGCGAGACCGTTGATGTTAGTATAGACAATAACGCTCTACACACGCTTTATGTACTATGAAGCAGTGTCAAGTGACACAACCCCTCTGTTTATGGCTCGACTGCATATATATCACAGTTTCCATCTAGAAGCAACACAAGCACGTGGCTGATGATAGAATCAGACGTGCATTATGATACAGACATTAAGGATACACACTGGTTATACCTTTACTGCATGTGTATTGCACAGTACAAGCCCAGCGCTATAGGACACTATCCCAGGCGTTGGGTTTCCTTCTAGAAAGGCTTGCACTGCTAAGATATAACAACTTAGCAGCTGAATCATCCGCGTTTGCCAGACGGTTGTTGTTGGTATGGGCAATAACGCCCTACACACGCTCTATGGACTATGAAGTACTTTCAAGTGAGACAACCACTCTGTTTATGGCTCGACTGCTTATATATCACAGTTTCGCTTTAGAAACAACACAAACACGTGGCTGCTGATACAATCAGACGTGCATCACGATACAGACATTAAGGATACACACTGGTTATACCTTTACTGCATGTGTATTGCACAGTACAAGCCCAGCGCTATAGGACACTATCCCAGGCGTTGGGTTTCCTTCTAGAATGGCTTGCACTGCTAAGAAGTAACAACTTAGCAGTTGAATCATCTACGTTTGCGAGACCGTTGATGTTAGTATAGACAATAACGCTCTACACACGCTCTATGTACTATGAAGCAGTTTCAAGTGAAACAACCCCTCTGTTTATGGCTCGACTGCATATATATCACAGTTTCCATCTAGAAGCAACACAAACACGTGGCTGCTGATACAATCAGACGTGCATTATGATACATACATTAAGGATACACACTGGTTATACCTTTACTGCATGTGTATTGCACAGTACAAGCCCAGCGCTATAGGACACTATCCCAGGCGTTGGGTTTCCTTCTAGAAAGGCTTGCACTGCTAAGAAGTAACAACTTAGCGTTTTAAACATCTGCGTTTATAAGACCGTTGATGTTAGTATACGCAATAACGCTCTACACACGCTCTATGTAATATGAAGCAGCTTCAAGTGAACCAACCACTCTGTTTATGGCTCGACTGCTTATATATCACAGTTTCCATTTAGAAACAACACAAACACGTGGCTGCTGATACAATCAGACGTGCATCACGATACAGACATTAAGGATACACACTGGCTTACCTTTACTGCATGTGTATTGCACACTACATGCCCAGCGCTATAGGACACGATCCCAGGCGTTGAGTTTCCTTCTAGAATGGCTTGCACTGCTAAGAAGTAACAACTTAGCAGTTGAATCATCTACGTTTGCGAGACCGTTGATGTTAGTATAGACAATAACGCTCTACACACGCTCTATGGACTATGAAGCACTTTCAAGTGAGACAACCACTCTGTTTATGGCTCGACTGCTTATATATCACAGTTTCGCTTTAGAAACGACACAAACACGTGGCTGCTGATACAATCAGACGTGCATCACGATACATACATTAAGGATACACACTGGTTATACCTTTACTGCATGTGTATTGCACACTACATGCCCAGCGCTATAGGACACGATCCCAGGCGTTGAGTTTCCTTCTAGAATGGCTTGCACTGCTAAGAAGTAACAACTTAGCAGTTGAATCATCTACGTTTGCGAGACCGTTGATGTTAGTATAGACAATAACGCTCTACACACGCTCTATGGACTATGAAGCACTTTCAAGTGAGACAACCACTCTGTTTATGGCTCGACTGCTTATATATCACAGTTTCGCTTTAGAAACGACACAAACACGTGGCTGCTGATACAATCAGACGTGCATCACGATACATACATTAAGGATACACACTGGTTATACCTTTACTCCATGTGTATTGCACAGTACAAGCCCAGCGCTATAGGACACTATCCCAGGCGTTGGGTTTCCTTCTAGAATGGCTTGCACTGCTAAGAAGTAACAACTTAGCAGTTGAATCATCTACGTTTGCTAGACCGTTGATGTCAGTATAGGCAATAACGCTCTACACAAGCTCTATGTAATATGAAGCAGCTTCAAGTGAACCAACCACTCTGTTTATGGCTCGACTGCTTATATATCACAGTTTCGCTCTAGAAGCAACACAAACACGTGGCTGCTGATACAATCAGACGTGCATTATGATACATACATTAAGGATACACACTGGTTATACCTTTACTGCATGTGTATTGCACAGTACAAGCCCAGCGCTATAGGACACTATCCCAGGCGTTGGGTTTCCTTCTAGAAAGGCTTGCACTGCTAAGAAGTAACAACTTAGCGTTTGAACCCTCTGCGTTTATAAGACCGTTGATGTTAGTATAGGCAATAACGCTCTACACACGCTCTATGTAATATGAAGCAGCTTCAAGTGAACCAACCACTCTGTTTATGGCTCGACTGCTTATATATCACAGTTTCCCTCTAGAAACAACACAAACACGTGGCTGCTGATACAATCAGACGTGCATTATGATACAGACATTAAGGATACACACTGGTTATACCTTTACTGCATGTGTATTGCACACTACATGCCCAGCGCTATAGGACACGATCCCAGGCGTTGAGTTTCCTTCTAGAATGGCTTGCACTGCTAAGAAGTAACAACTTAGCAGTTGAATCATCTACGTTTGCGAGACCGTTGATGTTAGTATAGACAATAACGCTCTACACACGCTCTATGGACTATGAAGCACTTTCAAGTGAGACAACCACTCTGTTTATGGCTCGACTGCTTATATATCACAGTTTCGCTTTAGAAACAACCCAAACACGTGGCTGCTGATACAATCAGACGTGCATCACGATACATACATTAAGGATACACACTGGTTATACCTTTACTCCATGTGTATTGCACAGTACAAGCCCAGCGCTATAGGACACTATCCCAGGCGTTGGGTTTCCTTCTAGAATGGCTTGCACTGCTAAGAAGTAACAACTTAGCGTTTGAACTCTCTGCGTTTATAAGACCGTTGATGTTAGTATAGGCAATAACGCTCTACACACGCTCTATGTAATATGAAGCAGCTTCAAGTGAACCAACCACTCTGTTTATGGCTCGACTGCTTATATATCACAGTTTCCATTTAGAAGCAACACAAACACGTGGCTGCTGATACATTGAGACGTGCGTCACGATACAGACATTAAGGATACACACTGGCTTTACCTTTACTGCATGTGTATTGCACACTACATGCCCAGCGCTATAGGACACGATCCCAGGCGTTAGGTTTCCTTCTAGAAAGGCTTGCACGGCTAAGAAGTAACAACTAGCGTTTGAATCATCTGCGTTTTGAAGACCGTTGATGTTAGTATAGGCAATAACGCTCTACACACGCTCTATGTACTATGAAGCAGTTTCATATGAACCAACCACTCTGTTTATGGCTCGACTGCTTATATATCACAGTTTCGCTCTAGAAGCAACACAAACACGTGGCTGCTGATACAATCAGACGTGTATTATGATACATACATTAAGGATACACACTGGTTATACCTTTACTGCATGTGTATTGCACAGAACAAGCACAGCGCTATAGGACACAATCCAGGCGTTGGGTTTCCTTATAGAAAGGCTTGCACTGCTAAGAAGTAACAACTTAGCGTTTGAAATATCTGTGTTTGTAAGACCGTTCATGTTAGTATAGACAATAACGCTCTACACACGCTTTATGTACTATGAAGCAGTTTCAAGTGAAACAACCCCTCTGTTTATGGCTCGACTGCATATATATCACAGTATCCATCTAGAACAAACATAAACACGTGGCTGCTGATACAATCAGACGTGCATCACGATACATACATTAAGGATACACACTGGTTATACCTTTACTCCATGTGTATTGCACAGTACAAGCCCAGCGCTATAGGACACTATCCCAGGCGTTGGGTTTCCTTCTAGAAAGGCTTGCACTGCTAAGAAGTAACAACTTAGCAGTTGAATCATCTACGTTTGCGAGACCGTTGATGTTAGTATAGGCAATAACGCTCTACACACGCTCTATGTACTATGAAGCAGTTTCAAGTGAACCAATCACTCTGTTTATGGCTCGACTGCTTATATATCACAGTTTCGCTCTAGAAGCAACACAAACACGTGGCTGCTGATACAATCAGACGTGCATCACGATACATACATTAAGGATACACACTGGTTATACCTTTACTGCATTTGTATTGCACAGAACAAGCACAGCGCTATAGGACACAATCCAGGCGTTGGGTTTCCTTATAGAAAGGCTGGCACTGCTAAGAAGTAACAACTTAGCGTTTGAAATATCTGTGTTTGTAAGACCGTTCATGTTAGTATAGACAATAACGCTCTACACACGCTTTATGTACTATGAAGCAGTGTCAAGTGACACAACCATCTGTTTATGGCTCGACTGCATATATATCACAGTTTCCATCTAGAAGCAACACAAGCACGTGGCTGATGATAGAATCAGACGTGCATTATGATACAGACATTAAGGATACACACTGGTTATACCTTTACTGCATGTGTATTGCACAGTACAAGCCCAGCGCTATAGGACACTATCCCAGGCGTTGAGTTTCCTTCTAGAAAGGCTTGCACTGCTAAGATATAACAACTTAGCAGTTGAATCATCCGCGTTTGCCAGACGGTTGTTGTTGGTATGGGCAATAACGCCCTACACACGCTCTATGGACTATGAAGTACTTTCAAGTGAGACAACCACTCTGTTTATGGCTCGACTGCTTATATATCACAGTTTCGCTTTAGAAACAACACAAACACGTGGCTGCTGATACAATCAGACGTGCATCACGATACATACATTAAGGATACACACTGGTTATACCTTTACTGCATGTGTATTGCACAGGACAAGCCCAGCGGTATAGGACATGATCCCAGGCGTTGGGTTTCCTTCTAGAAAGGCTTGCACTGCTAAGAAGTAACAACTTAGCAGTTGAATCATCTGCGTTTGCGAGACCGTTGATGTTAGTATAGACAATAACGCTCTACACACGCTCTATGTACTATGAAGCAGTTTCAAGTGAAACAACCCCTCTGTTTATGGCTCGACTGCTTATATATCACAGTTTCCATCTAGAAGCAACACAAGCACGTGGCTGATGATACAATCAGACGTGCATTATGATACAAACATTAAGGATACACACTGGTTATACCTTTACTGCATGTGTATTGCACAGTACAAGCCCAGCGTTATAGGACACTATCCCAGGCGTTGGGTTTCTAGAAAGGCTTGCCCTGCTAAGAAGTAACAACTTAGCGTTTGAAACCTCTGCGTTTATAAGACCGTTGATGTTAGTATAGGCAATAACGCTCTACACACGCTCTATGTAATATGAAGCAACTTCAAGTGAACCAACCACTCTGTTTATGGCTCGACTGCTTATATATCACAGTTTCCCTTTAGAAGCAACACAAACACGTGGCTGCTGATACAATGAGACGTGCATCACGATACAGACATTAAGGATACACACTGGCTTTATCTTTACTGCATGTGTATTGCACACTACATGCCCAGCGCTATAGGACACGATCCCAGGCGTTGGGTTTCCTTCTAGAAAGGCTTGCACTGCTAAGATATAACAACTTAGCAGTTGAATCATCCGTGTTTGCCAGACGGTTGTTGTTGGTATAGGCAATAACGCCCTACACACGCTCTATGGACTATGAAGTACTTTCAAGTGAGACAACCACTCTGTTTATGGCTCGACTGCTTATATATCACAGTTTCGCTTTAGAAACGACACAAACACGTGGCTGCTGATACAATCAGACGTGCATCACGATACATACATTAAGGATACACACTGGTTATACCTTTACTCCATGTGTATTGCACAGTACAAGCCCAGCGCTATAGGACACTATCCCAGGCGTTGGGTTTCCTTCTAGAAAGGCTTGCACTGCTAAGAAGTAACAACTTAGCGTTTGAACCCTCTGCGTTTATAAGACCGTTGATGTTAGTATAGGCAATAACGCTCTACACACGCTCTATGTAATATGAAGCAGCTTCAAGTGAACCAACCACTCTGTTTATGGCTCGACTGCTTATATATCACAGTTTCCTTTTAGAAACAACACAAACACGTGGCTGCTGATACAATCAGACGTGCATCACGATACAGACATTAAGGATACACACTGGCTTTACCTTTACTGCATGTGTATTGCACACTGCATGCCCAGCGCTATAGGACACGATCCCAGGCGTTGAGTTTCCTTCTAGAATGGCTTGCACTGCTAAGAAGTAACAACTTAGCAGTTGAATCATCTACGTTTGCGAGACCGTTGATGTTAGTATAGACAATAACGCTCTACACACGCTCTATGGACTATGAAGCACTTTCAAGTGAGACAACCACTCTGTTTATGGCTCGACTGCTTATATATCACAGTTTCGCTTTAGAAACAACCCAAACACGTGGCTGCTGATACAATCAGACGTGCATCACGATACATACATTAAGGATACACACTGGTTATACCTTTACTCCATGTGTATTGCACAGTACAAGCCCAGCGCTATAGGACACTATCCCAGGCGTTGGGTTTCCTTCTAGAAAGGCTTGCACTGCTAAGAAGTAACAACTTAGCAGTTGAATCATCTACGTTTGCGAGACCGTTGATGTTAGTATAGGCAATAACGCTCTACACACGCTCTATGTACTATGAAGCAGTTTCAAGTGAACCAATCACTCTGTTTATGGCTCGACTGCTTATATATCACAGTTTCGCTCTAGAAGCAACACAAACACGTGGCTGCTGATACAATCAGACGTGCATCACGATACATACATTAAGGATACACACTGGTTATACCTTTACTGCATTTGTATTGCACAGAACAAGCACAGCGCTATAGGACACAATCCAGGCGTTGGGTTTCCTTATAGAAAGGCTGGCACTGCTAAGAAGTAACAACTTAGCGTTTGAAATATCTGTGTTTGTAAGACCGTTCATGTTAGTATAGACAATAACGCTCTACACACGCTTTATGTACTATGAAGCAGTGTCAAGTGACACAACCCCTCTGTTTATGGCTCGACTGCATATATATCACAGTTTCCATCTAGAAGCAACACAAGCACGTGGCTGATGATAGAATCAGACGTGCATTATGATACAGACATTAAGGATACACACTGGTTATACCTTTACTGCATGTGTATTGCACAGTACAAGCCCAGCGCTATAGGACACTATCCCAGGCGTTGAGTTTCCTTCTAGAAAGGCTTGCACTGCTAAGATATAACAACTTAGCAGTTGAATCATCCGCGTTTGCCAGACGGTTGTTGTTGGTATGGGCAATAACGCCCTACACACGCTCTATGGACTATGAAGTACTTTCAAGTGAGACAACCACTCTGTTTATGGCTCGACTGCTTATATATCACAGTTTCGCTTTAGAAACAACACAAACACGTGGCTGCTGATACAATCAGACGTGCATCACGATACATACATTAAGGATACACACTGGTTATACCTTTACTGCACGTGTATTGCACAGGACAAGCCCAGCGGTATAGGACATGATCCCAGGCGTTGGGTTTCCTTCTAGAAAGGCTTGCACTGCTAAGAAGTAACAACTTAGCAGTTGAATCATCTGCGTTTGCGAGACCGTTGATGTTAGTATAGACAATAACGCTCTACACACGCTTTATGTACTATGAAGCAGTGTCAAGTGACACAAACCCTCTGTTTATGGCTCGACTGCATATATATCACAGTTTCCATCTAGAAGCAACACAAGCACGTGGCTGATGATAGAATCAGACGTGCATTATGATACAGACATTAAGGATACACACTGGTTATACCTTTACTGCATGTGTATTGCACAGTACAAGCCCAGCGCTATAGGACACTATCCCAGGCGTTGGGTTTCCTTCTAGAAAGGCTTGCACTGCTAAGATATAACAACTTAGCAGCTGAATCATCCGCGTTTGCCAGACGGTTGTTGTTGGTATGGGCAATAACGCCCTACACACCCTCTATGGACTATGAAGTACTTTCAAGTGAGACAACCACTCTGTTTATGGCTCGACTGCTTATATATCACAGTTTCGCTTTAGAAACAACACAAACACGTGGCTGCTGATACAATCAGACGTGCATCACGATACAGACATTAAGGATACACACTGGTTATACCTTTACTGCATGTGTATTGCACAGTACAAGCCCAGCGCTATAGGACACTATCCCAGGCGTTGGGTTTCCTTCTAGAATGGCTTGCACTGCTAAGAAGTAACAACTTAGCAGTTGAATCATCTACGTTTGCGAGACCGTTGATGTTAGTATAGACAATAACGCTCTACACACGCTCTATGTACTATGAAGCAGTTTCAAGTGAAACAACCCCTCTGTTTATGGCTCGACTGCATATATATCACAGTTTCCATCTAGAAGCAACACAAACACGTGGCTGCTGATACAATCAGACGTGCATTATGATACATACATTAAGGATACACACTGGTTATACCTTTACTGCATGTGTATTGCACAGTACAAGCCCAGCGCTATAGGACACTATCCCAGGCGTTGGGTTTCCTTCTAGAAAGGCTTGCACTGCTAAGAAGTAACAACTTAGCGTTTGAAACATCTGCGTTTATAAGACCGTTGATGTTAGTATAGGCAATAACGCTCTACACACGCTCTATGTAATATGAAGCAGCTTCAAGTGAACCAACCACTCTGTTTATGGCTCGACTGCTTATATATCACAGTTTCTTTAGAAACAACACAAACACGTGGCTGCTGATACAATCAGACGTGCATCACGATACAGACATTAAGGATACACACTGGCTTTACCTTTACTGCATGTGTATTGCACACTACATGCCCAGCGCTATAGGACACGATCCCAGGCGTTGAGTTTCCTTCTAGAATGGCTTGCACTGCTAAGAAGTAACAACTTAGCAGTTGAATCATCTACGTTTGCGAGACCGTTGATGTTAGTATAGACAATAACGCTCTACACACGCTCTATGGACTATGAAGCACTTTCAAGTGAGACAACCACTCTGTTTATGGCTCGACTGCTTATATATCACAGTTTCGCTTTAGAAACGACACAAACACGTGGCTGCTGATACAATCAGACGTGCATCACGATACATACATTAAGGATACACACTGGCTTTACCTTTACTGCATGTGTATTGCACACTACATGCCCAGCGCTATAGGACACGATCCCAGGCGTTGAGTTTCCTTCTAGAATGGCTTGCACTGCTAAGAAGTAACAACTTAGCAGTTGAATCATCTACGTTTGCGAGACCGTTGATGTTAGTATAGACAATAACGCTCTACACACGCTCTATGGACTATGAAGCACTTTCAAGTGAGACAACCACTCTGTTTATGGCTCGACTGCTTATATATCACAGTTTCGCTTTAGAAACGACACAAACACGTGGCTGCTGATACAATCAGACGTGCATCACGATACATACATTAAGGATACACACTGGTTATACCTTTACTCCATGTGTATTGCACAGTACAAGCCCAGCGCTATAGGACACTATCCCAGGCGTTGGGTTTCCTTCTAGAATGGCTTGCACTGCTAAGAAGTAACAACTTAGCAGTTGAATCATCTACGTTTGCTAGACCGTTGATGTCAGTATAGGCAATAACGCTCTACACAAGCTCTATGTAATATGAAGCAGCTTCAAGTGAACCAACCACTCTGTTTATGGCTCGACTGCTTATATATCACAGTTTCGCTCTAGAAGCAACACAAACACGTGGCTGCTGATACAATCAGACGTGCATTATGATACATACATTAAGGATACACACTGGTTATACCTTTACTGCATGTGTATTGCACAGTACAAGCCCAGCGCTATAGGACACTATCCCAGGCGTTGGGTTTCCTTCTAGAAAGGCTTGCACTGCTAAGAAGTAACAACTTAGCGTTTGAAACCTCTGCGTTTATAAGACCGTTGATGTTAGTATAGGCAATAACGCTCTACACACGCTCTATGTAATATGAAGCAGCTTCAAGTGAACCAACCACTCTGTTTATGGCTCGACTGCTTATATATCACAGTTTCGCTTTAGAAACAACACAAACACGTGGCTGCTGATACAATCAGACGTGCATCACGATACAGACATTAAGGATACACACTGGCTTTACCTTTACTGCATGTGTATTGCACACTACATGCCCAGCGCTATAGGACACGATCCCAGGCGTTGAGTTTCCTTCTAGAATGGCTTGCACTGCTAAGAAGTAACAACTTAGCAGTTGAATCATCTACGTTTGCGAGACCGTTGATGTTAGTATAGACAATAACGCTCTACACACGCTCTATGGACTATGAAGCACTTTCAAGTGAGACAACCACTCTGTTTATGGCTCGACTGCTTATATATCACAGTTTCGCTTTAGAAACAACCCAAACACGTGGCTGCTGATACAATCAGACGTGCATCACGATACATACATTAAGGATACACACTGGTTATACCTTTACTCCATGTGTATTGCACAGTACAAGCCCAGCGCTATAGGACACTATCCCAGGCGTTGGGTTTCCTTCTAGAATGGCTTGCACTGCTAAGAAGTAACAACTTAGCGTTTGAACCCTCTGCGTTTATAAGACCGTTGATGTTAGTATAGGCAATAACGCTCTACACACGCTCTATGTAATATGAAGCAGCTTCAAGTGAACCAACCACTCTGTTTATGGCTCGACTGCTTATATATCACAGTTTCCCTTTAGAAGCAACACAAACACGTGGCTGCTGATACATTGAGACGTGCGTCACGATACAGACATTAAGGATACACACTGGCTTTACCTTTACTGCATGTGTATTGCACACTACATGCCCAGCGCTATAGGACACGATCCCAGGCGTTAGGTTTCCTTCTAGAAAGGCTTGCACGGCTAAGAAGTAACAACTAGCGTTTGAATCATCTGCGTTTTGAAGACCGTTGATGTTAGTATAGGCAATAACGCTCTACACACGCTCTATGTACTATGAAGCAGTTTCATATGAACCAACCACTCTGTTTATGGCTCGACTGCTTATATATCACAGTTTCGCTCTAGAAGCAACACAAACACGTGGCTGCTGATACAATCAGACGTGTATTATGATACATACATTAAGGATACACACTGGTTATACCTTTACTGCATGTGTATTGCACAGAACAAGCACAGCGCTATAGGACACAATCCAGGCGTTGGGTTTCCTTATAGAGAGGCTTGCACTGCTAAGAAGTAACAACTTAGCGTTTGAAATATCTGTGTTTGTAAGACCGTTCATGTTAGTATAGACAATAACGCTCTACACACGCTTTATGTACTATGAAGCAGTTTCAAGTGAAACAACCCCCTGTTTATGGCTCGACTGCATATATATCACAGTATCCATCTAGAACAAACATAAACACGTGGCTGCTGATACAATCAGACGTGCATCACGATACATACATTAAGGATACACACTGGTTATACCTTTACTCCATGTGTATTGCACAGTACAAGCCCAGCGCTATAGGACACTATCCCAGGCGTTGGGTTTCCTTCTAGAAAGGCTTGCACTGCTAAGAAGTAACAACTTAGCAGTTGAATCATCTACGTTTGCGAGACCGTTGATGTTAGTATAGGCAATAACGCTCTACACACGCTCTATGTACTATGAAGCAGTTTCAAGTGAACCAATCACTCTGTTTATGGCTCGACTGCTTATATATCACAGTTTCGCTCTAGAAGCAACACAAACACGTGGCTGCTGATACAATCAGACGTGCATCACGATACATACATTAAGGATACACACTGGTTATACCTTTACTGCATTTGTATTGCACAGAACAAGCACAGCGCTATAGGACACAATCCAGGCGTTGGGATTCCTTATAGAAAGGCTGGCACTGCTAAGAAGTAACAACTTAGCGTTTGAAATATCTGTGTTTGTAAGACCGTTCATGTTAGTATAGACAATAACGCTCTACACACGCTTTATGTACTATGAAGCAGTGTCAAGTGACACAACCCTCTGTTTATGGCTCGACTGCATATATATCACAGTTTCCATCTAGAAGCAACACAAGCACGTGGCTGATGATAGAATCAGACGTGCATTATGATACAGACATTAAGGATACACACTGGTTATACCTTTACTGCATGTGTATTGCACAGTACAAGCCCAGCGCTATAGGACACTATCCCAGGCGTTGAGTTTCCTTCTAGAAAGGCTTGCACTGCTAAGATATAACAACTTAGCAGTTGAATCATCCGCGTTTGCCAGACGGTTGTTGTTGGTATGGGCAATAACGCCCTACACACGCTCTATGGACTATGAAGTACTTTCAAGTGAGACAACCACTCTGTTTATGGCTCGACTGCTTATATATCACAGTTTCGCTTTAGAAACAACACAAACACGTGGCTGCTGATACAATCAGACGTGCATCACGATACATACATTAAGGATACACACTGGTTATACCTTTACTGCATGTGTATTGCACAGGACAAGCCCAGCGGTATAGGACATGATCCCAGGCGTTGGGTTTCCTTCTAGAAAGGCTTGCACTGCTAAGAAGTAACAACTTAGCAGTTGAATCATCTGCGTTTGCGAGACCGTTGATGTTAGTATAGACAATAACGCTCTACACACGCTCTATGTACTATGAAGCAGTTTCAAGTGAAACAACCCCTCTGTTTATGGCTCGACTGCATATATATCACAGTTTCCATCTAGAAGCAACACAAGCACGTGGCTGATGATACAATCAGACGTGCATTATGATACAAACATTAAGGATACACACTGGTTATACCTTTACTGCATGTGTATTGCACAGTACAAGCCCAGCGTTATAGGACACTATCCCAGGCGTTGGGTTTCCTTCTAGAAAGGCTTGCCCTGCTAAGAAGTAACAACTTAGCGTTTGAAACCTCTGCGTTTATAAGACCGTTGATGTTAGTATAGGCAATAACGCTCTACACACGCTCTATGTAATATGAAGCAACTTCAAGTGAACCAACCACTCTGTTTATGGCTCGACTGCTTATATATCACAGTATTCCTATAGAAGCAACACAAACACGTGGCTGCTGATACAATGAGACGTGCATCACGATACAGACATTAAGGATACACACTGGCTTTACCTTTACTGCATGTGTATTGCACACTACATGCCCAGCGCTATAGGACACTATCCCAGGCGTTGGGTTTCCTTCTAGAAAGGCTTGCACTGCTAAGATATAACAACTTAGCAGTTGAATCATCCGTGTTTGCCAGACGGTTGTTGTTGGTATAGGCAATAACGCCCTACACACGCTCTATGGACTATGAAGTACTTTCAAGTGAGACAACCACTCTGTTTATGGCTCGACTGCTTATATATCACAGTTTCGCTTTAGAAACGACACAAACACGTGGCTGCTGATACAATCAGACGTGCATCACGATACATACATTAAGGATACACACTGGTTATACCTTTACTGCATGTGTATTGCACAGTACAAGCCCAGCGCTATAGGACACTATCCCAGGCGTTGGGTTTCCTTCTAGAAAGGCTTGCACTGCTAAGATATAACAACTTAGCAGTTGAATCATCCGTGTTTGCCAGACGGTTGTTGTTGGTATAGGCAATAACGCCCTACACACGCTCTATGGACTATGAAGTACTTTCAAGTGAGACAACCACTCTGTTTATGGCTCGACTGCTTATATATCACAGTTTCGCTTTAGAAACGACACAAACACGTGGCTGCTGATACAATCAGACGTGCATCACGATACATACATTAAGGATACACACTGGTTATACCTTTACTCCATGTGTATTGCACAGTACAAGCCCAGCGCTATAGGACACTATCCCAGGCGTTGGGTTTCCTTCTAGAAAGGCTTGCACTGCTAAGAAGTAACAACTTAGCGTTTGAACCCTCTGCGTTTATAAGACCGTTGATGTTAGTATAGGCAATAACGCTCTACACACGCTCTATGTAATATGAAGCAGCTTCAAGTGAACCAACCACTCTGTTTATGGCTCGACTGCTTATATATCACAGTTTCCCATTAGAAACAACACAAACACGTGGCTGCTGATACAATCAGACGTGCATCACGATACAGACATTAAGGATACACACTGGCTTTACCTTTACTGCATGTGTATTGCACACTGCATGCCCAGCGCTATAGGACACGATCCCAGGCGTTGAGTTTCCTTCTAGAATGGCTTGCACTGCTAAGAAGTAACAACTTAGCAGTTGAATCATCTACGTTTGCGAGACCGTTGATGTTAGTATAGACAATAACGCTCTACACACGCTCTATGGACTATGAAGCACTTTCAAGTGAGACAACCACTCTGTTTATGGCTCGACTGCTTATATATCACAGTTTCGCTTTAGAAACAACCCAAACACGTGGCTGCTGATACAATCAGACGTGCATCACGATACATACATTAAGGATACACACTGGTTATACCTTTACTCCATGTGTATTGCACAGTACAAGCCCAGCGCTATAGGACACTATCCCAGGCGTTGGGTTTCCTTCTAGAAAGGCTTGCACTGCTAAGAAGTAACAACTTAGCAGTTGAATCATCTACGTTTGCGAGACCGTTGATGTTAGTATAGGCAATAACGCTCTACACACGCTCTATGTACTATGAAGCAGTTTCAAGTGAACCAATCACTCTGTTTATGGCTCGACTGCTTATATATCACAGTTTCGCTCTAGAAGCAACACAAACACGTGGCTGCTGATACAATCAGACGTGCATCACGATACATACATTAAGGATACACACTGGTTATACCTTTACTGCATTTGTATTGCACAGAACAAGCACAGCGCTATAGGACACAATCCAGGCGTTGGGTTTCCTTATAGAAAGGCTGGCACTGCTAAGAAGTAACAACTTAGCGTTTGAAATATCTGTGTTTGTAAGACCGTTCATGTTAGTATAGACAATAACGCTCTACACACGCTTTATGTACTATGAAGCAGTGTCAAGTGAGACAACACTCTGTTTATGGCTCGACTGCATATATATCACAGTTTCCATCTAGAAGCAACACAAGCACGTGGCTGATGATAGAATCAGACGTGCATTATGATACAGACATTAAGGATACACACTGGTTATACCTTTACTGCATGTGTATTGCACAGTACAAGCCCAGCGCTATAGGACACTATCCCAGGCGTTGGGTTTCCTTCTAGAAAGGCTTGCACTGCTAAGATATAACAACTTAGCAGCTGAATCATCCGCGTTTGCCAGACGGTTGTTGTTGGTATGGGCAATAACGCCCTACACACGCTCTATGGACTATGAAGTACTTTCAAGTGAGACAACCACTCTGTTTATGGCTCGACTGCTTATATATCACAGTTTCGCTTTAGAAACAACACAAACACGTGGCTGCTGATACAATCAGACGTGCATCACGATACAGACATTAAGGATACACACTGGTTATACCTTTACTGCATGTGTATTGCACAGTACAAGCCCAGCGCTATAGGACACTATCCCAGGCGTTGGGTTTCCTTCTAGAATGGCTTGCACTGCTAAGAAGTAACAACTTAGCAGTTGAATCATCTACGTTTGCGAGACCGTTGATGTTAGTATAGACAATAACGCTCTACACACGCTCTATGTACTATGAAGCAGTTTCAAGTGAAACAACCCCTCTGTTTATGGCTCGACTGCATATATATCACAGTTTCCATCTAGAAGCAACACAAACACGTGGCTGCTGATACAATCAGACGTGCATTATGATACATACATTAAGGATACACACTGGTTATACCTTTACTGCATGTGTATTGCACAGTACAAGCCCAGCGCTATAGGACACTATCCCAGGCGTTGGGTTTCCTTCTAGAAAGGCTTGCACTGCTAAGAAGTAACAACTTAGCGTTTGAACCCTCTGCGTTTATAAGACCGTTGATGTTAGTATACGCAATAACGCTCTACACACGCTCTATGTAATATGAAGCAGCTTCAAGTGAACCAACCACTCTGTTTATGGCTCGACTGCTTATATATCACAGTTTCCCTTTAGAAACAACACAAACACGTGGCTGCTGATACAATCAGACGTGCATCACGATACAGACATTAAGGATACACACTGGCTTTACCTTTACTGCATGTGTATTGCACACTACATGCCCAGCGCTATAGGACACGATCCCAGGCGTTGAGTTTCCTTCTAGAATGGCTTGCACTGCTAAGAAGTAACAACTTAGCAGTTGAATCATCTACGTTTGCGAGACCGTTGATGTTAGTATAGACAATAACGCTCTACACACGCTCTATGGACTATGAAGCACTTTCAAGTGAGACAACCACTCTGTTTATGGCTCGACTGCTTATATATCACAGTTTCGCTTTAGAAACGACACAAACACGTGGCTGCTGATACAATCAGACGTGCATCACGATACATACATTAAGGATACACACTGGCTTTACCTTTACTGCATGTGTATTGCACACTACATGCCCAGCGCTATAGGACACGATCCCAGGCGTTGAGTTTCCTTCTAGAATGGCTTGCACTGCTAAGAAGTAACAACTTAGCAGTTGAATCATCTACGTTTGCGAGACCGTTGATGTTAGTATAGACAATAACGCTCTACACACGCTCTATGGACTATGAAGCACTTTCAAGTGAGACAACCACTCTGTTTATGGCTCGACTGCTTATATATCACAGTTTCGCTTTAGAAACGACACAAACACGTGGCTGCTGATACAATCAGACGTGCATCACGATACATACATTAAGGATACACACTGGTTATACCTTTACTCCATGTGTATTGCACAGTACAAGCCCAGCGCTATAGGACACTATCCCAGGCGTTGGGTTTCCTTCTAGAATGGCTTGCACTGCTAAGAAGTAACAACTTAGCAGTTGAATCATCTACGTTTGCTAGACCGTTGATGTCAGTATAGGCAATAACGCTCTACACAAGCTCTATGTAATATGAAGCAGCTTCAAGTGAACCAACCACTCTGTTTATGGCTCGACTGCTTATATATCACAGTTTCGCTCTAGAAGCAACACAAACACGTGGCTGCTGATACAATCAGACGTGCATTATGATACATACATTAAGGATACACACTGGTTATACCTTTACTGCATGTGTATTGCACAGTACAAGCCCAGCGCTATAGGACACTATCCCAGGCGTTGGGTTTCCTTCTAGAAAGGCTTGCACTGCTAAGAAGTAACAACTTAGCGTTTGAACCCTCTGCGTTTATAAGACCGTTGATGTTAGTATAGGCAATAACGCTCTACACACGCTCTATGTAATATGAAGCAGCTTCAAGTGAACCAACCACTCTGTTTATGGCTCGACTGCTTATATATCACAGTTTCCCTTTAGAAACAACACAAACACGTGGCTGCTGATACAATCAGACGTGCATCACGATACAGACATTAAGGATACACACTGGCTTTACCTTTACTGCATGTGTATTGCACACTACATGCCCAGCGCTATAGGACACGATCCCAGGCGTTGAGTTTCCTTCTAGAATGGCTTGCACTGCTAAGAAGTAACAACTTAGCAGTTGAATCATCTACGTTTGCGAGACCGTTGATGTTAGTATAGACAATAACGCTCTACACACGCTCTATGGACTATGAAGCACTTTCAAGTGAGACAACCACTCTGTTTATGGCTCGACTGCTTATATATCACAGTTTCGCTTTAGAAACAACCCAAACACGTGGCTGCTGATACAATCAGACGTGCATCACGATACATACATTAAGGATACACACTGGTTATACCTTTACTCCATGTGTATTGCACAGTACAAGCCCAGCGCTATAGGACACTATCCCAGGCGTTGGGTTTCCTTCTAGAATGGCTTGCACTGCTAAGAAGTAACAACTTAGCGTTTGAAACCTCTGCGTTTATAAGACCGTTGATGTTAGTATAGGCAATAACGCTCTACACACGCTCTATGTAATATGAAGCAGCTTCAAGTGAACCAACCACTCTGTTTATGGCTCGACTGCTTATATATCACAGTTTCCCTTTAGAAGCAACACAAACACGTGGCTGCTGATACATTGAGACGTGCGTCACGATACAGACATTAAGGATACACACTGGCTTTACCTTTACTGCATGTGTATTGCACACTACATGCCCAGCGCTATAGGACACGATCCCAGGCGTTAGGTTTCCTTCTAGAAAGGCTTGCACGGCTAAGAAGTAACAACTAGCGTTTGAATCATCTGCGTTTTGAAGACCGTTGATGTTAGTATAGGCAATAACGCTCTACACACGCTCTATGTACTATGAAGCAGTTTCATATGAACCAACCACTCTGTTTATGGCTCGACTGCTTATATATCACAGTTTCGCTCTAGAAGCAACACAAACACGTGGCTGCTGATACAATCAGACGTGTATTATGATACATACATTAAGGATACACACTGGTTATACCTTTACTGCATGTGTATTGCACAGAACAAGCACAGCGCTATAGGACACAATCCAGGCGTTGGGTTTCCTTATAGAAAGGCTTGCACTGCTAAGAAGTAACAACTTAGCGTTTGAAATATCTGTGTTTGTAAGACCGTTCATGTTAGTATAGACAATAACGCTCTACACACGCTTTATGTACTATGAAGCAGTTTCAAGTGAAACAACCCCTCTGTTTATGGCTCGACTGCATATATATCACAGTATCCATCTAGAACAAACATAAACACGTGGCTGCTGATACAATCAGACGTGCATCACGATACATACATTAAGGATACACACTGGTTATACCTTTACTCCATGTGTATTGCACAGTACAAGCCCAGCGCTATAGGACACTATCCCAGGCGTTGGGTTTCCTTCTAGAAAGGCTTGCACTGCTAAGAAGTAACAACTTAGCAGTTGAATCATCTACGTTTGCGAGACCGTTGATGTTAGTATAGGCAATAACGCTCTACACACGCTCTATGTACTATGAAGCAGTTTCAAGTGAACCAATCACTCTGTTTATGGCTCGACTGCTTATATATCACAGTTTCGCTCTAGAAGCAACACAAACACGTGGCTGCTGATACAATCAGACGTGCATCACGATACATACATTAAGGATACACACTGGTTATACCTTTACTGCATTTGTATTGCACAGAACAAGCACAGCGCTATAGGACACAATCCAGGCGTTGGGTTTCCTTATAGAAAGGCTGGCACTGCTAAGAAGTAACAACTTAGCGTTTGAAATATCTGTGTTTGTAAGACCGTTCATGTTAGTATAGACAATAACGCTCTACACACGCTTTATGTACTATGAAGCAGTGTCAAGTGACACAACAACTCTGTTTATGGCTCGACTGCATATATATCACAGTTTCCATCTAGAAGCAACACAAGCACGTGGCTGATGATAGAATCAGACGTGCATTATGATACAGACATTAAGGATACACACTGGTTATACCTTTACTGCATGTGTATTGCACAGTACAAGCCCAGCGCTATAGGACACTATCCCAGGCGTTGAGTTTCCTTCTAGAAAGGCTTGCACTGCTAAGATATAACAACTTAGCAGTTGAATCATCCGCGTTTGCCAGACGGTTGTTGTTGGTATGGGCAATAACGCCCTACACACGCTCTATGGACTATGAAGTACTTTCAAGTGAGACAACCACTCTGTTTATGGCTCGACTGCTTATATATCACAGTTTCGCTTTAGAAACAACACAAACACGTGGCTGCTGATACAATCAGACGTGCATCACGATACATACATTAAGGATACACACTGGTTATACCTTTACTGCATGTGTATTGCACAGGACAAGCCCAGCGGTATAGGACATGATCCCAGGCGTTGGGTTTCCTTCTAGAAAGGCTTGCACTGCTAAGAAGTAACAACTTAGCAGTTGAATCATCTGCGTTTGCGAGACCGTTGATGTTAGTATAGACAATAACGCTCTACACACGCTCTATGTACTATGAAGCAGTTTCAAGTGAAACAACCCTCTGTTTATGGCTCGACTGCATATATATCACAGTTTCCATCTAGAAGCAACACAAGCACGTGGCTGATGATACAATCAGACGTGCATTATGATACAAACATTAAGGATACACACTGGTTATACCTTTACTGCATGTGTATTGCACAGTACAAGCCCAGCGTTATAGGACACTATCCCAGGCGTTGGGTTTCCTTCTAGAAAGGCTTGCCCTGCTAAGAAGTAACAACTTAGCGTTTGAAACCTCTGCGTTTATAAGACCGTTGATGTTAGTATAGGCAATAACGCTCTACACACGCTCTATGTAATATGAAGCAACTTCAAGTGAACCAACCACTCTGTTTATGGCTCGACTGCTTATATATCACAGTTTCGCTCTAGAAGCAACACAAACACGTGGCTGCTGATACAATGAGACGTGCATCACGATACAGACATTAAGGATACACACTGGCTTTACCTTTACTGCATGTGTATTGCACACTACATGCCCAGCGCTATAGGACACTATCCCAGGCGTTGGGTTTCCTTCTAGAAAGGCTTGCACTGCTAAGATATAACAACTTAGCAGTTGAATCATCCGTGTTTGCCAGACGGTTGTTGTTGGTATAGGCAATAACGCCCTACACACGCTCTATGGACTATGAAGTACTTTCAAGTGAGACAACCACTCTGTTTATGGCTCGACTGCTTATATATCACAGTTTCGCTTTAGAAACGACACAAACACGTGGCTGCTGATACAATCAGACGTGCATCACGATACATACATTAAGGATACACACTGGTTATACCTTTACTGCATGTGTATTGCACAGTACAAGCCCAGCGCTATAGGACACTATCCCAGGCGTTGGGTTTCCTTCTAGAAAGGCTTGCACTGCTAAGATATAACAACTTAGCAGTTGAATCATCCGTGTTTGCCAGACGGTTGTTGTTGGTATAGGCAATAACGCCCTACACACGCTCTATGGACTATGAAGTACTTTCAAGTGAGACAACCACTCTGTTTATGGCTCGACTGCTTATATATCACAGTTTCGCTTTAGAAACGACACAAACACGTGGCTGCTGATACAATCAGACGTGCATCACGATACATACATTAAGGATACACACTGGTTATACCTTTACTCCATGTGTATTGCACAGTACAAGCCCAGCGCTATAGGACACTATCCCAGGCGTTGGGTTTCCTTCTAGAAAGGCTTGCACTGCTAAGAAGTAACAACTTAGCGTTTGAACCCTCTGCGTTTATAAGACCGTTGATGTTAGTATAGGCAATAACGCTCTACACACGCTCTATGTAATATGAAGCAACTTCAAGTGAACCAACCACTCTGTTTATGGCTCGACTGCTTATATATCACAGTTTCCCTTTAGAAGCAACACAAACACGTGGCTGCTGATACAATGAGACGTGCATCACGATACAGACATTAAGGATACACACTGGCTTTATCTTTACTGCATGTGTATTGCACACTACATGCCCAGCGCTATAGGACACGATCCCAGGCGTTGGGTTTCCTTCTAGAAAGGCTTGCACTGCTAAGATATAACAACTTAGCAGTTGAATCATCCGTGTTTGCCAGACGGTTGTTGTTGGTATAGGCAATAACGCCCTACACACGCTCTATGGACTATGAAGTACTTTCAAGTGAGACAACCACTCTGTTTATGGCTCGACTGCTTATATATCACAGTTTCGCTTTAGAAACGACACAAACACGTGGCTGCTGATACAATCAGACGTGCATCACGATACATACATTAAGGATACACACTGGTTATACCTTTACTCCATGTGTATTGCACAGTACAAGCCCAGCGCTATAGGACACTATCCCAGGCGTTGGGTTTCCTTCTAGAAAGGCTTGCACTGCTAAGAAGTAACAACTTAGCGTTTGAACCCTCTGCGTTTATAAGACCGTTGATGTTAGTATAGGCAATAACGCTCTACACACGCTCTATGTAATATGAAGCAGCTTCAAGTGAACCAACCACTCTGTTTATGGCTCGACTGCTTATATATCACAGTTTCCCTTTAGAAACAACACAAACACGTGGCTGCTGATACAATCAGACGTGCATCACGATACAGACATTAAGGATACACACTGGCTTTACCTTTACTGCATGTGTATTGCACACTGCATGCCCAGCGCTATAGGACACGATCCCAGGCGTTGAGTTTCCTTCTAGAATGGCTTGCACTGCTAAGAAGTAACAACTTAGCAGTTGAATCATCTACGTTTGCGAGACCGTTGATGTTAGTATAGACAATAACGCTCTACACACGCTCTATGGACTATGAAGCACTTTCAAGTGAGACAACCTCTCTGTTTATGGCTCGACTGCTTATATATCACAGTTTCGCTTTAGAAACAACCCAAACACGTGGCTGCTGATACAATCAGACGTGCATCACGATACATACATTAAGGATACACACTGGTTATACCTTTACTCCATGTGTATTGCACAGTACAAGCCCAGCGCTATAGGACACTATCCCAGGCGTTGGGTTTCCTTCTAGAAAGGCTTGCACTGCTAAGAAGTAACAACTTAGCAGTTGAATCATCTACGTTTGCGAGACCGTTGATGTTAGTATAGGCAATAACGCTCTACACACGCTCTATGTACTATGAAGCAGTTTCAAGTGAACCAATCACTCTGTTTATGGCTCGACTGCTTATATATCACAGTTTCGCTCTAGAAGCAACACAAACACGTGGCTGCTGATACAATCAGACGTGCATCACGATACATACATTAAGGATACACACTGGTTATACCTTTACTGCATTTGTATTGCACAGAACAAGCACAGCGCTATAGGACACAATCCAGGCGTTGGGTTTCCTTATAGAAAGGCTGGCACTGCTAAGAAGTAACAACTTAGCGTTTGAAATATCTGTGTTTGTAAGACCGTTCATGTTAGTATAGACAATAAGGCTCTACACACGCTTTATGTACTATGAAGCAGTGTCAAGTGACACAACCCCTCTGTTTATGGCTCGACTGCATATATATCACAGTTTCCATCTAGAAGCAACACAAGCACGTGGCTGATGATAGAATCAGACGTGCATTATGATACAGACATTAAGGATACACACTGGTTATACCTTTACTGCATGTGTATTGCACAGTACAAGCCCAGCGCTATAGGACACTATCCCAGGCGTTGAGTTTCCTTCTAGAAAGGCTTGCACTGCTAAGATATAACAACTTAGCAGTTGAATCATCCGCGTTTGCCAGACGGTTGTTGTTGGTATGGGCAATAACGCCCTACACACGCTCTATGGACTATGAAGTACTTTCAAGTGAGACAACCACTCTGTTTATGGCTCGACTGCTTATATATCACAGTTTCGCTTTAGAAACAACACAAACACGTGGCTGCTGATACAATCAGACGTGCATCACGATACATACATTAAGGATACACACTGGTTATACCTTTACTGCACGTGTATTGCACAGGACAAGCCCAGCGGTATAGGACATGATCCCAGGCGTTGGGTTTCCTTCTAGAAAGGCTTGCACTGCTAAGAAGTAACAACTTAGCAGTTGAATCATCTGCGTTTGCGAGACCGTTGATGTTAGTATAGACAATAACGCTCTACACACGCTTTATGTACTATGAAGCAGTGTCAAGTGACACAAACCCTCTGTTTATGGCTCGACTGCATATATATCACAGTTTCCATCTAGAAGCAACACAAGCACGTGGCTGATGATAGAATCAGACGTGCATTATGATACAGACATTAAGGATACACACTGGTTATACCTTTACTGCATGTGTATTGCACAGTACAAGCCCAGCGCTATAGGACACTATCCCAGGCGTTGGGTTTCCTTCTAGAAAGGCTTGCACTGCTAAGATATAACAACTTAGCAGTTGAATCATCCGTGTTTGCCAGACGGTTGTTGTTGGTATAGGCAATAACGCCCTACACACGCTCTATGGACTATGAAGTACTTTCAAGTGAGACAACCACTCTGTTTATGGCTCGACTGCTTATATATCACAGTTTCGCTTTAGAAACGACACAAACACGTGGCTGCTGATACAATCAGACGTGCATCACGATACATACATTAAGGATACACACTGGTTATACCTTTACTGCATGTGTATTGCACAGTACAAGCCCAGCGCTATAGGACACTATCCCAGGCGTTGGGTTTCCTTCTAGAAAGGCTTGCACTGCTAAGATATAACAACTTAGCAGTTGAATCATCCGTGTTTGCCAGACGGTTGTTGTTGGTATAGGCAATAACGCCCTACACACGCTCTATGGACTATGAAGTACTTTCAAGTGAGACAACCACTCTGTTTATGGCTCGACTGCTTATATATCACAGTTTCGCTTTAGAAACGACACAAACACGTGGCTGCTGATACAATCAGACGTGCATCACGATACATACATTAAGGATACACACTGGTTATACCTTTACTCCATGTGTATTGCACAGTACAAGCCCAGCGCTATAGGACACTATCCCAGGCGTTGGGTTTCCTTCTAGAAAGGCTTGCACTGCTAAGAAGTAACAACTTAGCGTTTGAACCCTCTGCGTTTATAAGACCGTTGATGTTAGTATAGGCAATAACGCTCTACACACGCTCTATGTAATATGAAGCAGCTTCAAGTGAACCAACCACTCTGTTTATGGCTCGACTGCTTATATATCACAGTTTCCATTTAGAAACAACACAAACACGTGGCTGCTGATACAATCAGACGTGCATCACGATACAGACATTAAGGATACACACTGGCTTTACCTTTACTGCATGTGTATTGCACACTGCATGCCCAGCGCTATAGGACACGATCCCAGGCGTTGAGTTTCCTTCTAGAATGGCTTGCACTGCTAAGAAGTAACAACTTAGCAGTTGAATCATCTACGTTTGCGAGACCGTTGATGTTAGTATAGACAATAACGCTCTACACACGCTCTATGGACTATGAAGCACTTTCAAGTGAGACAACCTCTCTGTTTATGGCTCGACTGCTTATATATCACAGTTTCGCTTTAGAAACAACCCAAACACGTGGCTGCTGATACAATCAGACGTGCATCACGATACATACATTAAGGATACACACTGGTTATACCTTTACTCCATGTGTATTGCACAGTACAAGCCCAGCGCTATAGGACACTATCCCAGGCGTTGGGTTTCCTTCTAGAAAGGCTTGCACTGCTAAGAAGTAACAACTTAGCAGTTGAATCATCTACGTTTGCGAGACCGTTGATGTTAGTATAGGCAATAACGCTCTACACACGCTCTATGTACTATGAAGCAGTTTCAAGTGAACCAATCACTCTGTTTATGGCTCGACTGCTTATATATCACAGTTTCGCTCTAGAAGCAACACAAACACGTGGCTGCTGATACAATCAGACGTGCATCACGATACATACATTAAGGATACACACTGGTTATACCTTTACTGCATTTGTATTGCACAGAACAAGCACAGCGCTATAGGACACAATCCAGGCGTTGGGTTTCCTTATAGAAAGGCTGGCACTGCTAAGAAGTAACAACTTAGCGTTTGAAATATCTGTGTTTGTAAGACCGTTCATGTTAGTATAGACAATAACGCTCTACACACGCTTTATGTACTATGAAGCAGTGTCAAGTGACACAACCCCTCTGTTTATGGCTCGACTGCATATATATCACAGTTTCCATCTAGAAGCAACACAAGCACGTGGCTGATGATAGAATCAGACGTGCATTATGATACAGACATTAAGGATACACACTGGTTATACCTTTACTGCATGTGTATTGCACAGTACAAGCCCAGCGCTATAGGACACTATCCCAGGCGTTGGGTTTCCTTCTAGAAAGGCTTGCACTGCTAAGATATAACAACTTAGCAGCTGAATCATCCGCGTTTGCCAGACGGTTGTTGTTGGTATGGGCAATAACGCCCTACACACGCTCTATGGACTATGAAGTACTTTCAAGTGAGACAACCACTCTGTTTATGGCTCGACTGCTTATATATCACAGTTTCGCTTTAGAAACAACACAAACACGTGGCTGCTGATACAATCAGACGTGCATCACGATACAGACATTAAGGATACACACTGGTTATACCTTTACTGCATGTGTATTGCACAGTACAAGCCCAGCGCTATAGGACACTATCCCAGGCGTTGGGTTTCCTTCTAGAAAGGCTTGCACTGCTAAGAAGTAACAACTTAGCAGTTGAATCATCTACGTTTGCGAGACCGTTGATGTTAGTATAGACAATAACGCTCTACACACGCTCTATGTACTATGAAGCAGTTTCAAGTGAACCAACCACTCTGTTTATGGCTCGACTGCATATATATCACAGTTTCCATCTAGAAGCAACACAAACACGTGGCTGCTGATACAATCAGACGTGCATTATGATACATACATTAAGGATACACACCGGTTATACCTTTACTGCATGTGTATTGCACAGTACAAGCCCAGCGCTATAGGACACTATCCCAGGCGTTGGGTTTCCTTCTAGAAAGGCTTGCACTGCTAAGAAGTAACAACTTAGCGTTTGAAACCTCTACGTTTATAAGACCGTTGATGTTAGTATACGCAATAACGCTCTACACACGCTCTATGTACTATGAAGCAGTTTCAAGTGAACCAACCACTCTGTTTATGGCTCGACTGCTTATATATCACAGTTTCCTTTAGAAACAACACAAACACGTGGCTGCTGATACAATCAGACGTGCATCACGATACAGACATTAAGGATACACACTGGCTTTACCTTTACTGCATGTGTATTGCACACTACATGCCCAGCGCTATAGGACACGATCCCAGGCGTTGAGTTTCCTTCTAGAATGGCTTGCACTGCTAAGAAGTAACAACTTAGCAGTTGAATCATCTACGTTTGCGAGACCGTTGATGTTAGTATAGACAATAACGCTCTACACACGCTCTATGGACTATGAAGCACTTTCAAGTGAGACAACCACTCTGTTTATGGCTCGACTGCTTATATATCACAGTTTCGCTTTAGAAACGACACAAACACGTGGCTGCTGATACAATCAGACGTGCATCACGATACATACATTAAGGATACACACTGGTTATACCTTTACTGCATGTGTATTGCACACTACATGCCCAGCGCTATAGGACACGATCCCAGGCGTTGAGTTTCCTTCTAGAATGGCTTGCACTGCTAAGAAGTAACAACTTAGCAGTTGAATCATCTACGTTTGCGAGACCGTTGATGTTAGTATAGACAATAACGCTCTACACACGCTCTATGGACTATGAAGCACTTTCAAGTGAGACAACCACTCTGTTTATGGCTCGACTGCTTATATATCACAGTTTCGCTTTAGAAACGACACAAACACGTGGCTGCTGATACAATCAGACGTGCATCACGATACATACATTAAGGATACACACTGGTTATACCTTTACTCCATGTGTATTGCACAGTACAAGCCCAGCGCTATAGGACACTATCCCAGGCGTTGGGTTTCCTTCTAGAATGGCTTGCACTGCTAAGAAGTAACAACTTAGCAGTTGAATCATCTACGTTTGCTAGACCGTTGATGTCAGTATAGGCAATAACGCTCTACACAAGCTCTATGTAATATGAAGCAGCTTCAAGTGAACCAACCACTCTGTTTATGGCTCGACTGCTTATATATCACAGTTTCGCTCTAGAAGCAACACAAACACGTGGCTGCTGATACAATCAGACGTGCATTATGATACATACATTAAGGATACACACTGGTTATATCTTTACTGCATGTGTATTGCACAGTACAAGCCCAGCGCTATAGGACACTATCCCAGGCGTTGGGTTTCCTTCTAGAAAGGCTTGCACTGCTAAGAAGTAACAACTTAGCGTTTGAAACCTCTGCGTTTATAAGACCGTTGATGTTAGTATAGGCAATAACGCTCTACACACGCTCTATGTAATATGAAGCAGCTTCAAGTGAACCAACCACTCTGTTTATGGCTCGACTGCTTATATATCACAGTTTCCCTCTAGAATCAACACAAACACGTGGCTGCTGATACAATCAGACGTGCATCACGATACAGACATTAAGGATACACACTGGCTTTACCTTTACTGCATGTGTATTGTACACTACATGCCCAGCGCTATAGGACACGATCCCAGGCGTTGAGTTTCCTTCTAGAATGGCTTGCACTGCTAAGAAGTAACAACTTAGCAGTTGAATCATCTACGTTTGCGAGACCGTTGATGTTAGTATAGACAATAACGCTCTACACACGCTCTATGGACTATGAAGCACTTTCAAGTGAGACAACCACTCTGTTTATGGCTCGACTGCTTATATATCACAGTTTCGCTTTAGAAACAACCCAAACACGTGGCTGCTGATACAATCAGACGTGCATCACGATACATACATTAAGGATACACACTGGTTATACCTTTACTCCATGTGTATTGCACAGTACAAGCCCAGCGCTATAGGACACTATCCCAGGCGTTGGGTTTCCTTCTAGAAAGGCTTGCACTGCTAAGAAGTAACAACTTAGCAGTTGAATCATCTACGTTTGCGAGACCGTTGATGTTAGTATAGGCAATAACGCTCTACACACGCTCTATGTACTATGAAGCAGTTTCAAGTGAACCAATCACTCTGTTTATGGCTCGACTGCTTATATATCACAGTTTCGCTCTAGAAGCAACACAAACACGTGGCTGCTGATACAATCAGACGTGCATCACGATACATACATTAAGGATACACACTGGTTATACCTTTACTGCATTTGTATTGCACAGAACAAGCACAGCGCTATAGGACACAATCCAGGCGTTGGGTTTCCTTATAGAAAGGCTGGCACTGCTAAGAAGTAACAACTTAGCGTTTGAAATATCTGTGTTTGTAAGACCGTTCATGTTAGTATAGACAATAACGCTCTACACACGCTTTATGTACTATGAAGCAGTGTCAAGTGACACAACCCCTCTGTTTATGGCTCGACTGCATATATATCACAGTTTCCATCTAGAATCAACACAAGCACGTGGCTGATGATAGAATCAGACGTGCATTATGATACAGACATTAAGGATACACACTGGTTATACCTTTACTGCATGTGTATTGCACAGTACAAGCCCAGCGCTATAGGACACTATCCCAGGCGTTGAGTTTCCTTCTAGAAAGGCTTGCACTGCTAAGATATAACAACTTAGCAGTTGAATCATCCGCGTTTGCCAGACGGTTGTTGTTGGTATGGGCAATAACGCCCTACACACGCTCTATGGACTATGAAGTACTTTCAAGTGAGACAACCACTCTGTTTATGGCTCGACTGCTTATATATCACAGTTTCGCTTTAGAAACAACACAAACACGTGGCTGCTGATACAATCAGACGTGCATCACGATACATACATTAAGGATACACACTGGTTATACCTTTACTGCATGTGTATTGCACAGGACAAGCCCAGCGGTATAGGACATGATCCCAGGCGTTGGGTTTCCTTCTAGAAAGGCTTGCACTGCTAAGAAGTAACAACTTAGCAGTTGAATCATCTGCGTTTGCGAGACCGTTGATGTTAGTATAGACAATAACGCTCTACACACGCTTTATGTACTATGAAGCAGTGTCAAGTGACACAACCCCTCTGTTTATGGCTCGACTGCATATATATCACAGTTTCCATCTAGAAACAACACAAACACGTGGCTGCTGATACAATCAGACGTGCATTATGATACAGACATTAAGGATACACACTGGTTATACCTTTACTGCATGTGTATTGCACAGTACAAGCCCAGCGCTATAGGACACTATCCCAGGCGTTGGGTTTCGTTCTAGAATGGCTTGCACTACTAAGATGTAACAACTTAGCAGTTGAATTATCCGCGTTTGCCAGACGGTTGTTGTTGGTATGGGCAATAACGCCCTACACACGCTCTATGGACTATGAAGTACTTTCAAGTGAGACAACCACTCTGTTTATGGCTCGACTGCTTATATATCACAGTTTCGCTCTAGAAGCAACACAAACACGTGGCTGCTGATACAATCAGACGTGCATTATGATACATACATTAAGGTTACACACTGGTTATACCTTTACTGCATGTGTATTGCACAGGACAAGCCCAGCGGTATAGGACACTATCCCAGGCGTTGGATTTCCTTCTAGAAAGGCTTGCCCTGCTAAGAAGTAACAACTTAGCGTTTGAAACCTCTGCGTTTATAAGACCGTTGATGTTAGTATAGGCAATAACGCTCTACACACGCTCTATGTAATATGAAGCAGCTTCAAGTGAACCAACCACTCTGTTTATGGCTCGACTGCTTATATATCACAGTTTCCCTTTAGAAGCAACACAAACACGTGGCTGCTGATACATTGAGACGTGCGTCACGATACAGACATTAAGGATACACACTGTTTATACCTTTACTGCATGTGTATTGCACACTACATGCCCAGCGCTATAGGACACGATCCCAGGCGTTAGGTTTCCTTCTAGAAAGGCTTGCACGGCTAAGAAGTAACAACTAGCGTTTGAATCATCTGCGTTTTGAAGACCGTTGATGTTAGTATAGGCAATAACGCTCTACACACGCTCTATGTACTATGAAGCAGTTTCATATGAACCAACCACTCTGTTTATGGCTCGACTGCTTATATATCACAGTTTCGCTCTAGAAGCAACACAAACACGTGGCTGCTGATACAATCAGACGTGTATTATGATACATACATTAAGGATACACACTGGTTATACCTTTACTGCATGTGTATTGCACAGAACAAGCACAGCGCTATAGGACACAATCCAGGCGTTGGGTTTCCTTCTAGAAAGGCTTGCACTGCTAAGAAGTAACAACTTAGCAGTTGAATCATCTGCGTTTGCGAGACCGTTGATGTTAGTATAGACAATAACGCTCTACACACGCTCTATGTACTATGAAGCAGTTTCAAGTGAAACAACCCCTCTGTTTATGGCTCGACTGCATATATATCACAGTTTCCATCTAGAAGCAACACAAACACGTGGCTGCTGATACAATCAGACGTGCATTATGATACATACATTAAGGATACACACTGGTTATACCTTTACTGCATGTGTATTGCACAGTACAAGCCCAGCGCTATAGGACACGATCCCAGGCGTTGGGTTTCCATCTAGAAAGGCTTGCACTGCTTAGAAGTAACAACTTAGCAGTTGAATCATCTACGTTTGCGAGACCGTTGATGTTAGTATAGACAATAACGCTCTACACACGCTCTATGTACTATGAAGCAGTTTCAAGTGAAACAAACCCTCTGTTTATGGCTCGACTGCATATATATCACAGTTTCCATCTAAAAGCAACACAAGCACGTGGCTGATGATACAATCAGACGTGCATTATGATACAGACATTAAGGATACACACTGGCTTTACCTTTACTGCATGTGTATTGCACACTACATGCCCAGCGCTATAGGACACGATCCCAGGCGTTAGGTTTCCTTCTAGAAAGGCTTGCACGGCTAAGTAGTAACAACTAGCGTTTGAATCATCTGCGTTTTGAAGGCCGTTGATGTTAGTATAGACAATAACGCTCTACACACGCTCTATGTACTATGAAGCAGTGTCAAGTGACACAACCCCTCTGTTTATGGCTCGACTGCATATATATCACAGTTTCCATCTAGAAGCAACACAAGCACGTGGCTGATGATAGAATCAGACGTGCATTATGATACAGACATTAAGGATACACACTGGTTATACCTTTACTGCATGTGTATTGCACAGTACAAGCCCAGCGCTATAGGACACTATCCCAGGCGTTGGGTTTCCTTCTAGAAAGGCTTGCACTGCTAAGATATAACAACTTAGCAGCTGAATCATCCGCGTTTGCCAGACGGTTGTTGTTGGTATGGGCAATAACGCCCTACACACGCTCTATGGACTATGAAGTACTTTCAAGTGAGACAACCACTCTGTTTATGGCTCGACTGCTTATATATCACAGTTTCGCTTTAGAAACAACACAAACACGTGGCTGCTGATACAATCAGACGTGCATCACGATACAGACATTAAGGATACACACTGGTTATACCTTTACTGCATGTGTATTGCACAGTACAAGCCCAGCGCTATAGGACACTATCCCAGGCGTTGGGTTTCCTTCTAGAAAGGCTTGCACTGCTAAGAAGTAACAACTTAGCAGTTGAATCATCTACGTTTGCGAGACCGTTGATGTTAGTATAGACAATAACGCTCTACACACGCTCTATGTACTATGAAGCAGTTTCAAGTGAAACAACCACTCTGTTTATGGCTCGACTGCATATATATCACAGTTTCCATCTAGAAGCAACACAAACACGTGGCTGCTGATACAATCAGACGTGCATTATGATACATACATTAAGGATACACACTGGTTATACCTTTACTGCATGTGTATTGCACAGTACAAGCCCAGCGCTATAGGACACTATCCCAGGCGTTGGGTTTCCTTCTAGAAAGGCTTGCACTGCTAAGAAGTAACAACTTAGCGTTTGAACCCTCTGCGTTTATAAGACCGTTGATGTTAGTATACGCAATAACGCTCTACACACGCTCTATGTAATATGAAGCAGCTTCAAGTGAACCAACCACTCTGTTTATGGCTCGACTGCTTATATATCACAGTTTCCCTTTAGAAACAACACAAACACGTGGCTGCTGATACAATCAGACGTGCATCACGATACAGACATTAAGGATACACACTGGCTTTACCTTTACTGCATGTGTATTGCACACTACATGCCCAGCGCTATAGGACACGATCCCAGGCGTTGAGTTTCCTTCTAGAATGGCTTGCACTGCTAAGAAGTAACAACTTAGCAGTTGAATCATCTACGTTTGCGAGACCGTTGATGTTAGTATAGACAATAACGCTCTACACACGCTCTATGGACTATGAAGCACTTTCAAGTGAGACAACCACTCTGTTTATGGCTCGACTGCTTATATATCACAGTTTCGCTTTAGAAACGACACATACACGTGGCTGCTGATACAATCAGACGTGCATCACGATACATACATTAAGGATACACACTGGCTTTACCTTTACTGCATGTGTATTGCACACTACATGCCCAGCGCTATAGGACACGATCCCAGGCGTTGAGTTTCCTTCTAGAATGGCTTGCACTGCTAAGAAGTAACAACTTAGCAGTTGAATCATCTACGTTTGCGAGACCGTTGATGTTAGTATAGACAATAACGCTCTACACACGCTCTATGGACTATGAAGCACTTTCAAGTGAGACAACCACTCTGTTTATGGCTCGACTGCTTATATATCACAGTTTCGCTTTAGAAACGACACAAACACGTGGCTGCTGATACAATCAGACGTGCATCACGATACATACATTAAGGATACACACTGGTTATACCTTTACTCCATGTGTATTGCACAGTACAAGCCCAGCGCTATAGGACACTATCCCAGGCGTTGGGTTTCCTTCTAGAATGGCTTGCACTGCTAAGAAGTAACAACTTAGCAGTTGAATCATCTACGTTTGCTAGACCGTTGATGTCAGTATAGGCAATAACGCTCTACACAAGCTCTATGTAATATGAAGCAGCTTCAAGTGAACCAACCACTCTGTTTATGGCTCGACTGCTTATATATCACAGTTTCGCTCTAGAAGCAACACAAACACGTGGCTGCTGATACAATCAGACGTGCATTATGATACATACATTAAGGATACACACTGGTTATACCTTTACTGCATGTGTATTGCACAGTACAAGCCCAGCGCTATAGGACACTATCCCAGGCGTTGGGTTTCCTTCTAGAAAGGCTTGCACTGCTAAGAAGTAACAACTTAGCGTTTGAACCCTCTGCGTTTATAAGACCGTTGATGTTAGTATAGGCAATAACGCTCTACACACGCTCTATGTAATATGAAGCAGCTTCAAGTGAACCAACCACTCTGTTTATGGCTCGACTGCTTATATATCACAGTTTCCCTTTAGAAACAACACAAACACGTGGCTGCTGATACAATCAGACGTGCATCACGATACAGACATTAAGGATACACACTGGCTTTACCTTTACTGCATGTGTATTGCACACTACATGCCCAGCGCTATAGGACACGATCCCAGGCGTTGAGTTTCCTTCTAGAATGGCTTGCACTGCTAAGAAGTAACAACTTAGCAGTTGAATCATCTACGTTTGCGAGACCGTTGATGTTAGTATAGACAATAACGCTCTACACACGCTCTATGGACTATGAAGCACTTTCAAGTGAGACAACCACTCTGTTTATGGCTCGACTGCTTATATATCACAGTTTCGCTTTAGAAACAACCCAAACACGTGGCTGCTGATACAATCAGACGTGCATCACGATACATACATTAAGGATACACACTGGTTATACCTTTACTCCATGTGTATTGCACAGTACAAGCCCAGCGCTATAGGACACTATCCCAGGCGTTGGGTTTCCTTCTAGAAAGGCTTGCACTGCTAAGAAGTAACAACTTAGCAGTTGAATCATCTACGTTTGCGAGACCGTTGATGTTAGTATAGGCAATAACGCTCTACACACGCTCTATGTACTATGAAGCAGTTTCAAGTGAACCAATCACTCTGTTTATGGCTCGACTGCTTATATATCACAGTTTCGCTCTAGAAGCAACACAAACACGTGGCTGCTGATACAATCAGACGTGCATCACGATACATACATTAAGGATACACACTGGTTATACCTTTACTGCATTTGTATTGCACAGAACAAGCACAGCGCTATAGGACACAATCCAGGCGTTGGGTTTCCTTATAGAAAGGCTGGCACTGCTAAGAAGTAACAACTTAGCGTTTGAAATATCTGTGTTTGTAAGACCGTTCATGTTAGTATAGACAATAACGCTCTACACACGCTTTATGTACTATGAAGCAGTGTCAAGTGACACAACCCCTCTGTTTATGGCTCGACTGCATATATATCACAGTTTCCATCTAGAAGCAACACAAGCACGTGGCTGATGATAGAATCAGACGTGCATTATGATACAGACATTAAGGATACACACTGGTTATACCTTTACTGCATGTGTATTGCACAGTACAAGCCCAGCGCTATAGGACACTATCCCAGGCGTTGAGTTTCCTTCTAGAAAGGCTTGCACTGCTAAGATATAACAACTTAGCAGTTGAATCATCCGCGTTTGCCAGACGGTTGTTGTTGGTATGGGCAATAACGCCCTACACACGCTCTATGGACTATGAAGTACTTTCAAGTGAGACAACCACTCTGTTTATGGCTCGACTGCTTATATATCACAGTTTCGCTTTAGAAACAACACAAACACGTGGCTGCTGATACAATCAGACGTGCATCACGATACATACATTAAGGATACACACTGGTTATACCTTTACTGCATGTGTATTGCACAGGACAAGCCCAGCGGTATAGGACATGATCCCAGGCGTTGGGTTTCCTTCTAGAAAGGCTTGCACTGCTAAGAAGTAACAACTTAGCAGTTGAATCATCTGCGTTTGCGAGACCGTTGATGTTAGTATAGACAATAACGCTCTACACACGCTTTATGTACTATGAAGCAGTGTCAAGTGACACAACCCCTCTGTTTATGGCTCGACTGCATATATATCACAGTTTCCATCTAGAAGCAACACAAGCACGTGGCTGATGATAGAATCAGACGTGCATTATGATACAGACATTAAGGATACACACTGGTTATACCTTTACTGCATGTGTATTGCACAGTACAAGCCCAGCGCTATAGGACACTATCCCAGGCGTTGGGTTTTCTTCTAGAATGGCTTGCACTACTAAGATGTAACAACTTAGCAGTTGAATTATCCGCGTTTGCCAGACGGTTGTTGTTGGTATGGGCAATAACGCCCTACACACGCTCTATGGACTATGAAGTACTTTCAAGTGAGACAACCACCCTGTTTATGGCTCGACTGCTTATATATCACAGTTTCGCTCTAGAAGCAACACAAACACGTGGCTGCTGATACAATCAGACGTGCATTATGATACATACATTAAGGTTACACACTGGTTATACCTTTACTGCATGTGTATTGCACAGGACAAGCCCAGCGGTATAGGACACTATCCCAGGCGTTGGATTTCCTTCTAGAAAGGCTTGCCCTGCTAAGAAGTAACAACTTAGCGTTTGAAACCTCTGCGTTTATAAGACCGTTGATGTTAGTATAGGCAATAACGCTCTACACACGCTCTATGTAATATGAAGCAGCTTCAAGTGAACCAACCACTCTGTTTATGGCTCGACTGCTTATATATCACAGTTTCCCTTTAGAAGCAACACAAACACGTGGCTGCTGATACATTGAGACGTGCGTCACGATACAGACATTAAGGATACACACTGGCTTTACCTTTACTGCATGTGTATTGCACACTACATGCCCAGCGCTATAGGACACGATCCCAGGCGTTAGGTTTCCCTCTAGAAAGGCTTGCACGGCTAAGAAGTAACAACTAGCGTTTGAATCATCTGCGTTTTGAAGACCGTTGATGTTAGTATAGGCAATAACGCTCTACACACGCTCTATGTACTATGAAGCAGTTTCATATGAACCAACCACTCTGTTTATGGCTCGACTGCTTATATATCACAGTTTCGCTCTAGAAGCAACACAAACACGTGGCTGCTGATACAATCAGACGTGTATTATGATACATACATTAAGGATACACACTGGTTATACCTTTACTGCATGTGTATTGCACAGAACAAGCACAGCGCTATAGGACACAATCCAGGCGTTGGGTTTCCTTCTAGAAAGGCTTGCACTGCTAAGAAGTAACAACTTAGCAGTTGAATCATCTGCGTTTGCGAGACCGTTGATGTTAGTATAGACAATAACGCTCTACACACGCTCTATGTACTATGAAGCAGTTTCAAGTGAAACAACACCTCTGTTTATGGCTCGACTGCATATATATCACAGTTTCCATCTAGAAGCAACACAAACACGTGGCTGCTGATACAATCAGACGTGCATTATGATACATACATTAAGGATACACACTGGTTATACCTTTACTGCATGTGTATTGCACAGTACAAGCCCAGCGCTATAGGACACGATCCCAGGCGTTGGGTTTCCATCTAGAAAGGCTTGCACTGCTTAGAAGTAACAACTTAGCAGTTGAATCATCTACGTTTGCGAGACCGTTGATGTTAGTATAGACAATAACGCTCTACACACGCTCTATGTACTATGAAGCAGTTTCAAGTGAAACAACCCCTCTGTTTATGGCTCGACTGCATATATATCACAGTTTCCATCTAAAAGCAACACAAGCACGTGGCTGATGATACAATCAGACGTGCATTATGATACAGACATTAAGGATACACACTGGCTTTACCTTTACTGCATGTGTATTGCACACTACATGCCCAGCGCTATAGGACACGATCCCAGGCGTTAGGTTTCCTTCTAGAAAGGCTTGCACGGCTAAGTAGTAACAACTAGCGTTTGAATCATCTGCGTTTTGAAGGCCGTTGATGTTAGTATAGACAATAACGCTCTACACACGCTCTATGTACTATGAAGCAGTTTCAAGTGAAACAACCCCTCTGTTTATGGCTCGACTGCATATATATCACAGTTTCCATCTAGAACACAAGCACGTGGCTGATGATACAATCAGACGTGCATTATGATACAGACATTAAGGATACACACTGGTTATACCTTTACTGCATGTGTATTGCACAGTACAAGCCCAGCGCTATAGGACACTATCCCAGGCGTTGAGTTTCCTTCTAGAAAGGCTTGCACTGCTAAGATATAACAACTTAGCAGTTGAATCATCCGCGTTTGCCAGATGGTTGTTGTTGGTATGGGCAATAACGCCCTACACACGCTCTATGGACTATGAAGTACTTTCAAGTGAGACAACCACTCTGTTTATGGCTCCACTGCTTATATATCACAGTTTCGCTTTAGAAACAACACAAACACGTGGCTGCTGATACAATCAGACGTGCATCACGATACATACATTAAGGATACACACTGGTTATACCTTTACTGCATGTGTATTGCACAGGACAAGCCCATCGGTATAGGACATGATCCCAGGCGTTGGGTTTCCTTCTAGAAAGGCTTGCACTGCTAAGAAGTAACAACTTAGCAGTTGAATCATCTGCGTTTGCGAGACCGTTGATGTTAGTATAGACAATAACGCTCTACACACGCTCTATGTACTATGAAGCAGTTTCAAGTGAAACAACCCCTCTGTTTATGGCTCGACTGCATATATATCACAGTTTCCATCTAGAAGCAACACAAGCACGTGGCTGATGATACAATCAGACGTGCATTATGATACAAACATTAAGGATACACACTGGTTATACCTTTACTGCATGTGTATTGCACAGTACAAGCCCAGCGTTATAGGACACTATCCCAGGCGTTGGGTTTCCTTCTAGAAAGGCTTGCCCTGCTAAGAAGTAACAACTTAGCGTTTGAAACCTCTGCGTTTATAAGACCGTTGATGTTAGTATAGGCAATAACGCTCTACACACGCTCTATGTAATATGAAGCAACTTCAAGTGAACCAACCACTCTGTTTATGGCTCGACTGCTTATATATCACAGTTTCCCTTTAGAAGCAACACAAACACGTGGCTGCTGATACAATGAGACGTGCATCACGATACAGACATTAAGGATACACACTGGCTTTATCTTTACTGCATGTGTATTGCACACTACATGCCCAGCGCTATAGGACACGATCCCAGGCGTTAGGTTTCCTTCTAGAAAGGCTTGCACGGCTAAGAAGTAACAACTAGCGTTTGAATCATCTGCGTTTTGAAGACCGTTGATGTTAGTATAGGCAATAACGCTCTACACACGCTCTATGTACTATGAAGCAGTTTCAAGTGAACCAACCATTCTGTTTATGGCTCGACTGCTTATATATCACAGTTTCGCTCTAGAAGCAACACAAACACGTGGCTGCTGATACTATCAGACGTGCATCACGATACATACATTAAGGATACACACTGGTTATACCTTTACTGCATGTGTATTGCACAGTACAAGCCCAGCGATATAGGACACGATCCCAGGCGTTGGGTTTCGTTCTAGAAAGGCTTGCACTGCTAAGAAGTAACAACTTAGCGTTTGAACCCTCTGCGTTTATAAGACCGTTGATGTTAGTATAGACAATAACGCTCTACACACGCTCTATGTAATATGAAGCAGCTTCAAGTGAACCAACCACTCTGTTTATGGCTCGACTGCTTATATATCACAGTTTCGCTCTAGAAGCAACACAAACACGTGGCTGCAGATACAATCAGACGTGCATCACGATACATACATTAAGGATACACACTGGTTATACCTTTACTGCATGTGTATTGCACAGTACAAGCCCAGCGGTATAGGACATGATCCCAGGCGTTGGGTTTCCTTCTAGAAAGGCTTGCACTGCTAAGAAGTAACAACTTAGCAGTTGAATCATCTGCGTTTGCGAGACCGTTGATGTTAGTATAGACAATAACGCTCTACACACGCTCTATGTACTATGAAGCAGTTTCAAGTGAAACAACCCCTCTGTTTATGGCTCGACTGCATATATATCACAGTTTCCATCTAGAAGCAACACAAACACGTGGCTGCTGATACAATCAGACGTGCATTATGATACATACATTAAGGATACACACTGGTTATACCTTTACTGCATGTGTATTGCACAGTACAAGCCCAGCGCTATAGGACACTATCCCAGGCGTTGGGTTTCCTTCTAGAAAGGCTTGCACTGCTAAGAAGTAACAACTTAGCGTTTGAACCCTCTGCGTTTATAAGACCGTTGATGTTACTATAGGCAATAACGCTCTACACACGCTCTATGTAATATGAAGCAGCTTCAAGTGAACCAACCACTCTGTTTATGGCTCGACTGCTTATATATCACAGTTTCGCTTTAGAAACAACACAAACACGTGGCTGCTGATACAATCAGACGTGCATCACGATACATACATTAAGGATACACACTGGCTTTACCTTTACTGCATGTGTATTGCACACTACATGCCCAGCGCTATAGGACACGATCCCAGGCGTTGAGTTTCCTTCTAGAATGGCTTGCACTGCTAAGAAGTAACAACTTAGCAGTTGAATCATCTACGTTTGCGAGACCGTTGATGTTAGTATAGACAATAACGCTCTACACACGCTCTATGGACTATGAAGCACTTTCAAGTGAGACAACCACTCTGTTTATGGCTCGACTGCTTATATATCACAGTTTCGCTTTAGAAACAACACAAACACGTGGCTGCTGATACAATCAGACGTGCATCACGATACATACATTAAGGATACACACTGGTTATACCTTTACTCCATGTGTATTGCACAGTACAAGCCCAGCGCTATAGGACACTATCCCAGGCGTTGGGTTTCCTTCTAGAATGGCTTGCACTGCTAAGAAGTAACAACTTAGCAGTTGAATCATCTACGTTTGCTAGACCGTTGATGTCAGTATAGGCAATAACGCTCTACACAAGCTCTATGTAATATGAAGCAGCTTCAAGTGAACCAACCACTCTGTTTATGGCTCGACTACTTATATATCACAGTTTCCCTCTAGATGCAGCACAAACACGTGGCTGCTGGTACAATCAGACGTGCATCACGATACATACATTAAGGATACACACTGGTTATACCTTTACTGCATGTGTATTGCACAGTACAAGCCCAGCGCTATAGGACACTATCCCAGGCGTTGGGTTTTCTTCTAGAATGGCTTGCACTACTAAGATGTAACAACTTAGCAGTTGAATTATCCGCGTTTGCCAGACGGTTGTTGTTGGTATGGGCAATAACGCCCTACACACGCTCTATGGACTATGAAGTACTTTCAAGTGAGACAACCACCCTGTTTATGGCTCGACTGCTTATATATCACAGTTTCGCTCTAGAAGCAACACAAACACGTGGCTGCTGATACAATCAGACGTGCATTATGATACATACATTAAGGATACACACTGGTTATACCTTTACTGCATGTGTATTGCACAGTACAAGCCCAGCGCTATAGGACACTATCCCAGGCGTTGGGTTTCCTTCTAGAAAGGCTTGCACTGCTAAGAAGTAACAACTTAGCGTTTGAACCCTCTGCGTTTATAAGACCGTTGATGTTAGTATAGGCAATAACGCTCTACACACGCTCTATGTAATATGAAGCAGCTTCAAGTGAACCAACCACTCTGTTTATGGCTCGACTGCTTATATATCACAGTTTCCCTTTAGAAACAACACAAACACGTGGCTGCTGATACAATCAGACGTGCATCACGATACAGACATTAAGGATACACACTGGCTTTACCTTTACTGCATGTGTATTGCACAGTACAAGCACAGCGCTATAGGACACGATCCCAGGCGTTGGGTTCCTTCTAGAAAGGCTTGCACTGCTAAGAAGTAACAACTTGGCGTTTGAAACATCTGCGTTTGTAAGACCGTAGATGCTAGCATAGGCAGTAACGCTCTACACACGCCCTATGTACTATGAAGTAGTTTCAAGTGAGACAACCCCTCTGTTTATGGCTCGACTGCTTATATATCACAGTTCCCTCTAGAAGCAACACAAACACGAGGCTGATGATACAATCAGACGTGCATCATAACACATACATTAAAAATACACACTGGGCATAACTTTACTGCATGTGTATTGCACTGTACAAGCACAGCGCTATAGGATACGATCCCAGGCGTTGGGTCTCTTTTTAGAAAGGCTTGCACTGCTAAGAAGTAACACCTTAGCAGTTGAATCATCCGCGTTTGCCAGACGGTTGTTGTTGGTATGGGCAATAACGCCCTACATACTCTCTATGTACTATGAAGCAGTTTCAAGTGAAACAACCACTTTGTTTATGGCTCGACTGCTTATATATCATAGTTTCCTTCTAGAAGCAACACAAACACGTGGCTGCTGATACAATGAGACGTGCATCACGATACAGACATAAAGGATACACACTGGTTATACCTTTACTGCATGTGTACAAGCCCAGCGATATAGGACACGATCCCAGGCGTTGGGTTTTCTTCTAGAGGCTTGCACTGGTAAGAAGTAACAACTTAGCGTTTGAACCCTCTGCGTTTATAAGACCGTTGATGTTAGTATAGGCAATAACGCTCTACACAAGCTCTATGTAATATGAAGCAGCTTCAAGTGAACCAACCACTCTGTTTATGGCTCGACTACTTATATATCACAGTTTCCCTCTAGATGCAACACAAACACGTGGCTGCTGATACAATGAGACGTGCATCACGATACAGACATTAAGGATACACACTGGCTTTAACTTTACTGCATGTGTATTGCACAGTATAAGAACAGCGCTATAGGACACTATCCCAGGCGTTGGGTTTCCTTCTAGAAAGGCTTGCACTGCTAAGAAGTAACAACTTAGCAGTTGAATCATCTACGTTTGCGAGACCGTTGATGTTAGTATAGGCAATAACGCTCTACACAAGCTCTATGTAATATGAAGCAGCTTCAAGTGAACCAACCACTCTGTTTATGGCTCGACTACTTATATATCACAGTTTCCCTCTAGAAGCAACACAAACACGTGGCTGCTGATACAATGAGACGTGCATCACGATACAGACATTAAGGATACACACTGGCTTTACCTTTACTGCATGTGTATTGCACAGTACAAGCACAGGGCTTTAGGACACGATCCCAGGCGTGGGATTTCCTTCTAGAAAGGCTTGCACTGCTTAGAAGAAACAACATGGAGTTTGAAACAACCGCGTTTGCAAGTCGGTTGATGTTAGTATAGGCGTTAGGCAAGCCTGTGCACCTTATACATCAGTTCTTCCCAAGCGTTGAGAAAGGATACAAAATTGTCGAATCTCCACTTCCAATATTATATTGTCCTCTCAGTGTCCAGACGATAACCAATATAACCATAAAAGTACTGGATCAAGACGAAAGGCTAATCGATTTTAGAGGTAAAACTATAACCGTTCAAATGGTGATTAGATATGATAAAGAAGTTCCAAACCAAAAGTCTTATAAAGAGAAAAAACATGGATCCAAACATAGTATGCAAAATACATTCAAAGCGTTAATATTTAAGAATCATAACGTGGGTGATGATACAATCAGACGTGCATTACGATACAGACAATAAGGATACACACTGGTTATACCTTTACTGCATGTGTATTGCACAGTATAAGCACAGCGCTATAGGACACTATCCCAGGCGTTGGGTTTCTTTCTAGAAAGGCTTGCACTGCTAAGAAGTAACAACTTAGCTGTTGAATCATCTACGTTTGCGAGACCTTTGATGTTAGTATAGACAATAACGCTCTACACACACTCTATGTACTATGAACCAGTTTCAAGTGAACCAACCACTCTGTTTATGGCTCGACTGCTTATATATCACAGTTTCCCTCGAGAAGCAACACAAACACGTGGCTGCTGATACAATCAGACGTGCATCACGATACAGACATTAAGGATACACACTGGTTATAACTTTACTGCATGTGTATTGCACAGTGCAAGCACAGCGCTATAGGACACGATCCCAGGCGTTGGGTTTCCATCTAGAAAGGCTTGCACTGCTTAGAAGTAACAACTTAGCAGTTGAATCATCTACGTTTGCGAGACCGTTGATGTTAGTATAGACAATAACGCTCTACACACGCTCTATGTACTATGAAGCAGTTTCAAGTGAAACAACCCCTCTGTTTATGGCTCGACTGCATATATATCACAGTTTCCATCTAAAAGCAACACAAGCACGTGGCTGATGATACAATCAGACGTGCATTATGATACAGACATTAAGGATACACACTGGCTTTACCTTTACTGCATGTGTATTGCACACTACATGCCCAGCGCTATAGGACACGATCCCAGGCGTTAGGTTTCCTTCTAGAAAGGCTTGCACGGCTAAGTAGTAACAACTAGCGTTTGAATCATCTGCGTTTTGAAGGCCGTTGATGTTAGTATAGACAATAACGCTCTACACACGCTCTATGTACTATGAAGCAGTTTCAAGTGAAACAACCCCTCTGTTTATGGCTCGACTGCATATATATCACAGTTTCCATCTAGAAGCAACACAAGCACGTGGCTGATGATACAATCAGACGTGCATTATGATACAGACATTAAGGATACACACTGGTTATACCTTTACTGCATGTGTATTGCACAGTACAAGCCCAGCGATGCTGATACAATCAGACGTGCATCGCGATACATACATTAAGGATACACACTGGTTATACCTTTACTGCATGTGTATTGCACAGGACAAGCCCAGCGGTATAGGACATGATCCCAGGCGTTGGGTTTCCTTCTAGAAAGGCTTGCACTGCTAAGAAGTAACAACTTAGCAGTTGAATCATCTGCGTTTGCGAGACCGTTGATGTTAGTATAGACAATAACGCTCTACACACGCTCTATGTACTATGAAGCAGTTTCAAGTGAAACAACCCCTCTGTTTATGGCTCGACTGCATATATATCACAGTTTCCATCTAGAAGCAACACAAGCACGTGGCTGATGATACAATCAGACGTGCATTATGATACAAACATTAAGTATACACACTGGTTATACCTTTACTGCATGTGTATTGCACAGTACAAGCCCAGCGTTATAGGACACTATCCCAGGCGTTGGGTTTCCTTCTAGAAAGGCTTGCCCTGCTAAGAAGTAACAACTTAGCGTTTGAAACCTCTGCGTTTATAAGACCGTTGATGTTAGTATAGGCAATAACGCTCTACACACGCTCTATGTACTATGAAGCAGTTTCAAGTGAACCAACCACTCTGTTTATGGCTCGACTGCTTATATATCACAGTTTCGCTCTAGAAGCAACACAAACACGTGGCTGCTGATACAATCAGACGTGCATTATGATACAAACATTAAGGATACACACTGGTTATACCTTTACTGCATGTGTATTGCACAGTACAAGCCCAGCGTTATAGGACACTATCCCAGGCGTTGGGTTTCCTTCTAGAAAGGCTTGCATTGCTAAGAAGTAACAACTTAGCGTTTGAACCCTCTGCGTTTATAAGACCGTTGATGTTAGTATAGGCAATAACGCTCTACACACGCTCTATGTACTATGAAGCAGTTTCAAGTGAACCAACCACTCTGTTTATGGCTCGACTGCTTATATATCACAGTTTCCCTCGAGAAGCAACACAAACACGTGGCTGCTGATACAATCAGACGTGCATCACGATACAGACATTAAGGATACACACTGGTTATAACTTTACTGCATGTGTATTGCACAGTGCAAGCACAGCGCTATAGGACACGATCCCAGGCGTTGGGTTTCCATCTAGAAAGGCTTGCACTGCTTAGAAGTAACAACTTAGCAGTTGAATCATCTACGTTTGCGAGACCGTTGATGTTAGTATAGACAATAACGCTCTACACACGCTCTATGTACTATGAAGCAGTTTCAAGTGAAACAACCCCTCTGTTTATGGCTCGACTGCATATATATCACAGTTTCCATCTAGAAGCAACACAAGCACGTGGCTGATGATACAATCAGACGTGTATTATGATACAGACATTAAGGATACACACTGGTTATACCTTTACTGCATGTGTATTGCACAGTACAAGCCCAGCGCTATAGGACACTATCCCAGGCGTTGGGTTTCCTTCTAGAAAGGCTTGCACTGCTAAGATATAACAACTTAGCAGTTGAATCATCCGCGTTTGCCAGACGGTTGTTGTTGGTATGGGCAATAACGCCCTACACACGCTCTATGGACTATGAAGTACTTTCAAGTGAGACAACCACTCTGTTTATGGCTCGACTGCTTATATATCACAGTTTCGCTTTAGAAACAACACAAACACGTGGCTGCTGATACAATCAGACGTGCATCACGATACATACATTAAGGATACACACTGGTTATACCTTTACTGCATGTGTATTGCACAGGACAAGCCCAGCGGTATAGGACACTATCCCAGGCGTTGGGTTTCCTTCTAGAAAGGCTTGCCCTGCTAAGAAGTAACAACTAGCGTTTGAATCATCTGCGTTTATAAGACCGTTGATGTTAGTATAGACAATAACGCTCTACACACGCTCTATGTACTATGAAGCAGTTTCAAGTGAACCAACCACTCTGTTTATGGCTCGACTGCTTATATATCACAGTTTCGCTCTAGAAGCAACACAAACACGTGGCTGCTGATACAATCAGACGTGCATTATGATACAAACATTAAGGATACACACTGGTTATACCTTTACTGCATGTGTATTGCACAGTACAAGCCCAGCGTTATAGGACACTATCCCAGGCGTTGGGTTTCCTTCTAGAAAGGCTTGCATTGCTAAGAAGTAACAACTTAGCGTTTGAACCCTCTGCGTTTATAAGACCGTTGATGTTAGTATAGGCAATAACGCTCTACACACGCTCTATGTACTATGAAGCAGTTTCAAGTGAACCAACCACTCTGTTTATGGCTCGACTGCTTATATATCACAGTTTCGCTCTAGAAGCAACACAAACACGTGGCTGCAGATACAATCAGACGTGCATCACGATACATACATTAAGGATACACACTGGTTATACCTTTACTGCATGTGTATTGCACAGTACAAGCCCAGCGTTATAGGACACTATCCCAGGCGTTGGGTTTCCTTCTAGAAAGGCTTGCACTGCTAAGAAGTAACAACTTAGCGTTTGAACCCTCTGCGTTTATAAGACCGTTGATGTTAGTATAGGCAATAACGCTCTACACACGCTCTATGTACTATGAAGCAGTTTCAAGTGAAACAACCCCTCTGTTTATGGCTCGACTGCATATATATCACAGTATCCATCTAGAACAAACATAAACACGTGGCTGCTGATACAATCAGACATGCATTATGATACATACATTAAGGATACACACTGGTTATACCTTTACTGCATGTGTATTGCACAGTACAAGCCCAGCGCTATAGGACACTATCCCAGGCGTTGGGTTTCCTTCTAGAATATCTTGCACTGCTAAGAAGTAACAACTTAGCAGTTGAATCATCTACGTTTGCGAGACCGTTGATGTTAGTATAGACAATAACGCTCTACACACGCTCTATGTACTATGAAGCAGTTTCAAGTGAAACAACCCCTCTGTATATGGCTCGACTGCATATATATCACAGTTTCCATCTAGAAGCAACACAAGCACGTGGCTGATGATACAATCAGACGTGCATTATGATACAAACATTAAGGATACACACTGGTTATACCTTTACTGCATGTGTATTGCACAGTACAAGCCCAGCGCTATAGGACACTATCCCAGGCGTTGGGTTTCCTTCTAGAAAGGCTTGCACTGCTAAGAAATAACAACTTAGCAGTTGAATCATCTACGTTTGCGAGACCGTTGATGTTAGTATAGGCAATAACGCTCTACACACGCTCTATGTACTATGAAGCAGTTTCAAGTGACACAACCCCTCTGTTTATGGCTCGACTGCATATATATCACAGTTTCCATCTAGAAGCAACACAAGCACGTGGCTGATGATAGAATCAGACGTGCATTATGATACAGACATTAAGGATACACACTGGTTATACCTTTACTGCATGTGTATTGCACAGTACAAGCCCAGCGCTATAGGACACTATCCCAGGCGTTGGGTTTCCTTCTAGAAAGGCTTGCACTGCTAAGATATAACAACTTAGCAGTTGAATCATCCGTGTTTGCCAGACGGTTGTTGTTGGTATGGGCAATAACGCCCTACACACGCTCTATGGACTATGAAGTACTTTCAAGTGAGACAACCACTCTGTTTATGGCTCGACTGCTTATATATCACAGTTTCGCTCTAGAAGCAACACAAACACGTGGCTGCTGATACAATCAGACGTGCATCACGATACATACATTAAGGATACACACTGGTTATACCTTTACTGCATTTGTATTGCACAGAACAAGCACAGCGCTATAGGACACAATCCAGGCGTTGGGTTTCCTTATAGAAAGGCTGGCACTGCTAAGAAGTAACAACTTAGTGTTTGAAATATCTGTGTTTGTAAGACCGTTCATGTTAGTATAGACAATAACGCTCTACACACGCTTTATGTACTATGAAGCAGTGTCAAGTGACACAACCCCTCTGTTTATGGCTCGACTGCATATATATCACAGTTTCCATCTAGAAGCAACACAAGCACGTGGCTGATGATAGAATCAGACGTGCATTATGATACAGACATTAAGGATACACACTGGTTATACCTTTACTGCATGTGTATTGCACAGTACAAGCCCAGCGCTATAGGACACTATCCCAGGCGTTGGGTTTCCTTCTAGAAAGGCTTGCACTGCTAAGATATAACAACTTAGCAGTTGAATCATCCGTGTTTGCCAGACGGTTGTTGTTGGTATGGGCAATAACGCCCTACACACGCTCTATGGACTATGAAGTACTTTCAAGTGAGACAACCACTCTGTTTATGGCTCGACTGCTTATATATCACAGTTTCGCTTTAGAAACAACACAAACACGTGGCTGCTGATACAATCAGACGTGCATCACGATACATACATTAAGGATACACACTGGTTATACCTTTACTGCATGTGTATTGCACAGGACAAGCCCAGCGGTATAGGACATGATCCCAGGCGTTGGGTTTCCTTCTAGAAAGGCTTGCACTGCTAAGAAGTAACAACTTAGCAGTTGAATCATCTGCGTTTGCGAGACCGTTGATGTTAGTATAGACAATAACGCTCTACACACGCTTTATGTACTATGAAGCAGTGTCAAGTGACACAACCCCTCTGTTTATGGCTCGACTGCATATATATCACAGTTTCCATCTAGAAGCAACACAAGCACGTGGCTGATGATAGAATCAGACGTGCATTATGATACAGACATTAAGGATACACACTGGTTATACCTTTACTGCATGTGTATTGCACAGTACAAGCCCAGCGCTATAGGACACTATCCCAGGCGTTGGGTTTCCTTCTAGAAAGGCTTGCACTGCTAAGATATAACAACTTAGCAGTTGAATCATCCGCGTTTGCCAGACGGTTGTTGTTGGTATGGGCAATAACGCCCTACACACGCTCTATGGACTATGAAGTACTTTCAAGTGAGACAACCACTCTGTTTATGGCTCGACTGCTTATATATCACAGTTTCGCTCTAGAAGCAACACAAACACGTGGCTGCTGATACAATCAGACGTGTATTATGATACATACATTAAGGATACACACTGGTTATACCTTTACTGCATGTGTATTGCACAGTACAAGCCCAGCGATATAGGACACGATCCCAGGCGTTGGGGTTCGTTCTAGAAAGGCTTGCACTGCTAAGAAGTAACAACTTAGCGTTTGAACCCTCTGCGTTTATAAGACCGTTGATGTTAGTATAGGCAATAACGCTCTACACACGCTCTATGTAATATGAAGCAGCTTCAAGTGAACCAACCACTCTGTTTATGGCTCGACTGCTTATATATCACAGTTTCGCTTTAGAAACAACACAAACACGTGGCTGCTGATACAATCAGACGTGCATGACGATACATACATTAAGGATACACACTGGTTATACCTTTACTGCATGTGTATTGCACAGTACAAGCACAGCGCAATAGGACACGATCCCAGGCGTTGGGTTTCCTTCTAGAAAGGCTTGCACGGCTAAGTAGTAACAACTAGCGTTTGAATCATCAGCGTTTTGAAGACCGTTGATGTTAGTATAGACAATAACGCTCTACACACGCTCTATGTAATATGAAGCAGCTTCAAGTGAACCAACCACTCTGTTTATGGCTCGACTGCTTATATATCACAGTTTCGCTCTAGAAGCAACACAAACACGTGGCTGCAGATACAATCAGACGTGCATCACGATACATACATTAAGGATACACACTGGTTATACCTTTACTGCATGTGTATTGCACAGTACAAGCCCAGCGGTATAGGACATGATCCCAGGCGTTGGGTTTCCTTCTAGAAAGGCTTGCACTGCTAAGAAGTAACAACTTAGCAGTTGAATCATCTGCGTTTGCGAGACCGTTGATGTTAGTATAGACAATAACGCTCTACACACGCTCTATGTACTATGAAGCAGTTTCAAGTGAAACAACCCCTCTGTTTATGGCTCGACTGCATATATATCACAGTTTCCATCTAGAAGCAACACAAACACGTGGCTGCTGATACAATCAGACGTGCATTATGATACATACATTAAGGATACACACTGGTTATACCTTTACTGCATGTGTATTGCACAGTACAAGCCCAGCGCTATAGGACACTATCCCAGGCGTTGGGTTTCCTTCTAGAAAGGCTTGCACTGCTAAGAAGTAACAACTTAGCGTTTGAACCCTCTGCGTTTATAAGACCGTTGATGTTAGTATAGGCAATAACGCTCTACACACGCTCTATGTAATATGAAGCAGCTTCAAGTGAACCAACCACTCTGTTTATGGCTCGACTGCTTATATATCACAGTTTCCCTTTAGAAACAACACAAACACGTGGCTGCTGATACAATCAGACGTGCATCACGATACAGACATTAAGGATACACACTGGCTTTACCTTTACTGCATGTGTATTGCACACTACATGCCCAGCGCTATAGGACACGATCCCAGGCGTTGAGTTTCCTTCTAGAATGGCTTGCACTGCTAAGAAGTAACAACTTAGCAGTTGAATCATCTACGTTTGCGAGACCGTTGATGTTAGTATAGACAATAACGCTCTACACACGCTCTATGGACTATGAAGCACTTTCAAGTGAGACAACCACTCTGTTTATGGCTCGACTGCTTATATATCACAGTTTCGCTTTAGAAACAACACAAACACGTGGCTGCTGATACAATCAGACGTGCATCACGATACATACATTAAGGATACACACTGGTTATACCTTTACTCCATGTGTATTGCACAGTACAAGCCCAGCGCTATAGGACACTATCCCAGGCGTTGGGTTTCCTTCTAGAATGGCTTGCACTGCTAAGAAGTAACAACTTAGCAGTTGAATCATCTACGTTTGCTAGACCGTTGATGTCAGTATAGGCAATAACGCTCTACACAAGCTCTATGTAATATGAAGCAGCTTCAAGTGAACCAACCACTCTGTTTATGGCTCGACTACTTATATATCACAGTTTCCCTCTAGATGCAGCACAAACACGTGGCTGCTGGTACAATCAGACGTGCATCACGATACATACATTAAGGATACACACTGGTTATACCTTTACTGCATGTGTATTGCACAGTACAAGCCTAGCGCTATAGGACACTATCCCAGGCGTTGGGTTTCCTTCTAGAAAGACTTGCACTGCTAAGATGTAACAACTTAGCAGTTGAATCATCCGCGTTTGCCAGACGGTTGTTGTTGGTATGGGCAATAACGCCCTACACACGCTCTATGGACTATGAAGTACTTTCAAGTGAGACAACCACTCTGTTTATGGCTCGACTGCATATATATCACAGTTTCCATCTAGAAGCAACACAAGCACGTGGCTGATGATACAATCAGACGTGCATCACGATACATACATTAAGGATACACACTGGTTATACCTTTACTGCATTTGTATTGCACAGAACAAGCACAGCGCTATAGGACACAATCCAGGCGTTGGGTTTCCTTATAGAAAGGCTGGCACTGCTAAGAAGTAACAACTTAGCGTTTGAAATATCTGTGTTTGTAAGACCGTTCATGTTAGTATAGACAATAACGCTCTACACACGCTTTATGTACTATGAAGCAGTGTCAAGTGACACAACTCCTCTGTTTATGGCTCGACTGCATATATATCACAGTTTCCATCTAGAAGCAACACAAGCACGTGGCTGATGATACAATCAGACGTGCATTATGATACAAACATTAAGGATACACACTGGTTATACCTTTACTGCATGTGTATTGCACAGTACAAGCCCAGCGCTATAGGACACTATCCCAGGCGTTGGGTTTCCTTCTAGAATATCTTGCACTGCTAAGAAGTAACAACTTAGCAGTTGAATCATCTACGTTTGCGAGACCGTTGATGTTAGTATAGACAATAACGCTCTACACACGCTCTATGTACTATGAAGCAGTTTCAAGTGAAACAACCCCTCTGTATATGGCTCGACTGCATATATATCACAGTTTCCATCTAGAAGCAACACAAGCACGTGGCTGATGATACAATCAGACGTGCATTATGATACAAACATTAAGGATACACACTGGTTATACCTTTACTGCATGTGTATTGCACAGTACAAGCCCAGCGCTATAGGACACTATCCCAGGCGTTGGGTTTCCTTCTAGAAAGGCTTGCACTGCTAAGAAATAACAACTTGGCAGTTGAATCATCTACGTTTGCGAGACCGTTGATGTTAGTATAGGCAATAACGCTCTACACACGCTCTATGTACTATGAAGCAGTTTCAAGTGACACAACCCCTCTGTTTATGGCTCGACTGCATATATATCACAGTTTCCATCTAGAAGCAACACAAGCACGTGGCTGATGATAGAATCAGACGTGCATTATGATACAGACATTAAGGATACACACTGGTTATACCTTTACTGCATGTGTATTGCACAGTACAAGCCCAGCGCTATAGGACACTATCCCAGGCGTTGGGTTTCCTTCTAGAAAGGCTTGCACTGCTAAGATATAACAACTTAGCAGTTGAATCATCCGTGTTTGCCAGACGGTTGTTGTTGGTATGGGCAATAACGCCCTACACACGCTCTATGGACTATGAAGCACTTTCAAGTGAGACAACCACTCTGTTTATGGCTCGACTGCTTATATATCACAGTTTCGCTTTAGAAACAACACAAACACGTGGCTGCTGATACAATCAGACGTGCATCACGATACATACATTAAGGATACACACTGGTTATACCTTTACTGCATTTGTATTGCACAGAACAAGCACAGCGCTATAGGACACAATCCAGGCGTTGGGTTTCCTTATAGAAAGGCTGGCACTGCTAAGAAGTAACAACTTAGCGTTTGAAATATCTGTGTTTGTAAGACCGTTCATGTTAGTATAGACAATAACGCTCTACACACGCTTTATGTACTATGAAGCAGTGTCAAGTGACACAACCCCTCTGTTTATGGCTCGACTGCATATATATCACAGTTTCCATCTAGAAGCAACACAAGCACGTGGCTGATGATACAATCAGACGTGCATTATGATACAAACATTAAGGATACACACTGGTTATACCTTTACTGCATGTGTATTGCACAGTACAAGCCCAGCGCTATAGGACACTATCCCAGGCGTTGGGTTTCCTTCTAGAAAGGCTTGCACTGCTAAGAAATAACAACTTGGCAGTTGAATCATCTACGTTTGCGAGACCGTTGATGTTAGTATAGGCAATAACGCTCTACACACGCTCTATGTACTATGAAGCAGTTTCAAGTGAACCAATCACTCTGTTTATGGCTCGACTGCTTATATATCACAGTTTCGCTCTAGAAGCAACACAAACACGTGGCTGCTGATACAATCAGACGTGCATTATGATACATACATTAAGGATACACACTGGTTATACCTTTACTGCATTTGTATTGCACAGAACAAGCACAGTGCTATAGGACACAATCCAGGCGTTGGGTTTCCTTATAGAAAGGCTTGCACTGCTAAGAAGTAACAACTTAGCGTTTGAAATATCTGTGTTTGTAAGACCGTTCATGTTAGTATAGACAATAACGCTCTACACACGCTTTATGTACTATGAAGCAGTGTCAAGTGACACAACCCCTCTGTTTATGGCTCGACTGCATATATATCACTGTTTCCATCTAGAAGCAACACAAGCACGTGGCTGATGATAGAATCAGACGTGCATTATGATACAGACATTAAGGATACACACTGGTTATACCTTTACTGCATGTGTATTGCACAGTACAAGCCCAGCGCTATAGGACACTATCCCAGGCGTTGGGTTTCCTTCTAGAAAGGCTTGCACTGCTAAGATATAACAACTTAGCAGTTGAATCATCCGCGTTTGCCAGACGGTTGTTGTTGGTATGGGCAATAACGCCCTACACACGCTCTATGGACTATGAAGTACTTTCAAGTGAGACAACCACTCTGTTTATGGCTCGACTGCTTATATATCACAGTTTCGCTTTAGAAACAACACAAACACGAGGCTGCTGATACAATCAGACGTGCATCACGATACATACATTAAGGATACACACTGGTTATACCTTTACTGCATGTGTATTGCACAGGACAAGCCCAGCGGTATAGGACATGATCCCAGGCGTTGGGTTTCCTTCTAGAAAGGCTTGCACTGCTAAGAAGTAACAACTTAGCAGTTGAATCATCTGCGTTTGCGAGACCGTTGATGTTAGTATAGGCAATAACGCTCTACACACGCTCTATGTACTATGAAGCAGTTTCAAGTGAAACAACCCCTCTGTTTATGGCTCGACTGCATATATATCACAGTTTCCATCTAGAAGCAACACAAGCACGTGGCTGATGATACAATCAGACGTGTATTATGATACAGACATTAAGGATACACACTGGTTATACCTTTACTGCATGTGTATTGCACAGTACAAGCCCAGCGCTATAGGACACTATCCCAGGCGTTGAGTTTCCTTCTAGAAAGGCTTGCACTGCTAAGATATAACAACTTAGCAGTTGAATCATCCGCGTTTGCCAGACGGTTGTTGTTGGTATGGGCAATAACGCCCTACACACGCTCTATGGACTATGAAGTACTTTCAAGTGAGACAACCACTCTGTTTATGGCTCGACTGCTTATATATCACAGTTTCGCTTTAGAAACAACACAAACACGTGGCTGCTGATACAATCAGACGTGCATCACGATACATACATTAAGGATACACACTGGTTATACCTTTACTGCACGTGTATTGCACAGGACAAGCCCAGCGGTATAGGACATGATCCCAGGCGTTGGGTTTCCTTCTAGAAAGGCTTGCACTGCTAAGAAGTAACAACTTAGCAGTTGAATCATCTACGTTTGCGAGACCGTTGATGTTAGTATAGACAATAACGCTCTACACACGCTTTATGTACTATGAAGCAGTGTCAAGTGACACAACCCCCCTGTTTATGGCTCGACTGCATATATATCACAGTTTCCATCTAGAAGCAACACAAGCACGTGGCTGATGATACAATCAGACGTGCATTATAATACAGACATTAAGGATACACACTGGTTATACCTTTACTGCATGTGTATTGCACAGTACAAGCCCAGCGCTATAGGACACTATCCCAGGCGTTGGGTTTCCTTCTAGAAAGGCTTGCACTGCTAAGATATAACAACTTAGCAGTTGAATCATCCGCGTTTGCCAGACGGTTGTTGTTGGTATGGGCAATAACGCCCTACACACGCTCTATGGACTATGAAGTACTTTCAAGTGAGACAACCACTCTGTTTATGGCTCGACTGCTTATATATCACAGTTTCGCTTTAGAAACAACACAAACACGTGGCTGCTGATACAATCAGACGTGCATCACGATACATACATTAAGGATACACACTGGTTATACCTTTACTGCATGTGTATTGCACAGGACAAGCCCAGCGGTATAGGACACTATCCCAGGCGTTGGGTTTCCTTCTAGAAAGGCTTGCCCTGCTAAGAAGTAACAACTAGCGTTTGAATCATCTGCGTTTTGAAGACCGTTGATGTTAGTATAGGCAATAACGCTCTACACACGCTCTATGTACTATGAAGCAGTTTCAAGTGAACCAACCACTCTGTTTATGGCTCGACTGCTTATATATCACAGTTTCCCTTTAGAAACAACACAAACACGTGGCTGCTGATACAATGAGACGTGCATCACGATACAGACATTAAGGATACACACTGGCTTTACCTTTACTGCATGTGTATTGCACTACATGCCCAGCGCTATAGGACACGATCCCAGGCGTTAGGTTTCCTTCTAGAAAGGCTTGCACGGCTAAGAAGTAACAACTAGCGTTTGAATCATCTGCGTTTTGAAGACCGTTGATGTTAGTATAGGCAATAACGCTCTACACACGCTCTATGTACTATGAAGCAGTTTCAAGTGAACCAACCACTCTGTTTATGGCTCGACTGCTTATATATCATAGTTTCGCTCTAGAAGCAACACAAACACGTGGCTGCTGATACAATCAGACGTGTATTATGATACATACATTAAGGATACACACTGGTTATACCTTTACTGCATGTGTATTGCACAGGACAAGCCCAGCGGTATAGGACACTATCCCAGGCGTTGGGTTTCCTTCTAGAAAGGCTTGCCCTGCTAAGAAGTAACAACTTAGCGTTTGAAACCTCTGCGTTTATAAGACCGTTGATGTTAGTATAGGCAATAACGCTCTACACACGCTCTATGTAATATGAAGCAGCTTCAAGTGAACCAACCACTCTGTTTATGGCTCGACTGCTTATATATCACAGTTTCGCTTTAGAAGCAACACAAACACGTGGCTGCTGATACAATCAGACGTGCATTATGATACATACATTAAGGATACACACTGTTTATACCTTTACTGCATGTGTATTGCATAGTACAAGCACAGTGTTATAGGACACGATCTCAGGCGTTGGGTTTCGTTCTAGAAAGGCTTGCACTGCTAAGATATAACAACTTAGCAGTTGAATCATCCGCGTTTGCCAGACGGTTGTTGTTGGTATGGGCAATAACGCCCTACACACGCTCTATGGACTATGAAGTACTTTCAAGTGAGACAACCACTCTGTTTATGGCTCGACTGCTTATATATCACAGTTTCCCTCTAGAAGCAACACAAACACGTGGCTGCTGATACAATGAGACGTGCATCACGATACAGAAATTAAGGATTCACACTGGCTTTACCTTTACTGCATGTGTATTGCACAGTACATGCCCAGCGCTATAGGACACGATCCCAGGCGTTGGGTTTCCTTCTAGAAACGCTTGCACTGCTAAGAAGTAACAACTTAGCAGTTGAATCATCTGCGTTTGCGAGACCGTTGATGTTAGTATAGACAATAACGCTCTACACACGCTCTATGTACTATGAAGCAGTTTCAAGTGAAACAACCCCTCTGTTTATGGCTCGACTGCTTATATATCACAGTTTCCCTCTAGAAGCAACACAAACACGTGGCTGCTGATACAATCAGACGTGCATCACGATACAGACATTAAGGATACACACTGGTTATACCTTTACTGCATGTGTATTGCACAGTACAAGCCCAGCGCTATAGGACACTATCCCAGGCGTTGGGTTTCCTTCTAGAATGGCTTGCACTGCTAAGAAGTAACAACTTAGCAGTTGAATCATCTACGTTTGCGAGACCGTTGATGTTAGTATAGACAATAACGCTCTACACACGCTCTATGTACTATGAAGCAGTTTCAAGTGAAACAACCCCTCTGTTTATGGCTCGACTGCATATATATCACAGTTTCCATCTAGAAGCAACACAAACACGTGGCTGCTGATACAATCAGACGTGCATTATGATACATACATTAAGGATACACACTGGTTATACCTTTACTGCATGTGTATTGCACAGTACAAACCCAGCGCTATAGGACACTATCCCAGGCGTTGGGTTTCCTTCTAGAAAGGCTTGCACTGCTAAGAAGTAACAACTTAGCGTTTGAACCCTCTGCGTTTATAAGACCGTTGATGTTAGTATAGGCAATAACGCTCTACACACGCTCTATGTAATATGAAGCAGCTTCAAGTGAACCAACCACTCTGTTTATGGCTCGACTGCTTATATATCACAGTTTCCCTTTAGAAACAACACAAACACGTGGCTGCTGATACAATCAGACGTGCATCACGATACAGACATTAAGGATACACACTGGCTTTACCTTTACTGCATGTGTATTGCACACTACATGCCCAGCGCTATAGGACACGATCCCAGGCGTTGAGTTTCCTTCTAGAATGGCTTGCACTGCTAAGAAGTAACAACTTAGCAGTTGAATCATCTACGTTTGCGAGACCGTTGATGTTAGTATAGACAATAACGCTCTACACACGCTCTATGGACTATGAAGCACTTTCAAGTGAGACAACCACTCTGTTTATGGCTCGACTGCTTATATATCACAGTTTCGCTTTAGAAACGACACAAACACGTGGCTGCTGATACAATCAGACGTGCATCACGATACATACATTAAGGATACACACTGGTTATACCTTTACTCCATGTGTATTGCACAGTACAAGCCCAGCGCTATAGGACACTATCCCAGGCGTTGGGTTTCCTTCTAGAATGGCTTGCACTGCTAAGAAGTAACAACTTAGCAGTTGAATCATCTACGTTTGCTAGACCGTTGATGTCAGTATAGGCAATAACGCTCTACACAAGCTCTATGTAATATGAAGCAGCTTCAAGTGAACCAACCACTCTGTTTATGGCTCGACTACTTATATATCACAGTTTCCCTCTAGATGCAACACAAACACGTGGCTGCTGGTACAATCAGACGTGCATCACGATACATACATTAAGGATACACACTGGTTATACCTTTACTGCATGTGTATTGCACAGTACAAGCCCAGCGCTATAGGACACTATCCCAGGCGTTGGGTTTTCTTCTAGAATGGCTTGCACTACTAAGATGTAACAACTTAGCAGTTGAATTATCCGCGTTTGCCAGACGGTTGTTGTTGGTATGGGCAATAACGCCCTACACACGCTCTATGGACTATGAAGTACTTTCAAGTGAGACAACCACCCTGTTTATGGCTCGACTGCTTATATATCACAGTTTCGCTCTAGAAGCAACACAAACACGTGGCTGCTGATACAATCAGACGTGCATTATGATACATACATTAAGGATACACACTGGTTATAACTTTACTGCATGTGTATTGCACAGTACAAGCCCAGCGCTATAGGACACTATCCCAGGCGTTGGGTTTCCTTCTAGAAAGGCTTGCACTGCTAAGAAGTAACAACTTAGCGTTTGAACCCTCTGCGTATATAAGACCGTTGATGTTAGTATAGGCAATAACGCTCTACACACGCTCTATGTAATATGAAGCAGCTTCAAGTGAACCAACCACTCTGTTTATGGCTCGACTGCTTATATATCACAGTTTCCCTTTAGAAACAACACAAACACGTGGCTGCTGATACAATCAGACGTGCATCACGATACAGACATTAAGGATACACACTGGCTTTACCTTTACTGCATGTGTATTGCACACTACATGCCCAGCGCTATAGGACACGATCCCAGGCGTTGAGTTTCCTTCTAGAATGGCTTGCACTGCTAAGAAGTAACAACTTAGCAGTTGAATCATCTACGTTTGCGAGACCGTTGATGTTAGTATAGACAATAACGCTCTACACACGCTCTATGGACTATGAAGCACTTTCAAGTGAGACAACCACTCTGTTTATGGCTCGACTGCTTATATATCACAGTTTCGCTTTAGAAACAACCCAAACACGTGGCTGCTGATACAATCAGACGTGCATCACGATACATACATTAAGGATACACACTGGTTATACCTTTACTCCATGTGTATTGCACAGTACAAGCCCAGCGCTATAGGACACTATCCCAGGCGTTGGGTTTCCTTCTAGAAAGGCTTGCACTGCTAAGAAGTAACAACTTAGCAGTTGAATCATCTACGTTTGCGAGACCGTTGATGTTAGTATAGGCAATAACGCTCTACACACGCTCTATGTACTATGAAGCAGTTTCAAGTGAACCAATCACTCTGTTTATGGCTCGACTGCTTATATATCACAGTTTCGCTTTAGAAACAACACAAACACGTGGCTGCTGATACAATCAGACGTGCATCACGATACATACATTAAGGATACACACTGGTTATACCTTTACTGCATTTGTATTGCACAGAACAAGCACAGCGCTATAGGACACAATCCAGGCGTTGGGTTTCCTTATAGAAAGGCTGGCACTGCTAAGTAACAACTTAGCGTTTGAAATATCTGTGTTTGTAAGACCGTTCATGTTAGTATAGACAATAACGCTCTACACACGCTTTATGTACTATGAAGCAGTGTCAAGTGACACAACCCCTCTGTTTATGGCTCGACTGCATATATATCACAGTTTCCCTTTAGAAACAACACAAACACGTGGCTGATGATAGAATCAGACGTGCATTATGATACAGACATTAAGGATACACACTGGTTATACCTTTACTGCATGTGTATTGCACAGTACAAACCCAGCGCTATAGGACACTATCCCAGGCGTTGGGTTTCCTTCTAGAAAGGCTTGCACTGCTAAGATATAACAACTTAGCAGTTGAATCATCCGCGTTTGCCAGACCGTTGATGTTAGTATAGGCAATAACGCTCTACACACGCTCTATGTACTATGAAGCAGTTTCAAGTGAACCAACCACTCTGTTTATGGCTCGACTGCTTATATATCACAGTTTCGCTTTAGAAACAACACAAACACGTGGCTGCTGATACAATCAGACGTGCATCACGATACATACATTAAGGATACACACTGGTTATACCTTTACTGCATGTGTATTGCACAGGACAAGCCCAGCGGTATAGGACATGATCCCAGGCGTTGGGTTTCCTTCTAGAAAGGCTTGCACTGCTAAGAAGTAACAACTTAGCAGTTGAATCATCTGCGTTTGCGAGACCGTTGATGTTAGTATAGACAATAACGCTCTACACACGCTTTATGTACTATGAAGCAGTGTCAAGTGACACAACCCCTCTGTTTATGGCTCGACTGCATATATATCACAGTTTCCATCTAGAAGCAACACAAGCACGTGGCTGATGATAGAATCAGACGTGCATTATGATACAGACATTAAGGATACACACTGGTTATACCTTTACTGCATGTGTATTGCACAGTACAAGCCCAGCGCTATAGGACACTATCCCAGGCGTTGGGTTTTCTTCTAGAATGGCTTGCACTACTAAGATGTAACAACTTAGCAGTTGAATTATCCGCGTTTGCCAGACGGTTGTTGTTGGTATGGGCAATAACGCCCTACACACGCTCTATGGACTATGAAGTACTTTCAAGTGAGACAACCACCCTGTTTATGGCTCGACTGCTTATATATCACAGTTTCGCTCTAGAAGCAACACAAACACGTGGCTGCTGATACAATCAGACGTGCATTATGATACATACATTAAGGTTACACACTGGTTATACCTTTACTGCATGTGTATTGCACAGGACAAGCCCAGCGGTATAGGACACTATCCCAGGCGTTGGATTTCCTTCTAGAAAGGCTTGCCCTGCTAAGAAGTAACAACTTAGCGTTTGAAACCTCTGCGTTTATAAGACCGTTGATGTTAGTATAGGCAATAACGCTCTACACACGCTCTATGTAATATGAAGCAGCTTCAAGTGAACCAACCACTCTGTTTATGGCTCGACTGCTTATATATCACAGTTTCCATTTAGAAGCAACACAAACACGTGGCTGCTGATACATTGAGACGTGCGTCACGATACAGACATTAAGGATACACACTGGCTTTACCTTTACTGCATGTGTATTGCACACTACATGCCCAGCGCTATAGGACACGATCCCAGGCGTTAGGTTTCCTTCTAGAAAGGCTTGCACGGCTAAGAAGTAACAACTAGCGTTTGAATCATCTGCGTTTTGAAGACCGTTGATGTTAGTATAGGCAATAACGCTCTACACACGCTCTATGTACTATGAAGCAGTTTCAAGTGAACCAACCACTCTGTTTATGGCTCGACTGCTTATATATCACAGTTTCCTTCTAGAAGCAACACAAACACGTGGCTGATGATACAATGAGACGTGCATCACGATACAGACATTAAGGATACACACTGGCTTTACCTTTACTGCATGTGTATTGCACACTACATGCCCAGCGCTATAGGACACGATCCCAGGCGTTAGGTTTCCTTCTAGAAAGGCTTGCACGGCTAAGAAGTAACAACTAGCGTTTGAATCATCTGCGTTTTGAAGACCGTTGATGTTAGTATAGGCAATAACGCTCTACACACGCTCTATGTACTATGAAGCAGTTTCATATGAACCAACCACTCTGTTTATGGCTCGACTGCTTATATATCACAGTTTCGCTCTAGAAGCAACACAAACACGTGGCTGCTGATACAATCAGACGTGTATTATGATACATACATTAAGGATACACACTGGTTATACCTTTACTGCATGTGTATTGCACAGAACAAGCACAGCGCTATAGGACACAATCCAGGCGTTGGGTTTCTTATAGAAAGGCTTGCACTGCTAAGAAGTAACAACTTAGCGTTTGAAATATCTGTGTTTGTAAGACCGTTCATGTTAGTATAGACAATAACGCTCTACACACGCTTTATGTACTATGAAGCAGTTTCAAGTGAAACAACCCCCTGTTTATGGCTCGACTGCATATATATCACAGTATCCATCTAGAACAAACATAAACACGTGGCTGCTGATACAATCAGACGTGCATTATGATACATACATTAAGGATACACACTGGTTATACCTTTACTGCATGTGTATTGCACAGTACAAGCCCAGCGCTATAGGACACTATCCCAGGCGTTGGGTTACCTTCTAGAATATCTTGCACTGCTAAGAAGTAACAACTTAGCAGTTGAATCATCCGCGTTTGCCAGACGGTTGTTGTTGGTATGGGCAATAACGCCCTACACACGCTCTATGGACTATGAAGTACTTTCAAGTGAGACAACCACTCTGTTTATGGCTCGACTGCTTATATATCACAGTTTCGCTTTAGAAACAACACAAACACGTGGCTGCTGATACAATCAGACGTGCATGACGATACATACATTAAGGATACACACTGGTTATACCTTTAATGCATGTGTATTGCACAGTACAAGCACAGCGCAATAGGACACGATCCCAGGCGTTGGGTTTCCTTCTAGAAAGGCTTGCACGGCTAAAAAGTAACAACTAGCGTTTGAATCATCTGCGTTTTGAAGACCGTTGATGTTAGTATAGGCAATAACGCTCTACACACGCTCTATATACTATGAAGCAGTTTCAAGTGAAACAACCACTCTGTTTATGGCTCGACTGCTTATATATCACAGTTTCGCTCTAGAAGCAACACAAACACGTGGCTGCTGATACAATCAGACGTGTATTATGATACATACATTAAGGATACACACTGGTTATACCTTTACTGCATGTGTATTGCACAGTACAAGCCCAGCGATATAGGACACGATCCCAGGCGTTGGGGTTCGTTCTAGAAAGGCTTGCACTGCTAAGAAGTAACAACTTAGCGTTTGAACCCTCTGCGTTTATAAGACCGTTGATGTTAGTATAGGCAATAACGCTCTACACACGCTCTATGTAATATGAAGCAGCTTCAAGTGAACCAACCACTCTGTTTATGGCTCGACTGCTTATATATCACAGTTTCGCTTTAGAAACAACACAAACACGTGGCTGCTGATACAATCAGACGTGCATTATGATACATACATTAAGGATACACACTGTTTATACCTTTACTGCATGTGTATTGCATAGTACAAGCACAGTGCTATAGGACACGATCTCAGGCGTTGGGTTTCCTTCTAGAAAGGCTTGCACTGCTAAGAAGTAACAACTTAGCAGTTGAATCATCTGCGTTTGCGAGACCGTTGATGTTAGTATAGACAATAACGCTCTACACACGCTCTATGTACTATGAAGCAGTTTCAAGTGAAACAACCCCTCTGTTTATGGCTCGACTGCTTATATATCACAGTTTCCCTCTAGAAGCAACACAAACACCGCGTTTGCAAGTCGGTTGATGTTAGTATAGGCGTTAGGCAAGCCTGTGCACCTTATACATCAGTTCTTCCCAAGCGTTGAGAAAGGATACAAAATTGTCGAATCTCCACTTCCAATATTATATTGTCCTCTCAGTGTCCAGACGATAACCAATATAACCATAAAAGTACTGGATCAAGACGAAAGGCTAATCGATTTTAGAGGTAAAACTATAACCGTTCAAATGGTGATTAGATATGATAAAGAAGTTCCAAACCAAAAGTCTTATAAAGAGAAAAAACATGGATCCAAACATAGTATGCAAAATACATTCAAAGCGTTAAGATCTAAGAATCATAACGTGGGTGATGATACAATCAGACGTGCATTACGATACAGACAATAAGGATACACACTGGTTATACCTTTACTGCATGTGTATTGCACAGTATAAGCACAGCGCTATAGGACACTATCCCAGGCGTTGGGTTTCTTTCTAGAAAGGCTTGCACTGCTAAGAAGTAACAACTTAGCTGTTGAATCATCTACGTTTGCGAGACCTTTGATGTTAGTATAGACAATAACGCTCTACACACACTCTATGTACTATGAACCAGTTTCAAGTGAACCAACCACTCTGTTTATGGCTCGACTGCTTATATATCACAGTTTCCCTCGAGAAGCAACACAAACACGTGGCTGCTGATACAATCAGACGTGCATCACGATACAGACATTAAGGATACACACTGGTTATAACTTTACTGCATGTGTATTGCACAGTGCAAGCACAGCGCTATAGGACACGATCCCAGGCGTTGGGTTTCCATCTAGAAAGGCTTGCACTGCTTAGAAGTAACAACTTAGCAGTTGAATCATCTACGTTTGCGAGACCGTTGATGTTAGTATAGACAATAACGCTCTACACACGCTCTATGTACTATGAAGCAGTTTCAAGTGAAACAACCCCTCTGTTTATGGCTCGACTGCATATATATCACAGTTTCCATCTAAAAGCAACACAAGCACGTGGCTGATGATACAATCAGACGTGCATTATGATACAGACATTAAGGATACACACTGGCTTTACCTTTACTGCATGTGTATTGCACACTACATGCCCAGCGCTATAGGACACGATCCCAGGCGTTAGGTTTCCTTCTAGAAAGGCTTGCACGGCTAAGTAGTAACAACTAGCGTTTGAATCATCTGCGTTTTGAAGGCCGTTGATGTTAGTATAGACAATAACGCTCTACACACGCTCTATGTACTATGAAGCAGTTTCAAGTGAAACAACCCCTCTGTTTATGGCTCGACTGCATATATATCACAGTTTCCATCTAGAAGCAACACAAGCACGTGGCTGATGATACAATCAGACGTGCATTATGATACAGACATTAAGGATACACACTGGTTATACCTTTACTGCATGTGTATTGCACAGTACAAGCCCAGCGATGCTGATACAATCAGACGTGCATCGCGATACATACATTAAGGATACACACTGGTTATACCTTTACTGCATGTGTATTGCACAGGACAAGCCCAGCGGTATAGGACATGATCCCAGGCGTTGGGTTTCCTTCTAGAAAGGCTTGCACTGCTAAGAAGTAACAACTTAGCAGTTGAATCATCTGCGTTTGCGAGACCGTTGATGTTAGTATAGGCAATAACGCTCTACACACGCTCTATGTACTATGAAGCAGTTTCAAGTGAAACAACCCCTCTGTTTATGGCTCGACTGCATATATATCACAGTTTCCATCTAGAAGCAACACAAGCACGTGGCTGATGATACAATCAGACGTGCATTATGATACAAACATTAAGGATACACACTGGTTATACCTTTACTGCATGTGTATTGCACAGTACAAGCCCAGCGTTATAGGACACTATCCCAGGCGTTGGGTTTCCTTCTAGAAAGGCTTGCCCTGCTAAGAAGTAACAACTTAGCGTTTGAAACCTCTGCGTTTATAAGACCGTTGATGTTAGTATAGGCAATAACGCTCTACACACGCTCTATGTACTATGAAGCAGTTTCAAGTGAACCAACCACTCTGTTTATGGCTCGACTGCTTATATATCACAGTTTCGCTCTAGAAGCAACACAAACACGTGGCTGCTGATACAATCAGACGTGAATTATGATACAAACATTAAGGATACACACTGGTTATACCTTTACTGCATGTGTATTGCACAGTACAAGCCCAGCGTTATAGGACACTATCCCAGGCGTTGGGTTTCCTTCTAGAAAGGCTTGCATTGCTAAGAAGTAACAACTTAGCGTTTGAACCCTCTGCGTTTATAAGACCGTTGATGTTAGTATAGGCAATAACGCTCTACACACGCTCTATGTAATATGAAGCAACTTCAAGTGAACCAACCACTCTGTTTATGGCTCGACTGCTTATATATCACAGTTTCGCTCTAGAAGCAACACAAACACGTGGCTGCAGATACAATCAGACGTGCATCACGATACATACATTAAGGATACACACTGGTTATTCCTTTACTGCATGTGTATTGCACAGTACAAGCCCAGCGGTATAGGACATGATCCCAGGCGTTGGGTTTCCTTCTAGAAAGGCTTGCACTGCTAAGAAGTAACAACTTAGCAGTTGAATCATCTGCGTTTGCGAGACCGTTGATGTTAGTATAGGCAATAACGCTCTACACACGCTCTATGTACTATGAAGCAGTTTCAAGTGAAACAACCCCTCTGTTTATGGCTCGACTGCATATATATCACAGTATCCATCTAGAACAAACATAAACACGTGGCTGCTGATACAATCAGACATGCATTATGATACATACATTAAGGATACACACTGGTTATACCTTTACTGCATGTGTATTGCACAGTACAAGCCCAGCGCTATAGGACACTATCCCAGGCGTTGGGTTTCCTTCTAGAATATCTTGCACTGCTAAGAAGTAACAACTTAGCAGTTGAATCATCTACGTTTGCGAGACCGTTGATGTTAGTATAGACAATAACGCTCTACACACGCTCTATGTACTATGAAGCAGTTTCAAGTGAAACAACCCTCTGTATATGGCTCGACTGCATATATATCACAGTTTCCATCTAGAAGCAACACAAGCACGTGGCTGATGATACAATCAGACGTGCATTATGATACAGACATTAAGAATACACACTGGTTATACCTTTACTGCATGTGTATTGCACAGTACAAGCCCAGCGCTATAGGACACTATCCCAGGCGTTGGGTTTCCTTCTAGAAAGGCTTGCACTGCTAAGAAATAACAACTTAGCAGTTGAATCATCTACGTTTGCGAGACCGTTGATGTTAGTATAGGCAATAACGCTCTACACACGCTCTATGTACTATGAAGCAGTTTCAAGTGACACAACCCCTCTGTTTATGGCTCGACTGCATATATATCACAGTTTCCATCTAGAAGCAACACAAGCACGTGGCTGATGATAGAATCAGACGTGCATTATGATACAGAAATTAAGGATACACACTGGTTATACCTTTACTGCATGTGTATTGCACAGTACAAGCCCAGCGCTATAGGACACTATCCCAGGCGTTGGGTTTCCTTCTAGAAAGGCTTGCACTGCTAAGATATAACAACTTAGCAGTTGAATCATCCGTGTTTGCCAGACGGTTGTTGTTGGTATGGGCCCTACACACGCTCTATGGACTATGAAGTACTTTCAAGTGAGACAACCACTCTGTTTATGGCTCGACTGCTTATATATCACAGTTTCGCTCTAGAAGCAACACAAACACGTGGCTGCTGATACAATCAGACGTTACACACTGGTTATACCTTTACTGCATTTGTATTGCACAGAACAAGCACAGCGCTATAGGACACAATCCAGGCGTTGGGTTTCCTTATAGAAAGGCTGGCACTGCTAAGAAGTAACAACTTAGCGTTTGAAATATCTGTGTTTGTAAGACCGTTCATGTTAGTATAGACAATAACGCTCTACACACGCTTTATGTACTATGAAGCAGTGTCAAGTGACACAACCCCTCTGTTTATGGCTCGACTGCATATATATCACAGTTTCCATCTAGAAGCAACACAAGCACGTGGCTGATGATAGAATCAGACGTGCATTATGATACAGACATTAAGGATACACACTGGTTATACCTTTACTGCATGTGTATTGCACAGTACAAGCCCAGCGCTATAGGACACTATCCCAGGCGTTGGGTTTCCTTCTAGAAAGGCTTGCACTGCTAAGATATAACAACTTAGCAGTTGAATTATCTGCGTTTGCGAGACCGTTGATGTTAGTATAGGCAATAACGCTCTACACACGCTCTATGTACTATGAAGCAGTTTCAAGTGAAACAACCCCTCTGTTTATGGCTCGACTGCATATATATCACAGTTTCCATCTAGAAGCAACACAAACACGTGGCTGCTGATACAATCAGACGTGCATCACGATACATACATTAAGGATACACACTGGTTATACCTTTACTGCATGTGTATTGCACAGTACATACCCAGCGCTATAGGACGCGATCCCAGGCGTTTGGTTTCCTTCTAGAAAGGCTTGCACGGCTAATAAGTAACAACTAGCGTTTGAATCATCTGCGTTTGCGAGACCGTTGATGTTAGTATAGGCAATAACGCTCTACACACGCTCTATGTACTATGAAGCAGTTTCAAGTGAACCAACCACTCTGTTTATGGCTCGACTGCTTATATATCACAGTTTCGCTCTAGAAGCAACACAAACACGTGGCTGCTGATACAATCAGCCGTGCATCACGATACATACATTAAGGATACACACTGGTTATACCTTTCCTGCATGTGTATTGCACAGAACAAGCACAGCGCTATAGGACACAATCCAGGCGTTGGGTTTCCTTCTAGAAAGGCTTGCACTGCTAAGAAGTAACTTAACGTTTGAAATATCTGTGTTTGTAAGACCGTTGATGTTAGTATAACGCTCTACACACGCTTTATGTACTATGAAGCAGTGTCAAGTGACACAACCCCTCTGTTTATGGCTCGACTGCTTATATATCACAGTTTCGCTCTAGAAGCAACACAAACACGTGGCTGCTGATACAATCAGACGTGCATTATGATACATACATTAAGGATACACACTGGTTATACCTTTACTGCATGTGTATTGCACAGTACAAGCCCAGCGCTATAGGACACTATCCCAGGCGTTGAGTTTCCTTCTAGAAAGGCTTGCACTGCTAAGATATAACAACTTAGCAGTTGAATCATCCGCGTTTGCCAGACGGTTGTTGTTGGTATGGGCAATAACGCCCTACACACGCTCTATGGACTATGAAGTACTTTCAAGTGAGACAACCACTCTGTTTATGGCTCGACTGCTTATATATCACAGTTTCGCTTTAGAAACAACACAAACACGTGGCTGCTGATACAATCAGACGTGCATCACGATATATACATTAAGGATACACACTGGTTATACCTTTACTGCATGTGTATTGCACAGGACAAGCCCAGCGGTATAGGACATGATCCCAGGCGTTGGGTTTCCTTCTAGAAAGGCTTGCACTGCTAAGAAGTAACAACTTAGCAGTTGAATCATCTGCGTTTGCGAGACCGTTGATGTTAGTATAGACAATAACGCTCTACACACGCTTTATGTACTATGAAGCAGTGTCAAGTGACACAACCCCTCTGTTTATGGCTCGACTGCATATATATCACAGTTTCCATCTAGAACACAAGCACGTGGCTGATGATAGAATCAGACGTGCATTATGATACAGACATTAAGGATACACACTGGTTATACCTTTACTGCATGTGTATTGCACAGTACAAGCCCAGCGCTATAGGACACTATCCCAGGCGTTGGGTTTCCTTCTAGAAAGGCTTGCACTGCTAAGATATAACAACTTAGCAGTTGAATCATCCGCGTTTGCCAGACGGTTGTTGTTGGTATGGGCAATAACGCCCTACACACGCTCTATGGACTATGAAGTACTTTCAAGTGAGACAACCACTCTGTTTATGGCTCGACTGCTTATATATCACAGTTTCGCTTTAGAAACAACACAAACACGTGGCTGCTGATACAATCAGACGTGCATCACGATACATACATTAAGGATACACACTGGTTATACCTTTACTGCATGTGTATTGCACAGGACAAGCCCAGCGGTATAGGACACTATCCCAGGCGTTGGGTTTCCTTCTAGAAAGGCTTGCCCTGCTAAGAAGTAACAACTTAGCGTTTGAAACCTCTGCGTTTATAAGACCGTTGATGTCAGTATAGGCAATAACGCTCTACACAAGCTCTATGTAATATGAAGCAGCTTCAAGTGAACCAACCACTCTGTTTATGGCTCGACTACTTATATATCACAGTTTCCCTCTAGATGCAACACAAACACGTGGCTGCTGGTACAATCAGACGTGCATCACGATACATACATTAAGGATACACACTGGTTATACCTTTACTGCATGTGTATTGCACAGTACAAGCCCAGCGCTATAGGACACTATCCCAGGCGTTGGGTTTTCTTCTAGAATGGCTTGCACTACTAAGATGTAACAACTTAGAAGTTGAATTATCCGCGTTTGCCAGACGGTTGTTGTTGGTATGGGCAATAACGCCCTACACACGCTCTATGGACTATGAAGTACTTTCAAGTGAGACAACCACCCTGTTTATGGCTCGACTGCTTATATATCACAGTTTCGCTCTAGAAGCAACACAAACACGTGGCTGCTGATACAATCAGACGTGCATTATGATACATACATTAAGGATACACACTGGTTATACCTTTACTGCATGTGTATTGCCACAGTACAAGCCCAGCGCTATAGGACACTATCCCAGGCGTTGGGTTTCCTTCTAGAAAGGCTTGCACTGCTAAGAAGTAACAACTTAGCGTTTGAACCCTCTGCGTTTATAAGACCGTTGATGTTAGTATAGGCAATAACGCTCTACACACGCTCTATGTAATATGAAGCAGCTTCAAGTGAACCAACCACTCTGTTTATGGCTCGACTGCTTATATATCACAGTTTCCTTTTAGAAACAACACAAACACGTGGCTGCTGATACAATCAGACGTGCATCACGATACAGACATTAAGGATACACACTGGCTTTACCTTTACTGCATGTGTATTGCACACTACATGCCCAGCGCTATAGGACACGATCCCAGGCGTTGAGTTTCCTTCTAGAATGGCTTGCACTGCTAAGATGTAACAACTTAGCAGTTGAATCATCTACGTTTGCGAGACCGTTGATGTTAGTATAGACAATAACGCTCTACACACGCTCTATGGACTATGAAGCATTTTCAAGTGAGACAACCACTCTGTTTATGGCTCGACTGCTTATATATCACAGTTTCGCTTTAGAAACAACACAAACACGTGGCTGCTGATACAATCAGACGTGCATCACGATACATACATTAAGGATACACACTGGTTATACCTTTACTCCATGTGTATTGCACAGTACAAGCCCAGCGCTATAGGACACTATCCCAGGCGTTGGGTTTCCTTCTAGAATGGCTTGCACTGCTAAGAAGTAACAACTTAGCAGTTGAATCATCTACGTTTGCTAGACCGTTGATGTCAGTATAGGCAATAACGCTCTACACAAGCTCTATGTAATATGAAGCAGCTTCAAGTGAACCAACCACTCTGTTTATGGCTCGACTACTTATATATCACAGTTTCCCTCTAGATGCAACACAAACACGTGGCTGCTGGTACAATCAGACGTGCATCACGATACATACATTAAGGATACACACTGGTTATACCTTTACTGCATGTGTATTGCACAGTACAAGCCCAGCGCTATAGGACACTATCCCAGACGTTGGGTTTTCTTCTAGAATGGCTTGCACTACTAAGATGTAACAACTTAGCAGTTGAATTATCCGCGTTTGCCAGAGGGTTGTTGTTGGTATGGACAATAACGCCCTACACACGCTCTATGGACTATGAAGTACTTTCAAGTGAGACAACCACCCTGTTTATGGCTCGACTGCTTATATATCACAGTTTCGCTCTAGAAGCAACACAAACACGTGGATGCTGATACAATCAGACGTGCATTATGATACATACATTAAGGATACACACTGGTTATACCTTTACTGCATGTGTATTGCACAGTACAAGCCCAGCTCTATAGGACACTATCCCAGGCGTTGGGTTTCCTTCTAGAAAGGCTTGCACTGCTAAGAAGTAACAACTTAGCGTTTGAACCCTCTGCGTTTATAAGACCGTTGATGTTAGTATAGGCAATAACGCTCTACACACGCTCTATGTAATATGAAGCAGCTTCAAGTGAACCAACCACTCTGTTTATGGCTCGACTGCTTATATATCACAGTTTCCCTTTAGAAACAACACAAACACGTGGCTGCTGATACAATCAGACGTGCATCACGATACAGACATTAAGGATACACACTGGCTTTACCTTTACTGCATGTGTATTGCACACTACATGCCCAGCGCTATAGGACACGATCCCAGGCGTTGGGTTTCCTTCTAGAATGGCTTGCACTGCTAAGAAGTAACAACTTAGCAGTTGAATCATCTACGTTTGCGAGACCGTTGATGTTAGTATAGACAATAACGCTCTACACACGCTCTATGGACTATGAAGCACTTTCAAGTGAGACAACCACTCTGTTTATGGCTCGACTGCTTATATATCACAGTTTCGCTTTAGAAACAACACAAACACGTGGCTGCTGATACAATCAGACGTGCATCACGATACATACATTAAGGATACACACTGGTTATACCTTTACTCCATGTGTATTGCACAGTACAAGCCCAGCGCTATAGGACACTATCCCAGGCGTTGGGTTTCCTTCTAGAATGGCTTGCACTGCTAAGAAGTAACAACTTAGCAGTTGAATCATCTACGTTTGCGAGACCGTTGATGTCAGTATAGGCAATAACGCTCTACACAAGCTCTATGTAATATGAAGCAGCTTCAAGTGAACCAACCACTCTGTTTATGGCTCGACTACTTATATATCACAGTTTCCCTCTAGATGCAACACAAACACGTGGCTGCTGGTACAATGAGACGTGCATCACGATACAGACATTAAGGATACACACTGGCTTTACCTTTACTGCATGTGTATTGCACAGTACAAGCACAGCGCTATAGGACACGATCCCAGGCGTTGGGTTCCTTCTAGAAAGGCTTGCACTGCTAAGAAGTAACAACTTGGCGTTTGAAACATCTGCGTTTGTAAGAACGTAGATGCTAGCATAGGCAGTAACGCTCTACACACGCCCTATGTACTATGAAGTAGTTTCAAGTGAGACAACCCCTCTGTTTATGGCTCGACTGCTTATATATCACAGTTTCCCTCTAGAAGCAACACAAACACGCGGCTGATGATACAATCAGACGTGCATCATAACACATACATTAAAAATACACACTGGGCATAACTTTACTGCATGTGTATTGCACTGTACAAGCACAGCGCTATAGGATACGATCCCAGGCGTTGGGTCTCTTTTTAGAAAGGCTTGCACTGCTAAGAAGTAACACCTTAGCAGTTGAATCATCCGCGTTTGCCAGACGGTTGTTGTTGGTATGGGCAATAACGCCCTACATACTCTCTATGTACTATGAAGCAGTTTCAAGTGAAACAACCCCTCTGTTTATGGCTCGACTGCTTATATATCATAGTTTCCTTCTAGAAGCAACACAAACACGTGGCTGCTGATACAATGAGACGTGCATCACGATACAGACATAAAGGATACACACTGGTTATACCTTTACTGCATGTGTACAAGCCCAGCGATATAGGACACGATCCCAGGCGTTGGGTTTTCTTCTAGAGAGGCTTGCACTGGTAAGAAGTAACAACTTAGCGTTTGAACCCTCTGCGTTTATAAGACCGTTGATGTTAGTATAGGCAATAACGCTCTACACAAGCTCTATGTAATATGAAGCAGCTTCAAGTGAACCAACCACTCTGTTTATGGCTCGACTACTTATATATCACAGTTTCCCTCTAGATGCAACACAAACACGTGGCTCCTGATACAATGAGACGTGCATCACGATACAGACATTAAGGATACACACTGGCTTTAACTTTACTGCATGTGTATTGCACAGTATAAGAACAGCGCTATAGGACACTATCCCAGGCGTTGGGTTTCCTTCTAGAAAGGCTTGCACTGCTAAGAAGTAACAACTTAGCAGTTGAATCATCTACGTTTGCGAGACCGTTGATGTTAGTATAGGCAATAACGCTCTACACACGCTCTATGTACTATGAAGCAGTTTCAAGTGAACCAACCACTCTGTTTATGGCTCGACGACTTATATATCACAGTTTCCCTCTAGAAGCAACACAAACACGTGGCTGCTGATACAATGAGACGTGCATCACGATACAGACATTAAGGATACACACTGGCTTTACCTTTACTGCATGTGTATTGCACAGTACAAGCACAGGGCTTTAGGACACGATCCCAGGCGTGGGATTTCCTTCTAGAAAGGCTTGCACTGCTTAGAAGAAACAACATGGAGTTTGAAACAACCGCGTTTGCAAGTCGGTTGATGTTAGTATAGGCGTTAGGCAAGCCTGTGCACCTTATACATCAGTTCTTCCCAAGCGTTGAGAAAGGATACAAAATTGTCGAATCTCCACTTCCAATATATTGTCCTCTCAGTGTCCGGACGATAATCAATATAACCATAAAAGTACTGGATCAAGACGAAAGGCTAATCGATTTTAGAGGTAAAACTATAACCGTTCAAATGGTGATTAGATATGATAAAGAAGTTCCAAACCAAAAGTCTTATAAAGAGAAAAACATGGATCCAAACATAGTATGCAAAATACATTCAAAGCGTTAATATCTAAGAATCATAACGTGGGTGATGATACAATCAGACGTGCATTACGATACAGACAATAAGGATACACACTGGTTATACCTTTACTGCATGTGTATTGCACAGTATAAGCACAGCGCTATAGGACACTATCCCAGGCGTTGGGTTTCTTTCTAGAAAGGCTTGCACTGCTAAGAAGTAACAACTTAGCTGTTGAATCATCTACGTTTGCGAGACCTTTGATGTTAGTATAGACAATAACGCTCTACACACACTCTATGTACTATGAACCAGTTTCAAGTGAACCAACCACTCTGTTTATGGCTCGACTGCTTATATATCACAGTTTCCCTCGAGAAGCAACACAAACACGTGGCTGCTGATACAATCAGACGTGCATCACGATACAGACATTAAGGATACACACTGGTTATAACTTTACTGCATGTGTATTGCACAGTGCAAGCACAGCGCTATAGGACACGATCCCAGGCGTTGGGTTTCCATCTAGAAAGGCTTGCACTGCTTAGAAGTAACAACTTAGCAGTTGAATCATCTACGTTTGCGAGACCGTTGATGTTAGTATAGACAATAACGCTCTACACACGCTCTATGTACTATGAAGCAGTTTCAAGTGAAACAACCCCTCTGTTTATGGCTCGACTGCATATATATCACAGTTTCCATCTAGAAGCAACACAAGCACGTGGCTGATGATACAATCAGACGTGCATTATGATACAGACATTAAGGATACACACTGGTTATACCTTTACTGCATGTGTATTGCACAGTACAAGCCCAGCGATGCTGATACAATCAGACGTGCATCGCGATACATACATTAAGGATACACACTGGTTATACCTTTACTGCATGTGTTTTGCACAGGACAAGCCCAGCGGTATAGGACATGATCCCAGGCGTTGGGTTTCCTTCTAGAAAGGCTTGCACTGCTAAGAAGTAACAACTTAGCAGTTGAATCATCTGCGTTTGCGAGACCGTTGATGTTAGTATAGGCAATAACGCTCTACACACGCTCTATGTACTATGAAGCAGTTTCAAGTGAAACAACCCCTCTGTTTATGGCTCGACTGCTTATATATCACAGTTTCGCTCTAGAAGCAACACAAACACGTGGCTGCTGATACAATCAGACGTGCATTATGATACAAACATTAAGGATACACACTGGTTATACCTTTACTGCATGTGTATTGCACAGTACAAGCCCAGCGTTATAGGACACTATCCCAGGCGTTGGGTTTCCTTCTAGAAAGGCTTGCATTGCTAAGAAGTAACAACTTAGCGTTTGAACCCTCTGCGTTTATAAGACCGTTGATGTTAGTATAGGCAATAACGCTCTACACACGCTCTATGTAATATGAAGCAACTTCAAGTGAACCAACCACTCTGTTTATGGCTCGACTGCATATATATCACAGTTTCCCTTTAGAAGCAACACAAACACGTGGCTGCTGATACAATGAGACGTGCATCACGATACAGACATTAAGGATACACACTGGCTTTACCTTTACTGCATGTGTATTGCACACTACATGCCCAGCGCTATAGGACACGATCCCAGGCGTTAGGTTTCCTTCTAGAAAGGCTTGCACGGCTAAGAAGTAACAACTAGCGTTTGAATCATCTGCGTTTTGAAGACCGTTGATGTTAGTATAGGCAATAACGCTCTACACACGCTCTATGTACTATGAAGCAGTTTCAAGTGAACCAACCATTCTGTTTATGGCTCGACTGCTTATATATCACAGTTTCGCTCTAGAAGCAACACAAACACGTGGCTGCTGATACTATCAGACGTGCATCACGATACATACATTAAGGATACACACTGGTTATACCTTTACTGCATGTGTATTGCACAGTACAAGCCCAGCGGTATAGGACATGATCCCAGGCGTTGGGTTTCCTTCTAGAAAGGCTTGCACTGCTAAGAAGTAACAACTTAGCAGTTGAATCATCTGCGTTTGCGAGACCGTTGATGTTAGTATAGGCAATAACGCTATACACACGCTCTATGTACTATGAAGCAGTTTCAAGTGAAACAACCCCTCTGTTTATGGCTCGACTGCATATATATCACAGTATCCATCTAGAACAAACATAAACACGTGGCTGCTGATACAATCAGACATGCATTATGATACATACATTAAGGATACACACTGGTTATACCTTTACTGCACAGTACAAGCCCAGCGCTATAGGACACTATCCCAGGCGTTGGGTTTCCTTCTAGAAAGGCTTGCACTGCTAAGAAATAACAACTTAGCAGTTGAATCATCTACGTTTGCGAGACCGTTGATGTTAGTATAGGCAATAACGCTCTACACACGCTCTATGTACTATGAAGCAGTTTCAAGTGAACCAATCACTCTGTTTATGGCTCGACTGCTTATATATCACAGTTTCGCTCTAGAAGCAACACAAACACGTGGCTGCTGATACAATCAGACGTGCATCACGATACATACATTAAGGATACACACTGGTTATACCTTTACTGCATTTGTATTGCACAGAACAAGCACAGCGCTATAGGACACAATCCAGGCGTTGGGTTTCCTTATAGAAAGGCTGGCACTGCTAAGAAGTAACAACTTAGCGTTTGAAATATCTGTGTTTGTAAGACCGTTCATGTTAGTATAGACAATAACGCTCTACACACGCTTTATGTACTATGAAGCAGTGTCAAGTGACACAACCCCTCTGTTTATGGCTCGACTGCATATATATCACAGTTTCCATCTAGAAGCAACACAAGCACGTGGCTGATGATAGAATCAGACGTGCATTATGATACAGACATTAAGGATACACACTGGTTATACCTTTACTGCATGTGTATTGCACAGTACAAGCCCAGCGCTATAGGACACTATCCCAGGCGTTGGGTTTCCTTCTAGAAAGGCTTGCACTGCTAAGAAGTAACAACTAGCGTTTGAATCATCTGCGTTTTGAAGACCGTTGATGTTAGTATAGGCAATAACGCTCTACACACGCTCTATGTACTATGAAGCAGTTTCAAGTAAACCAACCACTCTGTTTATGGCTCGACTGCTTATATATCACAGTTTCCCTTTAGAAGCAACACAAACACGTGGCTGCTGATACAATGAGACGTGCATCACGATACAGACATTAAGGATACACACTGGCTTTACCTTTACTGCATGTGTATTGCACACTACATGCCCAGCGCTATAGGACACGATCCCAGGCGTTAGGTTTCCTTCTAGAAAGGCTTGCACGGCTAAGAAGTAACAACTAGCGTTTGAATCATCTGCGTTTTGAAGACCGTTGATGTTAGTATAGGCAATAACGCTCTACACACGCTCTATGTACTATGAAGCAGTTTCAAGTGAACCAACCACTCTGTTTATGGCTCGACTGCTTATATATCACAGTTTCGCTCTAGAAGCAACACAAACACGTGGCTGCTGATACAATCAGACGTGTATTATGATACATACATTAAGGATACACACTGGTTATACCTTTACTGCATGTGTATTGCACAGAACAAGCACAGCGCTATAGGACACAATCCAGGCGTTGGGTTTCCTTATAGAAAGGCTTGCACTGCTAAGAAGTAACAACTTAGCGTTTGAAATATCTGTGTTTGTAAGACCGTTCATGTTAGTATAGACAATAACGCTCTACACACCCTTTATGTACTATGAAGCAGTTTCAAGTGAAACAACCCCTCTGTTTATGGCTCGACTGCATATATATCACAGTATCCATCTAGAACAAACATAAACACGTGGCTGCTGATACAATCAGACGTGCATTATGATACATACATTAAGGATACACACTGGTTATACCTTTACTGCATGTGTATTGCACAGTACAAGCCCAGCGCTATAGGACACTATCCCAGGCGTTGGGTTACCTTCTAGAATATCTTGCACTGCTAAGAAGTAACAACTTAGCAGTTGAATCATCCGCGTTTGCCAGACGGTTGTTGTTGGTATGGGCAATAACGCCCTACACACGCTCTATGGACTATGAAGTACTTTCAAGTGAGACAACCACTCTGTTTATGGCTCGACTGCTTATATATCACAGTTTCCCTTTAGAAGCAACACAAACACGTGGCTGCTGATACATTGAGACGTGCGTCACGATACAGACATTAAGGATACACACTGGCTTTACCTTTACTGCATGTGTATTGCACACTACATGCCCAGCGCTATAGGACACGATCCCAGGCGTTAGGTTTCCTTCTAGAAAGGCTTGCACGGCTAAGAAGTAACAACTAGCGTTTGAATCATCTGCGTTTTGAAGACCGTTGATGTTAGTATAGGCAATAACGCTCTACACACGCTCTATGTACTATGAAGCAGTTTCAAGTGAACCAACCACTCTGTTTATGGCTCGACTGCTTATATATCACAGTTTCCCTTTAGAAGCAACACAAACACGTGGCTGCTGATACAATGAGACGTGCATCACGATACAGACATTAAGGATACACACTGGCTTTACCTTTACTGCATGTGTATTGCACACTACATGCCCAGCGCTATAGGACACGATCCCAGGCGTTAGGTTTCCTTCTAGAAAGGCTTGCACGGCTAAGAAGTAACAACTAGCGTTTGAATCATCTGCGTTTTGAAGACCGTTGATGTTAGTATAGGCAATAACGCTCTACACACGCTCTATGTACTATGAAGCAGTTTCAAGTGAACCAACCACTCTGTTTATGGCTCGACTGCTTATATATCACAGTTTCGCTCTAGAAGCAACACAAACACGTGGTTGCTGATACAATCAGACGTGTATTATGATACATACATTAAGGATACACACTGGTTATACCTTTACTGCATGTGTATTGCACAGAACAAGCACAGCGCTATAGGACACAATCCAGGCGTTGGGTTTCCTTATAGAAAGGCTTGCACTGCTAAGAAGTAACAACTTAGCGTTTGAAATATCTGTGTTTGTAAGACCGTTCATGTTAGTATAGACTATAACGCTCTACACACGCTTTATGTACTATGAAGCAGTTTCAAGTGAAACAACCCCTCTGTTTATGGCTCGACTGCATATATATCACAGTATCCATCTAGAACAAACATAAACACGTGGCTGCTGATACAATCAGACGTGCATTATGATACATACATTAAGGATACACACTGGTTATACCTTTACTGCATGTGTATTGCACAGTACAAGCCCAGCGCTATAGGACACTATCCCAGGCGTTGGGTTACCTTCTAGAATATCTTGCACTGCTAAGAAGTAACAACTTAGCAGTTGAATCATCCGCGTTTGCCAGACGGTTGTTGGTATGGGCAATAACGCCCTACACACGCTCTATGGACTATGAAGTACTTTCAAGTGAGACAACCACTCTGTTTATGGCTCGACTGCTTATATATCACAGTTTCCCTTTAGAAGCAACACAAACACGTGGCTGCTGATACATTGAGACGTGCGTCACGATACAGACATTAAGGATACACACTGGCTTTACCTTTACTGCATGTGTATTGCACACTACATGCCCAGCGCTATAGGACACGATCCCAGGCGTTAGGTTTCCTTCTAGAAAGGCTTGCACGGCTAAGAAGTAACAACTAGCGTTTGAATCATCTGCGTTTTGAAGACCGTTGATGTTAGTATAGGCAATAACGCTCTACACACGCTCTATGTACTATGAAGCAGTTTCAAGTGAACCAACCACTCTGTTTATGGCTCGACTGCTTATATATCACAGTTTCCCTTTAGAAGCAACACAAACACGTGGCTGCTGATACAATGAGACGTGCATCACGATACAGACATTAAGGATACACACTGGCTTTACCTTTACTGCATGTGTATTGCACACTACATGCCCAGCGCTATAGGACACGATCCCAGGCGTTAGGTTTCCTTCTAGATAGGCTTGCACGGCTAAGAAGTAACAACTAGCGTTTGAATCATCTGCGTTTTGAAGACCGTTGATGTTAGTATAGGCAATAACGCTCTACACACGCTCTATGTACTATGAAGCAGTTTCAAGTGAACCAACCACTCTGTTTATGGCTCGACTGCTTATATATCACAGTTTCGCTCTAGAAGCAACACAAACACGTGGCTGCTGATACAATCAGACGTGTATTATGATACATACATTAAGGATACACACTGGTTATACCTTTACTGCATGTGTATTGCACAGAACAAGCACAGCGCTATAGGACACAATCCAGGCGTTGGGTTTCCTTATAGAAAGGCTTGCACTGATAAGAAGTAACAACTTAGCGTTTGAAATATCTGTGTTTGTAAGACCGTTCATGTTAGTATAGACAATAACGCTCTACACACGCTTTATGTACTATGAAGCAGTTTCAAGTGAAACAACCCCTCTGTTTATGGCTCGACTGCATATATATCACAGTATCCATCTAGAACAAACATAAACACGTGGCTGCTGATACAATCAGACGTGCATTATGATACATACATTAAGGATACACACTGGTTATACCTTTACTGCATGTGTATTGCACAGTACAAGCCCAGCGCTATAGGACACTATCCCAGGCGTTGGGTTACCTTCTAGAATATCTTGCACTGCTAAGAAGTAACAACTTAGCAGTTGAATCATCCGCGTTTGCCAGACGGTTGTTGTTGGTATGGGCAATAACGCCCTACACACGCTCTATGTACTATGAAGCAGTTTCAAGTGAAACAACCCCTCTGTTTATGGCTCGACTGCATATATATCACAGTATCCATCTAGAACAAACATAAACACGTGGCTGCTGATACAATCAGACGTGCATGACGATACATACATTAAGGATACACACTGGTTATACCTTTACTGCATGTGTATTGCACAGTACAAGCACAGCGCAATAGGACACGATCCCAGGCGTTGGGTTTCCTTCTAGAAAGGCTTGCACGGCTAAGAAGTAACAACTAGCGTTTGAATCATCTGCGTTTTGAAGACCGTTGATGTTAGGATAGGCAATAACGCTCTACACACGCTCTATATACTATGAAGCAGTTTCAAGTGAAACAACCACTCTGTTTATGGCTCGACTGCTTATATATCACAGTTTCGCTCTAGAAGCAACACAAACACGTGGCTGCTGATACAATCAGACGTGTATTATGATACATACATTAAGGATACACACTGGTTATACCTTTACTGCATGTGTATTGCACAGTACAAGCCCAGCGATATAGGACACGATCCCAGGCGTTGGGGTTCGTTCTAGAAAGGCTTGCACTGCTAAGAAGTAACAACTTAGCGTTTGAACCCTCTGCGTTTATAAGACCGTTGATGTTAGTATAGGCAATAACGCTCTACACACGCTCTATGTAATATGAAGCAGCTTCAAGTGAACCAACCACTCTGTTTATGGCTCGACTGCTTATATATCACAGTTTCTCTTTAGAAACAACACAAACACGTGGCTGCTGATACAATCAGACGTGCATTATGATACATACATTAAGGATACACACTGTTTATACCTTTACTGCATGTGTATTGCATAGTACAAGCACAGTGCTATAGGACACGATCTCAGGCGTTGGGTTTTCTTCTAGAAAGGCTTGCACTGCTAAGACATAACAATTTAGCAGTTGAATCATCCGCGTTTGCCAGACGGTTGTTGTTGGTATGGGCAATAACGCCCTACACACGCTCTATGGACTATGAAGTACTTTCAAGTGAGACAACCACTCTGTTTATGGCTCGACTGCTTATATATCACAGTTTCGCTTTAGAAGCAACACAAACACGTGGCTGCTGATACAATCAGACGTGCATTATGATACATACATTAAGGATACACACTGTTTATACCTTTACTGCATGTGTATTGCATAGTACAAGCACAGTGTTATAGGACACGATCTCAGGCGTTGGGTTTCGTTCTAGAAAGGCTTGCACTGCTAAGATATAACAACTTAGCAGTTGAATCATCCGCGTTTGCCAGACGGTTGTTGTTGGTATGGGCAATAACGCCCTACACACGCTCTATGGACTATGAAGTACTTTCAAGTGAGACAACCACTCTGTTTATGGCTCGACTGCTTATATATCACAGTTTCCCTCTAGAAGCAACACAAACACGTGGCTGCTGATACAATGAGACGTGCATCACGATACAGAAATTAAGGATACACACTGGCTTTACCTTTACTGCATGTGTATTGCACAGTACATGCCCAGCGCTATAGGACACGATCCCAGGCGTTGGGTTTCCTTCTAGAAAGGCTTGCACTGCTAAGAAGTAACAACTTAGCAGTTGAATCATCTGCGTTTGCGAGACCGTTGATGTTAGTATAGACAATAACGCTCTACACACGCTCTATGTACTATGAAGCAGTTTCAAGTGAAACAACCCCTCTGTTTATGGCTCGACTGCTTATATATCACAGTTTCCCTCTAGAAGCAACACAAACACGTGGCTGCTGATACAATCAGACGTGCATCACGATACAGACATTAAGGATACACACTGGTTATACCTTTACTGCATGTGTATTGCACAGTACAAGCCCAGCGCTATAGGACACTATCCCAGGCGTTGGGTTTCCTTCTAGAATGGCTTGCACTGTTAAGAAGTAACAACTTAGCAGTTGAATCATCTACGTTTGCGAGACCGTTGATGTTAGTATAGACAATAACGCTCTACACACGCTCTATGTACTATGAAGCAGTTTCAAGTGACACAACCCCTCTGTTTATGGCTCGACTGCATATATATCACAGTTTCCATCTAGAAGCAACACAAGCACGTGGCTGATGATACAATCAGACGTGCATTATGATACAGACATTAAGGATACACACTGGTTATACCTTTACTGCATGTGTATTGCACAGTACAAGCCCAGCGCTATAGGACACTATCCCAGGCGTTGAGTTTCCTTCTAGAAAGGCTTGCACTGCTAAGATATAACAACTTAGCAGTTGAATCATCCGCGTTTGCCAGACGGTTGTTGGTATGGGCAATAACGCCCTACACACGCTCTATGGACTATGAAGTACTTTCAAGTGAGACAACCACTCTGTTTATGGCTCGACTGCTTATATATCACAGTTTCGCTTTAGAAACAACACAAACACGTGGCTGCTGATACAATCAGACGTGCATCACGATACATACATTAAGGATACACACTGGTTATACCTTTACTGCATGTGTATTGCACAGGACAAGCCCAGCGGTATAGGACATGATCCCAGGCGTTGGGTTTCCTTCTAGAAAGGCATGCACTGCTAAGAAGTAACAACTTAGCAGTTGAATCATCTGCGTTTGCGAGACCGTTGATGTTAGTATAGACAATAACGCTCTACACACGCTTTATGTACTATGAAGCAGTGTCAAGTGACACAACCCCTCTGTTTATGGCTCGACTGCATATATATCACAGTTTCCATCTAGAAGCAACACAAACACGTGGCTGCTGATACAATCAGACGTGCATTATGATACATACATTAAGGATACACACTGTTTATACCTTTACTGCATGTGTATTGCACAGTACAAGCCCAGCGCTATAGGACACTATCCCAGGCGTTGGGTTTCCTTCTAGAAAGGCTTGCACTGCTAAGAAGTAACAACTTAGCGTTTGAACCCTCTGCGTTTATAAGACCGTTGATGTTAGTATAGGCAATAACGCTCTACACACGCTCTATGTAATATGAAGCAGCTTCAAGTGAACCAACCACTCTGTTTATGGCTCGACTGCTTATATATCACAGTTTCCCTCTAGAAGCAACACAAACACGTGACTGCTGATACAATGAGACTTGCATCACGATACAGACATTAAGGATACACACTGGCTTTACCTTTACTGCATGTGTATTGCACAGTACAAGCCCAGCGCTATAGGACACTATCCCAGGCGTTGGGTTTTCTTCTAGAATGGCTTGCACTACTAAGATGTAACAACTTAGCAGTTGAATTATCCGCGTTTGCCAGACGGTTGTTGTTGGTATGGGCAATAACGCCCTACACACGCTCTATGGACTATGAAGTACTTTCAAGTGAGACAACCACCCTGTTTATGGCTCGACTGCTTATATATCACAGTTTCGCTCTAGAAGCAACACAAACACGTGGCTGCTGATACAATCAGACGTGCATTATGATACATACATTAAGGATACACACTAGTTATACCTTTACTGCATGTGTATTGCACAGTACAAGCCCAGCGCTATAGGACACTATCCCAGGCGTTGGGTTTCCTTCTAGAAAGGCTTGCACTGCTAAGATGTAACAACTTAGCGTTTGAACCCTCTGCGTTTATAAGACCGTTGATGTTAGTATAGGCATTAACGCTCTACACACGCTCTATGTAATATGAAGCAGCTTCAAGTGAACCAACCACTCTGTTTATGGCTCGACTGCTTATATATCACAGTTTCCCTTTAGAAACAACACAAACACGTGGCTGCTGATCCAATCAGACGTGCATCACGATACAGACATTAAGGATACACACTGGCTTTACCTTTACTGCATGTGTATTGCACTACATGCCCAGCGCTATAGGACACGATCCCAGGCGTTGGGTTTCCTTCTAGAAAGGCTTGCACGGCTAAGAAGTAACAACTAGCGTTTGAATCATCTGCGTTTTGAAGACCGTTGATGTTAGTATAGGCAATAACGCTCTACACACGCTCTATGTACTATAAAGCAGTTTCAAGTGAACCAACCCCTCTGTTTATGGCTCGACTGCTTATATATCACAGTTTCCCTCTAGAAGCAACACAAACACGTGGCTGCTGATACAATGAGACGTGCATCACGATACAGACATTAAGGATACACACTGGTTATACCTTTACTGCATGTGTATTGCGCAGTACAAGCACAGCGCTATAGGACACGCCAGGCGTTTTGTTTCCTTCTAGAAAGGCTTGCACTGTTAAGAAGTAACAACTTAGCAGTTGAATCATCCGCGATTGCCAGACGGTTTTTGTTGGTATGGGCAATAACGCCCTACACACGCTCTATGGACTATGAAGTACTTTCAAGTGAGACAACCACTCTGTTCATGGCTCGACTGCTTATATATCACAGTTTCCCTCTAGAAGCAACACAAACACGTGGCTAATGATACAATCAGACGTGCATTATGATACATGCATTAAGGATACACATTGTTTATACCTTTACTGCATGTGCATTGCACAGTACAAGCCCAGCGCTATAGGACACGATCCCAGGCGTTGGGTTTCCTTCTAGAAAGGCTTGCACTGCTAAGAAGTAACAACTTAGCGTTTGAAACATCTGCGTTTGTAAGACCGTTGATGTTAGTATTGGCAGTAACGCTCTACACACGCTCCATGTACAATGAAGTAGTTTCAAGTGAAACAACCACTCTGTTTATGGCTTAACTGCATATATATCACAGTTTCCCTCTTGAAGCAACACAAACACGTGGCTGCTGATACAATCAGGCGTGCATCACGATACAGACAATAAGGATACACACTGGTTATACCTTTACTGCATGTGAGTTGAACAGTACAAGCACAGCGCTATAGGACACGATCCCAGGCGTTGGGTTTCCTTCTAGAAAGGCTTGCACTGCTAAGAAGTAACAACTTAGCAGTTGAATCATCTGCGTTTGCTAGACGGTTGAGGTTGGTATGGGCAGTAACGGTCTACACACGCTCTATGTATTATGAAGTAGTTTCAAGTGAAACAACCCCTCTGTTTATGGCTCGACTGCTTATATATCACAATTTCCCTCTAGAAGTAACATGAACGCGTGGCTGCTGATACAGTCAGCCGTGCATCACGATACAGACAATAAGGATACACACTGGTTATACCTTTACTGCATGTGTATTGCACAGTACAAGCCCAGCGCTACAGGACATGATCCCAGGCGTTGGGTTTCCTTCTAGAAAAGCTTGCACTGCTAAGAAGTAACAACTTAGCAGTTGAATCATCTGCGTTTGCTAGACGGTTGAGGTTGGTATGGGCAGTAACGGTCTACACACGCTCTGTGTATTATGAAGTAGTTTCAAGTGAAACAACTTCTCTGTTTATGGCTCGACTGCTTATATATCACAGTTTCCCTCTAGAAGCAACACGAACACGTGGCTGCTGATACAATCAGCCGTGCATCACGATACATACATTAAGGATACACACTGGTTATACCTTTACTACATGTGTATTGCACAGAACAAGCACAGCGCTATAGGACACGATCCCAGGCGGTTTCCCTCTAGAAAGGCTTGCACTGCTAAGAAGTAACAACTTAGCGTTTGAAACATCTGCGTTTGTAAGACCGTTGATGTTAGTATAGGAAGTAACGCTCTACACACGCTCCATGTACAATGAAGTAGTTTTAAGTGAAACAACCACTCTGTTTATGGCTTAACTGCATATATATCACAGTTTCCCTCTTGAAGCAACACAAACACGTGGCTGCTGATACAATCAGGCGTGCATCACGATACAGACAATAAGGATACACACTGGTTATACCTTTACTGCATGTGGGTTGAACAGTACAAGCACAGCGCTATAGGACACGATCCCAGGCGTTGGGTTTCCTTCTAGAAAGGCTTGCACTGCTAAGAAGTAGCAACTTAGCAGTTGAATCATCTACGTTTGCTAGACGGTTGAGGTTGGTATGGGCAGTAACGGTCTACACACGCTCTATGTATTATGAAGTAGTTTCAAGTGAGACAACCACTCTGTTTATGGCTCGACTGCTTATATATCACAGTTTCGCTCTAGAAGCAACACAAACACGTGGCTGCTGATACAATCAGACGTGCATCACGATACATGATACATACATTAAGGATACACACTGGTTAAACCTTTACTGCATGTGTGTTGAACAGTACAAGCACAGCGCTATAGGACACGATCCCAGGCGTTGCGTTTCCTTCTAGAAAGGCTTTTACTGCTAAGAAGTAACAACTAGCGTTTGAATCATCTGCGTTTTAAGGACCGTTGATGTTAGTATAGGCAATTACGCTCTACACACGCTCTATGTACTATGAAGTAGTTTCAAGTGAAACAACCACTCTGTTTGTTACATGTTTAATTTATTTATAAATTTATTATGGGCTCTTATGCTTTAAACATTTAAAAATATAAACAATAAAACAACAGTGAACTAGAATTTATTTATTTATTTAGTTGCGCAGTGTTACTAGACATTTTATTGCTGCTAACCCTGGTCGACGATGCCTGGTCTAATCGATGCTCCCCCAGCCTGAAAACCAAAAAGGAAATATACATTTAATGCTGACTGATTATCCAGAAACTTACCTTTTTATTCTTAGGAAGTAATCGCGTTTATGCTCTACAGAGGAGAAATGCATCTTAAGTAACAGCACTTGATTCACTTGCAATTTATTGATTTTTACAACAAGCTTCATATATAAACATAACCCTCAAGAACAATTGTCAACAAACACTTGTTTTCTGCCCAGACACTTGTCTGTGGCTATGTCTTTCTAGCCTTATGTGTACCAAAGAGAGATAGACACTTTAATGATTTATATTCTTAAAATCCCTAAACATTAAGCAACTAATTAAAATCTCCCCTCTACTTATTTAAAAATCGCGGATTTTTAAGGAAGTTGAGAGTTTTTTTCGTGATTTCCAGTCGAAAAAGCACCATTTTGTTTTGGCAGTTTGAAGCCGTGTGGAAAAGCTATTTTGCTGATTTATGCTAACGATATCAACATTTATACTTTTGAAATAGTGTCAATCAAGAATTGCATTCAATAATTATTGGATTTTACAAAGTTATAGTGTGTAGATATCGTTTCGTCAACTTTCACGAGGAGATCATCTCTATGGCCACACACCATCACTTGGTAATCTCATATTTCTGTAAAATATATCTAAATCATTTAAGCTAAATTTAGACTAATTTTACAAGTGCTGTACTTTTATGCATTCCTCCTTTTAGGCCAAAAAACCTTCGACGTAACAACTTTTACGTATTTAGTAGAAGCTCTACGTAACGTACATAGCATCCCTAGTATTCGTCCCGAGGTAGTACAACGCACGTATGTACATGGTTACCCAGCTCCTCCAATTTATTTCTGGTTGGCTACTTTCACCCTGGGGGCAGGACATCAGAGGGATTCTTGTAAAGTCACTCTTCCGAGTAGACTACCAGGCAACGTAGATTTTAGTACCTACTACCACCTGTCTGCTTTCTTTTTCTTTTGTAAATTATTTAACTTTAGTTTGCTTTGCATGGCTTCTTTGCTTTAGGCCATATATACGATAGTGTTCATAAATTACTTGCTGCACTGTATCTGAAAAACAGTTTAATTTTAGTTCACCTGTTTTGCATGGCTCAAATTGCTAATTTAATTACCTGTAAGCCAAGGTATACCTAGGTACTTGAGAGGATCCCTTGTAATTCTTTTTGTTGCAATTAATTCACCAAAATTCCCATACCACCCGTAAAGGATTTGTTTACCTGTCAATTGTCATTAAAGTATTGAACCAGTGAACTACAAATTCGGAGAACCAGCCATCGGCTCGTTCTGTCAGAGAACAGATATTGTTTGGTGTTCTCTGGTCTGGTTAACGGAACACACACCTATTGAGCCCGTAGTTCACTTAAATGCGCACATTCGTGTTCACTGTAGCCGGAGGACCCAAAAATAAATTTAATTATAAATTCAGTTTTTTTTTCTATTTAGTTAGTAAATTTGTCACCCCCTGAACCCACGAAACCAAAACCCAAACTGAGGTGTGACATGTTTATGGCTTAACTGCATATATATCACAGTTTCCCTCTTGAAGCAACACAAACACGTGGCTGCTGATACAATCAGACGTGCATCACGATACAGACAATGATACACACTGGTTATACCTTTACTGCATGTGTATTGCACAGAACAAGCACAGCGCTATAGGACACGGTCCCAGGCGTTGGGTTTCCCTCTAGAAAGGCTTGCACTGCTAAGATGTAACAACTTAGCGTTTGAAACATCTGCGTTTGTAAGACCGTTGATGTTAGTATAGGCAGTAACGCTCTACACACGCTATATTTACTATGAAGTAGTTTCAAGTGAAACAACCCCTCTGTTTATGGCAAAACTGCATATATATCACAGTTTCCCTCTTGAAGCAACACAAACACGTGGCTGCTGATACAATCAGACGTGCATCACGATACAGACAATAAGGATACACACTGGTCATACCTTTACTGCATGTGGGTTGAACAGTACAAGCACAGCGCTATAGGAAACGCCAGGCATTTTGTTTCCTTCTAGAAAGGCTTGCACTGCTAAGAAGTAACAACTTAGCAGTTGAATCATCCGCGTTTGCCAAACGGTTGTTGTTGGTATGGGCAATAACGCCCTACATACGCTCTATGGACTATGAAGTACTGTCAAGTGAGACAACCACTCAGTTTATGGCTCGATTGCTTATATATCACAGTTTCGCTCTAGAAGCAACACAAACACGTGGCTGCTGATACAATCAGACGTGCATCACGATACAGACATTAAGGATACACACTGGTTATACCTATACTGCATGTGTATTGCACAGTACAAGCCCAACGCTATAGGACACGATCCCAGGCGTTGGGTTTCCTTCTAGAAAGGCTTGCACTGCCAAGAAGTAACAACTTAGCGTTTGAATCATCTGCGTTTTGAAGACCGTTGATGTTAGTATAGGCAATAACGCTCTACACACGCTCTATGTACTATGAAGTAGTTTCAAGTGAGACAACCACTCTGTTTATGGCTCGACTGTTTATATATCACAGTTTCCCTCTAGAAGCAACACAAACACTTGGCTAATGATATAATCAGACGTGCATTATGATACATGCATTAAGGATACACACTGTTTATACACTGCATGTGTATTGCACAGTACAAGCCCAGCGCTATAGGACACGATAACATGCGTTGGGTTTCCTTCTAGAAAGGCTTGCACTGCTAAGAAGTAACAACTTAGCGTTTGAAATATCTGCGTTTGTAAGACCGTTCATGTTAGTATAGACAATAACGCTCTACACACGCTCTATGTACTATGAAGCAGTTTCAAGTGAAACAACCACTCTGTTAATGGCTTAACTGCATATATATCACAGTTTCCCTCTTGAAGGACCACAAACACGTGGCTGCTGAAACAATCAGACGTGCATCACCATACAGACAATAAGGATACACACTGGTTATACCTTTACTGCATGTGGGTTGAACAGTACAAGCACAGCGCTATAGGACACGCCAGGCATTTTGTTTCCTTCTAGAAAGGCTTGCATTGCTAAAAAGTAACAACTTAGCAGTTGAATCATCTGCGTTTGCCAGACGGTTGTTGTTGGTATGGGCAATAACGCCCTACACACTTTCTATGGACTATGAAGTACTTTCAAGTGAGACAACCACTCTGTTTATGGCTCGACTGCTTATATATCACAGATTCCCTCTAGAAGTAACACAAACACGTGGCTGCTGATACAATCAGACGTGCATCACGATACAGACAATAAGGATACACACTGGTTATACCTGTGGGCCAAATACACTTGCACCACATTTTGTATCGACCCACTTAGGAAGCGCCATCGTGGCGCCAGAACGATTCGGCAATGGACTCCAGCTGGGACAATGACCAGAAGCCGTCCTTTCCAAGAACGACCACCCAAACTGGGATTCTAGAAACATCCACCGAAACCGTCAGGGTGGCGCCAGGGAGAAAATATATAGTAGTGCGACGCAGCGCAGAAGACAACACTCCAACAAAGCTTCGCGTCGACAACATCTAGTCTGATACATCTCTGTTTCTTTGTTTTAAATAAATATATTATTTTTACCGTTGTGAGAGCGTTTCATTTTGGCTGCACGACACAAGAAACCCTCAAGTGGTGACCCCGACGTGATCTTCAAACGTAATTTAGTGAAAGTACGCGATTTCTTTTTTTTTTCTAAATTAGAGTGGTTTTAATTGTGTGCAACGCCGCGAAGCAAAATGAGTCTCAACGAGGAAAACCGCGTCGCAAACCCTACCGCGACGGGAGTGAACCATGTCGCAGTGAAACTTCCACCATTCATTTCGGACGATGCAAAGATGTGGCTTCAGGTAGTGGACCGAAGTTTTCGTTTGGCGCGAGTGACCAGTGAAGAGACAAAATTCAATTACCTCGTTACTGCTCTGGACAGAAGTGTGATGAGCGAAGTGCGCGACCTGGTGATGAATCCACCCCAGGATAAACCTTATTCCGCGCTTAGGGCAGCTTTAATAAGCCGACTAAGCACGTCTCAGGAGCAAAAGACGCGCGAAGAGATGGGGGTTCAAAACCATCGCAATTGTTACGCCGCTTAAGGGCGTTAGCTGGGGCAAGTGTCTCCGAGTCGCTTCTACGTACCCTATGGACAGGACGCCTGCCGTCTAATGTACAGGCAATTCTCGCGACCCAGAAGAATGCCGCGTTGGACGACGTAGCGGAGCTGGCCGACGCTGTTATGGAGACGGTGATGCCCGGTTCAGCACTCCAGGAAGTAGCCAGATCTACATCTAAGGACGACAGGTTTGCTCGCATCGAACAACAGCTTTTAGAGATGTCACAGGCAATGGCTAAGCTCTTCACAAAGAGTGAACCGCGACGACCGACAACGAGGACAACTAGGTCGCGTTCACGAGGCCGTTCGCAGAGCCGCGATAGTGACAGCGATCAGTGTTGGTATCACCAATGTTTTGGTGACCGCGCCCGCGAGTGTCGCGAACCGTGCGCGTATCGTTCGGGAAACGCGACGGGCAGTCGGTGATGGCGAACGTCGACGCGTGCCCGATTCCGCGCCGTTTGTACGTTACGAATACGTACTCTAAGGTCCAGTTTCTCGTCGATACGGGTGCTGACCTTTGTGTATATCCGCGCTCACTAGTCAAACAATCGCGATCAAAATCGGCATATGAACTCACCGCGGCGAACGGAACTGCAATTGCTACGTACGGCACAGTGACAATGACTTTAAACCTCCGGTTGCGTCGTTGTTTTACTTGGCAATTTGTCATCGCGGATGTGTCGAAACCCATAATTGGAGCAGACTTTTTATCCTTTTATGGACTACTTGTGGATGTGCGCAATAAAGGTTACTTGACGAGACTACGCGACTTACGTCTCCAGGTCAACTCGTGGGTTCTGCGTCATTCTCGATAGGACAATTTGCGGGGAATCCGTGTTTCACAGCCTGCTCAAGAAATATTCGGACATTACGCGTCCTGCAGCTCCTTCCGCGGCTGTGCAGCATCAAACCAGGCACTACATCGAAACGACACCTGGTCTCCCTGTCGCTGAAAAACCGCGTAGACTAGCGCCTGACAAATTACGAGCAGCGAAAAAAGAGTTCGACGCTTTGCTCAGATTAGGCATCGCTCGTCCGTCAAGCAGTGCGTGGGCGTCACCCTTACATCTCGTGCCAAAAAAGGGTGAAGAATGGCGACCGTGTGGCGATTATCGCAGACTTAACGCGAGAACGCGTCCCGACCTTTACCCTGTGCGTCATATTCAGGATTTCGCGCAATCACTTCGAGGTAGAAAAATATTTTCGACCATCGACCTGATTTGCGCATTTCATCAAATCCCCGTTGCAGAAGAGGATATTCCCAAGACCGCGATAACAACACCTTTCGGTATGTTCGAATTTACGCGAATGACGTTTGGTTTACGCAATGCGGCCCAGACCTTCCAGCGATTCATCGACGAAGTATTACGAGACCTGGATTTCTGTTATGCGTACATCGATGACATCATCGTAGCTTCATCGTCCGAAGAGGAACACCTGCGTCACCTGGAAGTATTGTTTCAACGATTGCGAAACTACGGCGTGGTTGTAAATCCCGGCAAGTGCGTTTTCGGACAAAATCAGGTGAAATTCCTCGGTTACCTAGTAAACAGTGACGGCACGCGTCCGCTCCCTGAAAAAGTCGAGGCAATAAAAGACTACCCGCTGCCTACGACAATAAAACAATTACGGCAGTTTCTTGGTGCCCTAAACTTTTACCGTCGGTTTGTGCCCAACGCAGCAGGTGTCCAGGCGCCCTTAAATGACCTGCTAAAAGGGACCAACAAAGCTAACGCAGCAATAAATTGGACGGAAACCGCGACAAGTGCTTTTGATGCCGCTAAATCGAGTTTAGCACGTGCAGCTTTACTTGCGCATCCCGAAGTAAATGCGCAGATTACTCTAGTGTGTGACGCCTCAGATTTTGCAGTTGGTGCAGTTTTACAACAAAATAGTGAGGACAACTGGGAGCCGCTAGGTACTTTTCGAAAAACTCAACCCGGCTCAATGCAAATACTCTGCTTACGATCGCGAACTTTTAGCGATTTATGAAGCAGTAAAGTACTTCCGGCATATGATAGAGGCAAGAACATTCGTCATTTACACCGACCACAAGCCTCTAACATATGCCTTCGCGAAAAAGTCGAGTCAGTGCACACCGCGACAGTTCCGCTATCTAGACTTTATTAGCCAGTTCACGACCGACATCCGCCACGTGGCTGGTCGCGAAAACGTGGTAGCGGATGCGTTGTCTAGGGTGAACGAGATAAGCGCGACTTTAGACTACGAGGCGCTCGCTGCCTCACAACAAACAGACGACGAAATCGGCGCATACGTCAACGGACAACACGGCCTCATCCTAAAGCGGATCAAAATACCTGACACGAACGCGTCAGTATTTTGTGACATGTCTACGGATTCCGCCCGGCCGTTCATCACCAAGCCATTTCGCAGGATAGCCTTTGATTCGGTGCACCGTCTTTCGCACCCCGGTATCAACGCTACGGTGAAGCTCCTGACGCAACGTTTCGTCTGGCCGTCGATAAAGCGCGATAGCAGACATTGGGCACGCTGCTGTGTCGAATGTCAGCGGGCAAAGGTAACGCGCCACGTGACTTCTCCGACTGGTTCATTTCTGCGTAGACCGTTTCACCAGGTGGCCAGAAGCAATTCCGTTGGAGAACCAGGAGGCAGAAACTGTCGCCCGCGCTTTATACGCCAATTGGATCTGCAGATTCGGATCACCCCAGCGAATAACGACCGATCTGGGTCATCAGTTCGAGTCACACCTATTCAAACGTCTGAATAGTTTATTAGGTACGACTCATCTCCGAACGACTGCATATCACCCCGCGGCAAATGGCATGGTGGAGCGTTTTCACCGCCAATTTAAAGCAGCTATCAAATGCCACCGAGACGAGCGTTGGACCAGCGTCCTTCCCACTGTGCTTTTGGGAATCCGTTCGGCGTGGAAAGAGGACATCAAGCTACCGCGGCCGAGATGGTGTACGGACAACATCTACGCCTACCTGGAGAATTCCTTCATTCCCGCAGGACAGACGACGAGCCCAGCACCGGAGCGGACTTTGTCCAGGACCTACGACGTCATATGGAGAGCCTACGCCCTTCCGCAGTGAAACGCCATGGCGAGAAAACGCCATTCGTTTTAAAGACTTGGCGACAACGAAACAAGTTTTTGTGCGTGCGGATGGTGTCAAAACCCAATTACGGAATCCATATGACGGTCCCTTTACAGTGGTCAAACGCGACAACAAAACATTTACGGTGCTAATGCGTGGTCGCGAAGTGAAAGTGTCTATAGACAGAGTCAAACCCGCCTACATTTTAAATGACGCGATGGATACCAGTGACCACAAAAGTGCGTTAAATTTGTCAACTTCCGTGCCATTAAAACCCGTGCCACCCGAAGTTACCACTAGGTCAGGTAGAAAGGTTCGTTTCCCTGACCGGCTGCAGATTTCATGATTCCCAATCATTGGCGAGGGGGTACCTGTGGGCCAAATACACTTGCACCACATTTTGTATCGACCCAGCTGGGACAATGACCAGAAGCCGTCCTTTCCAAGAACGACCACCCAAACTGGGATTCTAGAAACATCCACCGAAACCGTCAGGGTGGCGCCAAGGAGAAAATATATAGTAGTACGACGCAGCGCAGAAGACAACACTCCAACAAAGCTTCGCGTCGACAACATCTAGTCTGATACATCCTCTGTTTCTTTGTTTTAAATAAATAAATTATTTTTACCGTTGTGAGAGCGTTTCATTTTGGCTGCACGACACAAGAAACCCTCATACCTTTACTGCATGTGGGTTGAACAGTACAAGCACAGCGCTATAGGACACGCCAGGCATTTTGTTTCCTTCTAGAAAGGCTTGCACTGCTAAAAAGTAACAACTTAGCAGTTGAATCATCTGCGTTTGCCAGACGGTTGTTGTTGGTATGGGCAATAACGCCCTACACACTTTCTATGGACTATGAAGTACTTTCAAGTGAGACAACCCCTCTGTTTACGGCTCGACTGCTTATATATCACAGATTCCCTCTAGAAGTAACACAAACACGTGGCTGCTGATACAATCAGCCGTGCATCACGATTCAGACAATAAGGATACACACTGGTTATACCTTTACTGCATGTGGGATGAACAGTACAAGCACAGCGCTATAGGACACGCCAGGCGTTGGGTTTCCTTCTAGAAAGGCTTGCACTGCTAAGAAGTAACAACTTTGCAGTTGAATCATCTGCGTTTTGAAGACCGTTGATATTAATATAGGCAATAATGCTCTACACACGCATTATGTACTATGAAGTAGTTTCTAGTGAGACAACGACTCTGTTTATGGCTCGACTGTTTATATATCACAGTTTTCCTCTAGAAACAACACAAACACGTGGCTGACAATACAATCAGACGTGCATCATAACACATACAATAAGGATACACACTGGTTATACCTTTACTGCATGTGCATTGCACAGTACAAGCACACCGCTATAGGACACGATCCCAGGCATTGGGTTTCCTTCTAGAAAGGCTTGCACTGCTTAGAAGTAACAACTAGCGTTTGAATCATCTGCGTTTTGAAGACCGTTGATGTTAGTATAGGCAAAAACGCTCTACACACACTCTATGTACTATGAAGTCGTTTCAAGCGAAACAACCAGTCTGTTTATGGCTTAACTGCATATATATCACAGTTTCCCTCTTGAAGAAACACACGTGGCTGCTGATATAATCAGACGTGCATCACGATACAGACAATAAGGATACACAATGGTTATACCTTTACTGCATGTTGGTTGAACAGTACAAGCACAGCGCTATAGGACACGATCCCGGGCGTTGGGTTTCCTTCTAGAAAGGCTTGCACTGATAAGAAGTAACAACTAGTGTTTGAAACATCTGCGTTTGTAAGACCGTTGATGTTAATATAGGCAATAACGCTCTACACACGCTTCATGTACTATGAAGCAGTTTCAAGTGAAACAACCTCTCTGTTCCAGGCTCGACTGCTTATATATCACAGTTTCCCTCTAGAAACAATACAAACACGTGGCTGATAATACAATCAGACGTGCATCATAACACATACGTTGAGGATACACACTGGTTATACCTTTAATGCATGTGTATTGCACAGTACAAGCACAGCGCTATAGGACACGATCCCAGGCATTGGGTTTCCTTCTAGAAAGGCTTGCACTGCTAAGAAGAAACAACTTAGAGTGTGAAACGTCTGCGTTTGTCAGACCGTTGATGTTAGTATAGGCAATAACGCTCTACACACGCTCTATGTACTATGAAGCAGTTTCAAGTGAAACAACCACTTTGTTCATGACTCGACTGCATATATATCACAGTTTCTCTATAGAAACAACACAAACACGTGGCTGGTGATAAAATCAGACGTGCATTATGATACATACATTAAGGATACACACTGGTTATACCTTTACTGCATGGGTATTGCACAGTACAGGCACAGCGCTATAGGACACGATCTCAGGCGCTGGGTTTCGTTCTAGAAAGGCTTGCACTGCTAAGAAGTAACATCTCAGCAGTTGAATCTTCCGCGTTTGCTAGACGGTTGTTGTTGGTATGGCAATAACGCCCTACACACGCTCTATGGACTATGAAGTACTTTCAAGTGACACAATCACTCTTTATGGCTCGACTGCATATATATCACAGTTTCCCTTTAGAAGCAACACAAACACGTGGCTGATGATACAATCAGATGTGCATCATAACACATACATTAAGGATACACACTGGTTATACCTTTAATGCATGTGTATTGCACAGTACAAGCACAGCGCTATAGGACACGATGCCAGGCGTTGGGTTTCCTTCTAGAAAGATTTGCACTGCTAATAAGTAACAACTTAGTGTTTGAAACATCAGCGTTTGTAAGACAGTTGATGTTAGTATAGGCAATAACGCTCTCCACACGCTCTATGTACTGTGATGCAGTTTCCAGTGAAACAACCACTTTGTACATGACTCGACTGCATATATATCACAGTTTCTCTATAGAAACAACACAAACACGTGGCTGGTGATACAATCGGACGTGCATTATGATACATACATTAAGGATACACACTGGTTATACCTTTACTGCAAGTGTGTTGAACAGTACAAGCACAGCGCTATAGGACACGATCCCAGGCGTTGGGTTTCCTTCTGGAATGGCTTGCACTGCTAAGAAGTAACAACTTAGCGTTTGAAACATCTGCGTTTGTAAGACGGTTGTTGTTGGTATGGCAAAAACGCCCTACACACGCTCTATGGACTATGAAGTACCTTCAAGTGAGGCAACCACTCTGTTTATGGCTCGACTGCTTATATATCACAATTTCCCTCTAGAAGCAACACAAATACGTGTCCGATGATACAATCAGACGTGCATTATGATACGTACATTAAGGATACACACTGGTTATACCTTTACTGCATGTGTGTTGAACAGTACAAGCACAGCGCTATAGGACACGATCCCAGGCGTTGGGTTTCCTTCTAGAAAGACTTGCACAGCTAAGAAGTAACAACTTAGCGTTTGAAACATCTGCGTTTGTCAGACCGTTGATGTTAGTATAGGCAATAACGCTCTACACACGCTTCATGTACTATGAAGCAGTTTCAAGTGAAACAACCACTCTGTTCCAGGCTCGACTGCTTATATATCACAGTTTCCCTCTAGAAACAATAAAAACACGTGGCTGATAATACAATCAGACGTGCATCATAACACATATGTTGAGGATACACACTGGTTATACCTTTAATGCATCTGTATTGCACAGGACAAGCACAGCGCTATAGGACACGATCCCAGGCATTGGGTTTCCTTCTAGAAAGGCTTGCACTGCTAAGACGAAACAACTTAGAGTTTGAAACGTCTGCGTTTGTCAGACCGTTGATGTTAGTATAGGCAATAACGCTCTACACACGCTCTATGTACTATGAAGCAGTTTCAAGTGAAACAACCACTTTGTTCATGACTCGACTGCATATATATCACAGTTTCTCTATAGAAACAACACAAACACGTGGCTGGTGATATAATCAGACGTGCATTATGATACATACATTAAGGAGACACACTGGTTATACCTTTAATGCATGTGTATTGCACAGTACAAGCACAGCGCTATAGGCCACGAACCCAGGCGTTGCGTTTCCTTCTAGAATGGCTTGCGCTGCTAAGAAGTAACAACTTAGCGTTTGAAACATCTGTGTTTGTAAGACCGTTGATGTTAGTATAGGCAGTAACGCCCTACACACGCTCTATGTACTGTGATGCAGTTTCCAGTGAAACAACCACTTTGTACATGACTCGACTGCATATATATCACAGTTTCTCTATAGAAACAACACAAACACGTGGCTGGTGATATAATCAGACGTGCATTATGATACATACATTAAGGATACACACTGGTTATACCTTTACTGCAAGTGTGTTGAACAGTACAAGTACAGCGCTATAGGACACGATCCCAGGTGTTGGCTTTCGTTCTAGAAAGGTTTACACTGCTAAGAAGTAACAATTTAGCGTTTGAAACATCCGCGTTTGCAAGACTGTTGATGTTGGTATGGGCAATAACGCCCTAGACCTTTACTGCATGCGTATTGCACAGTACAAACACAGCGCTATAGGACACGATCCCAGGCGTTGGGTTTCCTTCTATAAAGCCCCCTTCTGCTACTAAGTAACAACTTGAATACCTCTACCAATAAAAGCACATCAGTTTTGAGGTACAGATGTGCGTACTCGCCAAAATTTCGACAACTGAAAACATTAAATACAATTTGAGCATGTAGATAATCGTCTTGAGACATGTTGCAATCGTTAAATTTTTATAAAATTTACCAAAGTCGGGTAGTTCTGTTTCGATTAGTTTCTCCACACAGTCTATATAGTCGTATGGGAATACTCCTTTTCTCGTAAGTAAAGTAAAACTATTATCGTTAATGTCGTTGAATTCTTTACGTTTGGGCTTCCTTCTAGAAAGGCTTGCAATGCTTAGAAGTAACAATTTAGCGTTTGAGACATCTGCGTTTGCAAGACGGTTGATGTTGGTATAGGCAATAACGCCGTACACTTGCTCTATATACTATGAAGTATTGTCAAGTGAGACAACCACACTGTTTATGCCTCGACTGCATATATATTACAGTATCCCTCTAAAAGCAACACAAACAGGTGGCTGATGATACAATCAGACGTCCATCAAAATACATACATTAACGATACACACTGGTTATGCCTTTACTGCATGTGCGTTGAACAGTACAAGCACAGCGCTATAGTACACGATCCCAGGCGTTGGATTTCCTTCAATAAAGGCTTATACTGCCAAGAAGTAACAATTTATGGTTTGAAATAGCCGCGTTTGCAAGACGGTTGATGTTAGTATAGGCATTAACACTCTACACACGCTCTATGGACTATGAAGTAGTTTCAAGTGAGACAACCACTCTGTTTATGGCTCGACTGCATATAGATCACAGCTTCCCTCTAAAAGCAATACAAACAAGTGGCTGATGATACAATCAGACGTGTATCATGATACATACATTAAGGTTACACACTGGATATACCTTTACTGCATGTATGTTGTACAGTACAAGCAAATCGCTATAAGACGATCCCAGGCCTTCTAGAAAGGTTTGCAATGCTTAGAAGTTACAACTAAGCGATAACGACGTACACTTGCTCTATGTACTATGAAGTACTGTCAAGTGAGACAACCAGTCTGTTTATGGCCCGACTGCATATATATCAGTTTCCCTCTAGAAACAACACAAACACGTGGCTGGTGATACAACCAGACGTGCATTATGATACATACATTAAGGATACACACTGGTTATACCTTTACTGCAAGTGTGTTGAATAGTACAAGACAGCGCTATAGGACAAGATCCCAGACGTTGGGTTTCCTTCTAAAAAGGCTTGCACTGCTAAGAAGTATCCACTTAGCAGTTGAATCATCTGCGTTTGCCAGACGGTTGTTGTTGGTATGGGCAATAACTCCCTACACACGCTCTATGGTCTATGAAGTACTTTCAAGTGAGACAACCACTCTGTTTAAGGCTCGACTGCTTATATATCACAGTTTCCCTCTAGAAATAACACAAACCCGTGGCAGGTGATACAATCAGACGTGCATTATGATACCTACATTAAGGATACACACTGGTTATACCTTTACTGCAAGTGTGTTGAACAGTACAAGCACAGCGCTATAGGACACGATCCCAGGCGTTGGGTTTCCTTCAAGAAAGTCTAGCACTGCTAAGAAGTAACAACTTAGCATTTGAAATATCTGCGTTTATCAGACCGTTGATGTTAGTATACAATAACGCTCTACACACCCTCCAAGTACTATGAAGTAGTTTCAAGTTAAACAATCTATCTGTTTATGGCCCGACTGCATATATATCACAATTTCCCTATAGAAGCAACACAAGCACGTGGCTGCTGATACAATCAGACGTGCATCACGATACAGACATTAAGGATACACACCGGTTATACCTTTACTGCATGTGTACTGCACAGTACAAGCACAGCGCTATAGGACACGATCCCAGGCGTTGGGTTTCCTTCTACAAAGGCTAAGAAGTAACATCTTAGCAGTTGAATTGTCGGCGTTTGCCAGACGGTTGTTGTTGATATGGGCAATAACGCCCTACACATGCTCTATGGACTATGAAGTACTTTCAAGTGAGACAACCACTCTGTTTATGGCTCGACTGCTTATATATCACACGCCCTACACACGCTCTATGGACTATGAGGTACTTTCATGTGAGACAACCACTCTGTTTATGGCTCGACTGCTTATATATCACAGTTTCCCTCTAGAAGCAACACAAACACATGGCTGCTGATACAATCAGACGTGCATCATATCACATACATTAAGGATACACACTGGTTATACCTCTACTGCATGTGTATTGCACGGAACAAGCACAGCGCTATAGGACACGAACCCAGGCGTTGGGTTTCCTTCTAGAAAGGCTTGCACTGCAAAGAAGTAACAACTTTGAAGTTGAATCATCCGCGAATGCCAGACGGTTGTGGTTGGTATTGGCAATAACGCCCTACACACGCTCTATGGACTATGAAGTACTTTCAAGTGAGACAACCACTCTGTTTATGGCTCGACTGCTTATATATCACAGTTTCCCTCTAGAAACAACAGAAACACGTGACTGATGATACAATCAGACGTGCATTATGATACATACATTAAGGATACACACTGGTTATACCTTTACTGCATGTGTGTTGAACAGTACAAGCACAGCGCTATAGGACACGATCGCAGACGTTGGGTTTCCTTCTAGAAAAGCTTGAACTGCTAAGAAGTAACATCTTTGCAGTTGAATCATCCGCGTTTTCCAGAGGGTTGTTGTTGGGATGGCAAACACGCCCTACACAGGCTCTATGGACTATGAAGTACTTTCAAGTGGCACAACCAGTCTGTTTATGGCTCGACTGCTTATATATCACACGCCCTACACACGCTCTATGGACTATGAAGTACTTTCATGTGAAACAACCACTCTGTTTATGGCTCGACTGCTTATATATCACAGTTTCCCTCTAGAAGCAACACAAACACGTGGCTGCTGATACAATCAGACGTTCATCATAACACATACATTAAGGATACACACTGGTTATACCTTTACTGCATGTGTATTGCACAGTACAAGCACAGCGCTATAGGACACGAACCCAGGCGTTGGGTTTCCTTCTAGAAAGGCTTGCAATGCTAAGAAGTAACAACTTAGTGTTTTAATCATCAACATTTGTAACATAGTTGATGTTAGTATATGCAATAACACTTTACACACGCTCTATGGACTATGAAGTAGTTTCATGTGAGACAACCACTCTGTCTATGGCTCGACTGCATATATATCAAAATTTCCCTCTAGAAGCAAGTCAAACACTTGGCTGATGATACAATCAGACGTGCATCATGATACAGACAATAAGGATACACACTGGTTATACCTTTACTGCATGTGTATTGCACGGTACAAGCACAGCGCTATAGGACACGATACCAGGCGTTGGGTTTCCTTCTAGAAAGGCTTGCACTGCTAAGAAGTAACAACTTAGCAGTTGAATCATCTGAGTTTGCCAGACGGTTGTTGTTGGTATGGGCAATAACGTCTTACACACGCTCTTTGGACTATGAAGTACTTTCAAGTGAGACAACCACTCTGTTTATGGCTCGACTGCTTATATATCACAGTTTCCCTCTAGAAGCAACACAAACACGTGGCTTATGATACAATCTGACGTGCATCATCTTACATACCTTTAGGATACACACTGGTTATACCTTTACTGCATGTGCATTGCACAGTACAAGCACATCGCTATAGGACACGGTGCCAGGTGTTGGGTTTCCTTCTTGAAAGGCTTGCACTGCGTAGAAGTAACAACTTAGTATCTGAAACATCAGCATTTGTAAGAGAGTTGATGTTAGTATAGGCAATAACGCTCTACACACGCTCTATGGACTATGAAGTAGTTTCAAGTGAGACAACTACTCTGTTTATGACTCGACTGGATATATCTCACAGTTACGCTCTAAAAGCAACACAAACACGTGGCTGATGATACAATCAGACGTGCATCATGATTCATACATTAAGGATACACACTGGTTATATCTTTGCTGCATGTGTGTTGTACAGTACAAGCACAGCGCTATAGGACACGATCCTAAGCGTTGGGTTTCCTTCTAGAAAAGCGTGCACTGCTAATAGGTAACAACTTAGTGTTTGAAACATCAGCGTTTGTAAGACAGTTGATGTTAGTATAGGCAATAACGCTCTACACACGCTCTATGTACTATAAAGTAGTTTCAAGTGCGACAACCACTCTGTTTATGGCTCGACTGCATATATATCACAGTTTTCCTCTAGAAGCAACACAAGCACGTTCCTGATGAGACAGTCAGACGTGCATCATGATACATACATTAAGGATACACACTGGTTATACCTTTACTGCATGTGTGTTGAACAGTATATGCACAGCGCTGCAGGACACGATCCCAGGCGTTGGGTTTCCTTCTAGAAAGGCTTGCACTGCTTAGAAGTTACAACTTCGCGTTTGAAACAACCGCGTTTGCGAGACGGTTGATGTTAGTATAGGCAATAACGCTCTACACACGCTCTATGGACTATGAAGTAGGTTCAAGTGAGACAACCACTCTGTTTATGACTCTACTGCATATATATCACAGTTACGCTTTTAAAGCAACACAAACACGTGGCTGATAATACAATCAGACGTGCATCATGATACATACAGTATGTTAGTATAGGCAAGCCTGTGCACTTTATTCATCAGTTCTTCCCAAGCGTTGAAAAAGGATACTGGATTGTCGAATCCCCACTTTCAATATTATATTTTCCCCTCAGTGTCCAGACGATAACCAATATTACCATAAAAGTTCTGGATCAAGACGGAAGAGTAGTCAATTTTAGAGGTAAAACTATAACCGTTAGACTCCTAGTTTCAAATGGTGATTAGATATAATAAGGAAGTTCCAAATCAAAAGTCTTATAAAAAGAAAAAACATAAATCCAAACTTAGTATTCATAATACAATCAAAGCGTTAATATCTAAGAATCATACGTTTTTAACTAACCTTGGGTTTAAAGTATTGGTATAATGGATTTTTTAAATGCAACGTCAAAGCCCTATGTCGACAACTCCATCAGAAACTTCGAATTACATAGTTATCAACCATCTGTGTCCGGATCATTCGAATATAATGACGAAATCAGAATTAATATCCAAGAGGTTGATCTATTTACATTACCTTCCGACTACAAAGTTTGAGGCGAACGGTTGTGGTCTGCATACACTTTTTATTACAATAATCAATTATACACCTAGGTTTAAATAACCACAAATCACAATATTGTTTTTTTTTCTCATATATTTTCAGGTATTAACAATATTGTGTGAAACTAACTACTCAGTGGACAAAAGCCCCAACCTGCGTTGAATTACACCCACAATATCTACCCATATATTCCTTATTATTAGCTTTTGTAACATTTTTTACTGTTTAAGAAAGGTATTTTAAGCTAAAGGATCCTAATAAAACGCAGAAATAAGTGAGATCTCAATTATTGTGGTTGAATTTCGAGTTCCCACTCCAGAGGTTAGTAAATATATTAAATTTTTTAGATAATTATTGAATAGAGTTTTGTCTGTAGATGTTCATTAGCATACCTAGATGTTTGGTATCAGAGAACATACATATGACTTCATTGATAGGAATTGTAGGAGATTTGATACATATTAGCTTAAAATACCTTTCTTAGTAGTAATACAGTAAAAAACACAATATTGTTTGTTACGACAAACGCAGCACTGAAGAATTTCCACATTAGCACTCATATTTCAGCAAATAATAATCTTGGAGGATCGAAATCCCATATTAATTCACTTCTAATATTTGTTATTCTTTTACAACTTCGTAAGCAAAACTTTTGATTTATTTTATGTCTGTCCAGCCACCTTTTACTTTTAGATAAATATCGTATTGCAAGAATACTATTACACTCCAAACATGTTAGAATTTCGACTTCACCAGTCAAATTTCCTTCGACTTCAATCTGTACGTCTTCCATAACAGACTGAATATTGCTCTGTTAAATACTTTTAGTACAGTAATTTTTCCCCTACTTACTAACGTACACATACCTATACCAGATCTTCTATTTTTGGAAATGACCCAATGCCATTTGTTGTGATGTAATATTCTATTTTTAGAAGTGATGTAATACTCTAATTTTAGAAATGACCTAATGCTATATGTGATGATGTAATATGCAATTTTTTTAAAAGTCATGTAATACTCTAATTTTAGAAATGGCAGATGCTTTCCAGAGCTTTTTAGAATCCTTGGAAAAAAGAAAATGTGCTATTTATTTATGAGAAACAAGTTATATATTAAGGCGTTCAAATTTTACGCCAGTACTTGTTTCTCATCCGAAGTTCAGTAAACTTCACAAAAATGAGTGATAAAATTTTTGTTGACAGTGAATTGAAAATTCAAAAACAATACTTTGTATATGGTTTAGAAATTACTGCAAACTCAGACACAAATATGATTTGTGTATCAAATAATTTTTTCACTATCGGTATATTGGAAGATGAAGAAAACTCTGTACTTTCTGCCTGTATGACGTCGTAGAAGGTTTTGACATCAATATACACTGCAGGTCAAATATTTCAATGTCGCACCTGTAGTTTGCCACTATTTAGTTACGTACTTACTAAATACTGTTTGCTTTGTAACGGAAAATGATGTGTACTGTAAATAAAACAATAAATACTTGTATATTGTTAACATTGTATTATTTGCAACTTATTAGATTTGAAAATAAACGCGCTAAGAAACAGCTGGCATGTGTATACAACCATTACTACAATTTTCTAATTTACTCTACTCTCGAATACATGCCGCCGACATGCAGTTTTACTTACTTATTTACATCTGGCGCACATGTTTACGTTTCAAGTCAATGTCTTAATGAATGTAACGCTTATGCTCGCTTTAAAAATTTTCAGACTATGCAATAGTTTTCTACGTTCTTTCTTAGTTTATACGGTAGTTTTTGGTTAAATATAGTTACTTATGTGTAAAGTGAGTGTATTTTTCTAGCCTTGCAAGTGACTTAAATATTTGGATACTATATACTTTGTAATTTGTAAGTACTTCACTCACCTTTTAAAATTTGAGCACGTTAAATTTAAATATCTATTCATTAAGTATCACATCTTTTATGCAAAACAATTACATTATTTTATAGCCTCCCTTATTTTATAGCTATAGATTTATCAGTCTTCTGTCCAAATATGAATTCCTTTCATTTAAGCAGTTCTTTTATTGGTTGATTAATTAACAAAAAAATGCATATTTCAAAGACACCTGCATTAATTTTATTCATATATTTATATACTTAAAACAATTGCTATGATAAATATCGTGTAAATACAAGATAATATACTAACATATTATTTAAAAATACATTTAGGTATATATATACAGGGTGTAACTTTGATGGGGGGTCCGGTTTGGAGGGGGGGTACCTGTGACCCTTATAAACACATATCATAAGTTTGTTTTCCTAAATTCCGCCATAAAAACTGATTTTTTTTGTTACCTTTTTTTCTGAATTTTCATACTCCGCCGCTGGTTAGGCCAGCCTTGGGCTAATCTAGAGACGCGGCCGTTATCGGTTGCTCCAGGCGTATACAGTAGTCCTTTGCGCTGTTGTCACATTTCATTATTGAAGTGAGAGATGGGCAAGATGAGAAATTTTACTGTTAGAAAACAAATTTCCACACCACCCGTGAGGTACTGTTTTTTGGCGCGTTACTTTTATTGAGTGGGTGTTCGCCTATAGCCCTATTATCCCACATAAATAAAAAATATATTCTTTTAAATAAAATAAACTATAAATCAACAACAATTCAACTAACAGAAAATTAAGTCCGAACAGTAATAAATAAATAAAAATAAATACATAATATTTTTCTACTCACTCACTCATAGAGAGGTTTACAAACAATTTCTTATTAGGTACGTGTCGATCGGGATAATCCATCTGATATCGTCTTCTTGCAACTGCACTGTTTTCTCCTGACAAAAAATAGGCTCTAACCATAGGTATCAACTCTTTCTTGATTCGTATACATGTTTTTTCATAATATTACACACACTTGACAATGAAAGCACACTTTTATAAGTTATACACTTACACTACACAAGACACTGAACAAAATACCACTTTAAATTAATACGAAAATAAATTTGGTAAAACACAATACTGCACTGAACAAATTATATTTTGATTTCACTAAAAACACATAAAAACTCTCAAAAATACCCACCGCGTTACATCCTCCTCCTCATGCGACAAAAGGGAAACTGAATCTAAGTCAAAATCAAAACAAAGCTGTGGCATATCTGACTCATTGGCCAGTTGTTATTTTGCCGCTTTGACTACTGTCAATTGACGGTATATTTTATTCTAACAGGTGCGTGTTAAGAGTGCCATAACCACCACATTCACGTATGCTAACATCGCAAGTTATAGTAGTAGTTTAACTTTATATTTTTCGTATATCTGTTTATATTTTTACAAATAGTTTAATAAAATTGCATACATGTTCATTAACTATACATAAAATTTAATATAAATAATTCTGCACAATAGAATAGTAAACAAAAATGCAAATTTGATTTTGACCATTGCCAGCACAATTTGTGTAAAACAAATTAACAACACAGAGTTTTAAAAGTGATAACTCAAGTTTATATGGTTCTTGGTGATAACTGGCAAGGCTTATTTTAATCGAACGAAGGTGTTGTCTGTTGGAGCCCTTCAGTATACCTATATCATATCCATCCTCCGTATTATGAGGTATTTTATAAACTAGGCCAGAGCAAAGGTTATTCAAGGGTCATTGACACACTGTTTGAAAAAAAACAAATACTTTGTATTAAAGACTATTACTTTAAAAATATTTTAAAACTATCATATTAATAAGTAAATTTATTTATTTTTAATTATGTAGGTACATTTTATAAAACAACAAAAATTATTTTACAACAAGCTTTGCTGACAATAAATTAATACCTAACGTATGCTTATTCATCCACCAATATTATTATTTAAGATTAATAATAATTAGTTAATACATTATACTTTAGACGACATACCTCTCTCTCATATCTGTATATTTATTTTATATAAAACGATCTAGTCTGGTTTCATGTATTGTGTGCAGTACGTTGGTAAAACCCTTAAAAATAGTATCAAATCCTTTGTACAGAAACTGTTTTTTTAAAACATTTTAAAGCTATCAGAGTAATAATTTGCTTATTTTTAATTACGTACATTTTATAAAACAGCAACAATTATTTTAAAACATTAAGTTTTACTGGCAATAATTAGTAGGTAACGTATTAAAATCCACCTAACAATACTATTATTTAATAATAATAATTAGTTAATAGATCAGTAAAGAATTGTATTTTTTACGTACTCTTACATTACGTATTTTTTTACAACACTCGAACATGGTTTTAGGATCCATACTTCATCATAATTGACAGAAAAGTATAATGACATGAGTCGCAATGTTATAAAAAAGCATATTTAAAAGATTATTCATTGCAGTTTTTTCTTTTTTGTATCTCCCTTACTTAACATTTAGACGTCGGAACTTGTCGTATCATTGGCAGTTTATTACGATCAAACTGAGGTGTATACATGCAAAAATTAGTTTAACATAGGTATTTACATTGAATTGGTGCTCTGTTATTTCTAGTGACTCGCATCGCCGAAATCTCATCACAATAAATTGGAAGCTGTAGTTTTGCATATCCAGACTATTGTTTTCTGCATTCACATTACCTCACTAAAAAATCCTCACTTTCACATTTCACGGCCTCACAATTATGTCAAACTATGTCACTATTTTTGTTATAGCTTCTGCATTTGCGTGTTCTAGTACTTTTGATGCGATCAGATGAGATCTTGTGGCAACATTTTCTTCCAATGCACCTGTTATAACGTGTTATTAATACGTAGTACACACAAAGCTACGTATGTACTGAATTCATTATAAAATATCAGCTTCCGTCGCATCGCGCTGCGTGGAATACGACCCTGGGCCTGAAATGACCGGACAAGTTCCGAAATCTAACTGGCAACGCCGTAGACATGGTTCTGCAGTGAAACTCGGACGCTGTGCAGGGGCGGCGTGTATAGCAATTTGGGTGCAGTTTAAAAAATTAATTATAACTCGGCTATTTATTGATTTAAAAAAAAACTAATTTCAGATTAGCAATCTAGGGAACACGGACTACCCCCCTCTTAAAACCGGACCCCCTTCAAAGTTACACCCTGTATATATATTCAAATCTGCTGGCAGTTTCAATTTAAAAACAAATAATACTTAATACTTTATTTTAAAACTAGCCACGACAAATATAAGAATAGCTAGAAACACTAATTTTAACAGAAAATATCACAAAATAACATTACATTTTTTACACAAATCATTAATATATACTTTTTTAAGTAAACATAAACAAATGACAATATTTATATAGAAGAAATTATAGTTTTACTGGTCCTCGCAAATATGAGCCTTACCTCGAAACTGTTAGGTATGTGGTGTGGCAGAAAAATTAGAGGGGGTGCTAAATATATGCAATAAAATGTATAATTTAATTTTAATATAAAATTCAATTGTAAATTTATATCTATGTTACAATTTCGGAAACACTAGCACATATAATCAAAACCTTCTCATACCCCGCCAATAAATTTCAAAGATTATTTAATTTGCGTACCTTTTTTAACAGCTCGGATCGTTGCATCACTTTGGCGGTTGCATAGTTTTTACTTTTCTCACTGAACCGCCGCGTCTCTTCCAAAAATCCCAAAAAAATTTGTATTCCTGCAGCTTCTTCATCACCACTTTCGTCCGGTCGTGGTGTTGAAGTCACTTCTGGTCCACTGATGTCTTCATACCTCGGGACGCTACTATTTAGAACCAAAGTAGCTGAAGGTAGAACTTTTCTGGTGTGTCCAATCGGACGCAAATTTTTAAGGTCACCATCGACGATTTCAAAACTGCTATTGAATTCTTCAGCTCTTATATCCTGGAAGTCTGAAGTTCCAGCCTCCATTCGTAAATGCTGAAGAAGCTTGATGTTCTTTTTGGGGACAGATTTGCCTACCCCTGAACTATTGCCAGCCAGAACTTTAACTTTCATGTTTTTAGGGTGTTATGTGATAATAAGTTTAAAGATGATTTAGTTAAACTGATTATATATGACTGAATTATACAAATATATAACAAACACTCCTACTCCACAACTTGGATTTAATTAAAGTTTTGTGATGAGACGTAAACCAATTACAGACAGTCTTTATTTTTTCGCTTGCATGCTATGGATTTCAAAAGTCTATGTCACCCAATGCTCCGCCCAGAAGCTTCGTTTGATATTCTTATTGGTTTAAAATAGCATCTGCTTACTACGCATGGTACAATTTTCCTGTAAATTGTGGTAATATCAAAAACAGACCCTCTCTGCTACACAGTGTCATTGTCCTACATTTTTTCTCTCATTTGTGGGAACATTGACTTGTTCTTTGCCTTGTCAAACATTTTTATATAAGTTATGGAAACTTGTTCTTTACATTGTCAAACCAAAATGCTGTTTTCTCATGAACTCAATTTTGTTTTGATTGGCTTGAACTCCATCCTCTTACGCATCTGCCATTTGCTCCTATACATTTTTACACAAAGTTATGAGAAACTTTGATGTTATTAATCCCACGTCCTTGTTACAACATTATTTTATTGTATATATTTCAGTTTGAATATATCTCCCAGTATTTTTTAAATTAGCACCACCGATATATAAGTAAGCACCAGTGCAATTTTACTGCAGTACTTTCAAAACATTTCAATATGTCTATCAAAAACGGTAATGATTTTCAAGTAAGAGTGACATCAACAGATAGTGCTGTGTCGAAAAAATGGGACACTGATTGGGATACAGACTATGAAAAAGAAGAACAAATTCGTTGTGCCCAACTAGCCGAAAAAAAAGGCATTTCTTTATAGAAAATGGGTTTTAGGAGAAAAACGTAACTGCGTTGTTCCAATAGCTGCAAATTCTTTCCTTACAGAGGAATCGTGGGAGAACGATTGGTGTGAAAGCTATGATCCTTCTTCGACAATTCTTGAGAAACCGGTAATTCGTACACCTACAATTGGTAAATCCAAAGCAGAAAAAAGAAAGTTTCGAGATGCGGAATGAAGGCGATTGAGGACGCTTTCAGAATATGAAGGACCCCAAAAAGACTTTTAAAAAATTAATATTTCTTATTTTATTCTATTTTTATTTTATATCTATGTATATATATGATTTGCAAATCTTATATTAAAACATTTATACCCATATATGTGGAAATATATTTTTACACTCTTTATTTTTTGAATTGCATTTCCCTAATTCCACTCTAATTTAAAAAGTAAGTCATAAAGTAGAATGGAGTTAAATGATATCTGCACATGTTTATGTGCATAAACAATTAGCTCTTTAAGCACTATTAAAAGTTGTCATATATTAAACGCTTTAGAATACATATATGATGTAATTCCATCTGGCTTACATGCATTAATTACTTATAATATACAAATTAAACTGGAGTTTCATCGCATAACACATGACATATTTCTCCTAAGGGGGGACCCATTTTACAATATCTCATATGGAATTTATCTAATATTAAAGACGAGATGGGTGATGTAATATACAGTGCGATCTCCAGAAATAATGATAACCGATGAAAATAATGTAATACAGTATGTTTGTTACATCTGTACATATACTGTATGGTTCCCATGCCTTATATATGCCATTTATATATTTTTAAAATTTAAAATAAAAATATTAGATGTTTTTTTAAGTAGTGCAATACACATGCAGTAAAGGTATAACCAGTGTGTATCCATAATGTATGCATCATGATGCACGTCTGATTGAATCACTAGCCACGTGTTTGCTTTGCTTCTAGAGGGAAACTGTGGTATATATGCAGTCGAGCCATAAACAGAGCGGTTGTCTCACTTGAACCTACTTCACAGTCCATAAAGCGTGTGTAGAGCGTTATTGCCGATACTAACATCAACTGTCTTACAAACGCTGATGTTTCAAACACTAAGTTGTTACTTCCTAGTAGTGCAAACCCAAGAAGGAAACCCAACGCCTGGGATCGTGTCCTATAGCGCTGTGCTTGTACTGTTCAACACACATGCAGTAAAGGTTTAACCAGTGTGTATCCTTAATGTATGTATCATGATGCACGTCTGACTGTATCATCAGCCACGCGCTTGTGTTGCTTCTAGAGGAAAACTGTGATATACTGTGATATACAGGGTGTCTCGCTTAAAAGTGGAACAAGCCTGTAACATGCCTACCGTTCGACCGATTTCAATAAACTTTTTTTTGTTGGATACATCTTCAAAAAGTCTATCTTTGACATACCTGGTGTTCTCTAAAATTCGAAACCGTGGCCGACTACGATACAATTTATGTGGCCTAAAATCGGAAAATCATATTAGGGATTATTTTATTCTAAAAATTCCCACGAATTCTTGATCAGGACCCCAGAAAACCCTACCAACCAAATTTTCGTTGCCACAGTATACAGGATAAGTAGTTGTTATTGGTATTGGAATAAAAACTACATTTTGAAATTAAGAAATTGTCGTTTTTGAATATAATTCGTTTTTTTATGGAGCATGTGACTCAATTCCTAAGTATAATATTAATTATTATTTTCAGAAGGCGAACACTGTATAGATATGGATGTAGATGGTCAGATATAATTTTAACTTTTCTATTTTAATTTGTTAGTAAACCATTATAATATGTTACAATATTATATTGAATAGACCTGAAATAAAAGACAATAAATACCATTTTTAATTTTTTATAAACTCATCAATAAATTATACATAAAACTATAACAAAAGAAATGGTGGAAGCAAAATAAGGTAGGTACTTAGCTTTCAGCCAGTATTAATAAACTGCAGCAAGTAAAAACTAATTTATCTTATGTCTACAGTATAATTCATAAATAAGACAAAAAATGAAGAGCCGATGGACTATCGAAATTTTAATAGTTTTTTTCTAATTGCATTATTTTGGAAATACAAGAAATTTAAGTTGTTAAAGTTTCAGATATTACAGTATATTACAGTGCCTCTCAAATTTGTAGTAATGTAAAAATAATAATAATAATAATAATAATAATAATAATAATAATAATAATAATAATAATAATAATAATAATAATAATAATAATAATAATAATAATAATAATAATAATAATAATAATAATAATAATAATAATAATAATAATAATAATAATAATAATAATAATAATAATAATAATAATAATAATAATAATAATAATAATATCTTCGTCATCTTCTACCGTCATCTAGAGGGGCTTGGCTTATCTGAAAGGCTGACCTTTGCTTTTTTGAGGTCAGCGGGGCTGAACTCTGAGACTGAGGGATTCATAATGGCTTGCCAAGATGGTGTAATTAACACACTCGTCTATCGTAGTCGTGTCTTGGGTATCGAGGTTCCTGACACCAGCTGCAGGGCCTGCCGCCAGGCGCCGGAGACGCTTATGCATCTCCTGTCGGCCTGTCCGGTATATGCGGCCACAGCGTATATCCAAAGACACGATTCAGCCTTACGGGTGTTGTATTACCATTTACGACACTCGTATGAGATAGACGAGACGCCAGTGCTACCTTATGCTCCGGGGGATATAGAATCCGTTGTGGGGAATGAGAAGTGCCGAATTTATTGGAACTATTCATCCCCACCCTCAGGCAAATCCAAGCCAATAAGCCTGATGTAGTCCTACTCGACCACCAGCTTAGGACGATGTTTGTGATTGAGTTCTCGGCTCCCGCAGAGAACAACATCGTCCTAAAAGAGGAGGAAAAACGGAGGAAGTATCGAGATCTTCTCTCCGAGCTCCGCAGGCTGTATCCAGACCACTCTGTTAAGATTGTGGTGCTAATTATAGGCGTCCTGGGTGGAATGAGACATACGTTGCTTTCTGACTTAAAGATCATACCGGCTTGTCGAAATTCGGCAGAGATCTTAGCCGGCAGAATGCAGAAGGCAATCGTCCTTGGTTCGCTACGTCTGCTCAGAACACACGATTTACGGGCGCAATGATTACTGACTCCACGGAGTGGAGAGTGGTCATTGCTTGACTCTCCAGAACATCTCCGAATGTGTCGGAGCCTCGGAAGGTGTTTACTGGACAAAAAAATAATAATAATAATAATAATAATAATAATAATAATAATAATAATAATAATAATAATAATAATGTCTTTATTAACAGTATAAAAAAAAAGTATTACATAGATTTAGATAACTGGTGGCGCCGTTCGATTTTACTCGCTCTTCCACGTAACCACCAATAATGTAATATTTTTGTTATTGAAAAAGAATATATCTGTAAATTAACAACTTCCCCATTATGTATCTTAAAAACGAAGCATTTTATGAAAAATGTTGATATGGTAATTATTTTTCTATTTTAAATCAAAGACAAAATATGTATTTCAGTTAAGTAGACAGCGCTCTAAGAGGTCGTGATCTAGGCGCATCGCGGACCGTTCAGTGCCGAGTTGATCACGGAATTTTACAAAAGCATTCCCCATATGTCGTTATCTATGCGCTCCCGAGTTATGGTACTGTACTTTTTTATGTCAAAATATGTTCTGTGGAAATTTGTTTTTTGTTAGCTTCTTTATTTAATGCAACTGGCCGAAATTCTCTAAAAAGTTTTCAGGAAGACCGGGACACGAGCGAGTCCAGTCCTCCACCTATTAGTGCAACCGTGTACATTTAGAATCATTAAAAGATACTTCACTAAACGAGAACAAGACCTAGCATGGTCCGCGATGCGTACACAGCAATACAGTTGCTGTGAGAATTTGACACTCATAAGCGGATAGTTGGTCGGTCACCCGACAGCCTTTATATTGCTCTATGTAGGAAGCATTAAAAAACAAAGTTGAAAAAAATCGCCACTACTGTGAATTACACAATTTCAGAGGTTTTTTAATACCAACTGAGAAAAGTTAATAATAATATTGACAAAAAAATGAGGCTTCTTCATAGCAACTTCTGATTACCTTTAAAATGGCGTACCTAATCATTTTTACCCATAGAACGTTTAATTTTCTTGCAATCATCATCAGCTTAATTTCTTTAAATAGTGCGTTGTCTTACAATGTACATATTCCTGGAGCATTTTAAATTCTGCGTTTAGCAATATGTGACTTGTGGTAGTATGATCACGTCTCACGCATATTTCAACCACCATCAGGATTTTTTAAATTAACTATAAAGAAATAAATATTTGGTACCAGTGAACATACACATCACTTAACTGATAGGAATTGTAGGAACATTGATTTATATTAGCTTAAATACCTTTACAATACAGTAAAACAAATAATAATAAATAATGTATGGATAGATATTAAGAGTGTAATTAAACGCTGGTCGGGGATTAGTCCGCAGATTAGTTAGTTTCAAACAATATTGTTAATACTTAATAATGAATGTATATAAATAAGTATCAATCACATAACGTAACAATGATATGGCGGAAAATGGATAGGAGCCTTATTCAATAGTTCTCTACATTACAATTAACTATTATCTAAAAAAATATATGTCTAAAGCGCGTCTGAAGCGTGATTTAAACTGTCACAAGTGATATATCAGTAGACGTAAAATTAAAAATGCTACAAGAATATATTAAAAAACAATGTCCTATTTTAAAAAATTAAGAAGAAAATAATAGTTCTATCGTTCTGTGTACCCTTTAACTGCGTAACTTTTTTCCATTTAACCGAATTTGTATCTCTAACCTTTTACAATATTCCCATCATGTTAGATATCCTTTTCTTGTTCTGGAGACAATGTATACAAAAAAATTAAATAAAGTTTTAATCCAGTTGTCGTTATTGTAAAATTTACTTAAATTGTTGCTTCGAAAACGTTTCCCTCTGAAAGAATGCACTTTTCAATTCTTTTTCTGTTATTGTTAATAACATTTCTCAATTGTTGTCTTGTAATAGTACCACAAGCGGCTCTAATCGCATTTATAAGGTCATTTAATGTATTGAGGCGATTTTTATATACCTTCTCTTTTAAAACCCCCCACAAAAAAATCTAAGGGCGTTAGGTCGGGTAACCGAGGTGGCCATCCAATTATAGGACTATTACGGCCTATCCACTTATTTGGAAACTGTTCGTTGAGCCAATTTCTCACGGCTATTATGTATTGTGTACAGGGGCGCCGTCTAATTGAATATACATATTTCGTCTTTGGTGTTGAGGTAAATTATGTAATTCCTCCCATAATTCATTTTGAAGGAACTGTAAAAATGTATTTCCATTTAAATTTTCCTGAAAAAAATAAGATCCAATTATGGTGTCGTCGATAATTCCACACCACACGTTTATTTTGTGGGAATACTGTCTTTTACAGTTTATAACCCAATGCGGATTTTAGTGCGCCCAAAATCTGGAGTTGTTTGCGCATACAGTGCCGTTGGTTGTAAAAGTGGCTTCATCTGTGTATAAAATCTTTCTTATAAAATTGCGATCATTTAAGATGTTATCTTGAAGCCATAAACAGTACTCCATGCGCCGTTGGGTATCTCCCTCTTTCAATGTATGCAATAACTTAGGTTTGAACAGTATTACTTTATTTTTTTTAAACATCTCTAGATTTTGCTTTTATTGATGTTTAAATATGCGCTAGCTCTTCTAATACTCGTCTCAGAATTTTCACAAAAGTGCCTCAAAATGTCTTCATACACGTTATTTCTCAATCTGTTGCCCATTTCCTTCTTCCTGGAAACCGATCCTGTTTCCTCAAATACTTTCTTAATTCGGGATACAGTCGAATGGCTTATATTACGCCCGGGGTAAACAGTATTAAATTCTTGTGCGACTTGTCGCATTGTACGTTCACCTGTACCCAAGATTTTAATTATAGAAACTTTTTCAACTAAGGTTAATTGTTGTTCTGCCATTTCAATTCAACGATTACAACAATGATAGTTTTTTTTAATCACGCTAGTAATTGTCAAATATTTGACATTTGTACGTAAGGTGGTACCTACTAGATTATTTCCAGTTTACTCACATTTTGAGTTATCTGTATACATCTGTGATGTAATAATTTGAGCACTACAAACTTTATTAAATAAATAAATTTAGTACAATATAACTGACTATACTTAGTGTACTCCAAGTCTCTGTATTTTGCTATCTTATTAGTTCAGCAACAACTGCATCTCCGTAAGTCTTCTACATCTAAACAAATAAAATTTTAGATTAATAAAATTATTATTTTAGCACACCGAATTTTATTAATGAAATCATTAGTGTAGTTTAAAAATATGTACCTGTTCGACAATTTATTCTGGATTAGTAATTCGCTTCTTTTCTTTCCTCCGTTCAGACACCTGAAAAATAAGAAATAAACAATTAATTTGTAAACAAAATACAAACTTTTTAGGTTATATTTTCGTTAATTTTCAGCAATTACCTCATTTTATTGTATGTTGATTTTGAGTGTTCTCCAAGAATTAATTAGTATTTACTCATCTTAGATTAGTCGTTAGTTCGCTAATTAATTCATTTTTAGGTAAATATTTATTATTGCTAATTATTCCGAAGTCATTTTTCATCGCCCTCTTTGTACATCTATTGAATGTGTTTATTTGCTTATCAATTTAAATCCAATGATCTTGTCATAGTTTTCTGTGAATCTTTTATTAAGTCGGATTCTCGCTAGTAGGTGGAACTATGTGTCTCGTTTTGAGAGTATATTTCTTAGAATAAGTTTTTTTGCGGAACGATTTCGCTAGAGGCTTCTGGCAGTTTTTGATAAAAATCTCTGGTGGTAACTTCTAGAAAGTGCACGTGGTGATTCCTAAGGCAATTTTTTTTCTAAACTTGTTGCGGTGCATTTAAATAGTATACTTGTGTAAACTACTCCTTTTGAATAAGGGAAAATTTGCCCGCTATCAAGAATTGGTGGTTCCAGTTTTGATTTGGATTTTGGTATATTTTTGGAGCTGCATTTGCAAGTTCTGGGAGCCTCCTGCCGCTTCTGCGGGAGAATTAACGCCTTTCCACACCACGAAAATCACCTACTATTTTAATCAGCCACCTTATACATCTACAAATCGGTCTAAAAGCCGTTGGAAGAAAACCCTCTAGTCATTTTGTGAGGTATGAATATATTTTTTTTGCTGCTGATTTATAATATTGCCTCATGTAGTTTCTTTAATATGTGTAATTTTCACATTAGTATCGATTTTTAATTTAATTTCTAGAATTTAAGTTATGGTAGATATATAAACTAGTTGACATAATTTAGGACCTCAAATTTTCTATTCGTATTTTAATTAAATGTAACAATTTTTCAACTTGATCGTTGCTAAATCATTTTTTTTATCGTCGTAATATCAGATCATTTTAGTGTTTTTTTGTACTTCTGAAAACATGTGTTAATCCGACGTATCCTACTTTTAGGGTTTTTTTTTACGCTCTTGGAATCTTCAACGATTTTTGATCTCGTCGGCGAGTATTCCAGCTGCTGTAGAAGTCTCTACCATAGAACTTACCATACAATCTTCACGATCACCGGTCGCAGTTGCTTCCCAGTCCACTGGTAGTTTGACTTACTGCTTGCTTGCTTGCTTGCTTGCTTGCTTGCTTGCTTGCTGCCGTCCGAGACCTTCTGCTTGCTACCTTCAGCTAAGTTTGCATGCTTAAGCAATTATTATATATTTTTTTTGCAAATATTTTGCATACTTTAATTTACCGATTACTGCTTCATATTTAGTTTTAATTATTGGTAAATAATCTTTAGAAATTAGATTAGTTATTAGTAGATTTTTTTTTAATGTAGAATCACTTTTAGCCTTTAGTTTATTGATACTTACCTCTAGTTTATTAATATCTAGCTTATTATTATTAATTTAGCCTATTGATACTTACCTATAGTTTATTTCATTATTCTACAAGCTATTTTGATATTTCACTTTTACCTCTAAAATTCTGATTTGATTAAGTCATATATTTGATAAGGTAAAGATGTTTTTTTACATACGTATGCAATTTTGAATACTGTTGTAACCTGATTTGAGGTTTCTATTTACGTGTGTAATATATATATATTCCTTTTTTGTGATACTCACGCTCTACGTGGTACTTTGCCGAAAGTTCTTCGGCACATTTTTTTTAATTGTCATTTGCCAAATATACATCCATATATCTATTTTATTGATATATTATCGCTTGTATGTGAACTGCGCGTGTATACACGTTCGGTAAAGACTACAATTTATAATTTATTATTTAATAATTATTCGAACTTATACTTATACATACTTACCTTTTTTATCGCATAACAATTGACCGAATTGTCTAGCGCATACATTTTCTATACGATCTATTAGATGTTTGGCAAATAAAGTAATATATTTTAGAATATATAAATCAAATTGTTTTTCAACTAACGACTTACCTACCTTAAAAAAAAGATCTAATAAAGAACATTTATACCTTAGTTTTCTTGGTTTAAACTATAGTGGGTGGTATCAGCGTAAACCAAGTGGCGCTCCAAATTAAATTCTATTTTACCCAGCCCGTCTCCACTGCAGCTGGCAAGCCGCTGGTACTACTTATCCGATCAAGGTAACCTATCAGTATTTTGAGTAGGTAATCATTTGGGAACGTCACATTTTTGGCGCCCAACGTGGGGCCTAAAGATCGAAATTCAGGGACGTACGGGGTGCACATGACATAGGTTCAGCGAGTAGGGTAATATACTTTGGTGTATTTAATTTTTCTCCTTTTCGCTCAGTATTATTGATCTTAGATAGGTCTAGTTGTGCCTATATTATTAGGATTAGATATATCTATATATATTTTTTTAATAAAATTAAAAATGGCGAAAAAAATGCAGATCAATCGCCTCGATAAAGACGAGTTGGAATTTGAATTATCCTATCGTGGCATTGCTATAGGAACATGCGATGAAATGCGCAAAAGATTATCTTCTGTCTTGCAGTTGGAGAGAGAAGGTGACAGTTTCAAATATCCCCCTTACCCTTACACATTTCAGCAAGATGTTGAAGCTGTAGAAAAGAAATTGCATAGTATGGTACAGATGGTTGAGGACTTCGACTATACAAGTTCTAGCGGAGCGGCTCAAAACTACAAACAAAATTTGCTCACGTCTTTGGACGAATGGACCATATGGAACCGAGTAGCGACGAGGCATTGCAGAAGAAGAAATCCGACTTGTTAGCCTTTGCTTTATCCCTGTTGGAAAGATTTAATTCCAAGGTAGAAGAAACCGAACAGAAGTTAAGTCAAGCCAAACCTGCCAAACTTAATTTATTAGAAACCCAGCTCACTAGTACATTTCAGCAAGGACTTGGTAATACCTCTACTTCTTCTCCTGTAGGTCTTAGTCAACCTAGCGTTAGTACTGGAGCGGTTAGCAAAATATTGCCACCTCACAAGTGGGATTTACGAAAATTTTCTGGAGATGTTCGAGGAATATCAGTGAATGCTTTCTTCGAGCAAGTTGAAGAGCTTCGAGTTGCCAGAAACGTAAGGAAAGAAACTCTCTTAGATGCCGGAATCGATTTGTTTGCCGACAAAGCTTATCAATTTTACAAAGACTGCCGTACATGGGTCAACGACTGGGATGAGCTTGTTCAGGAATTTAAACAAGAGTATCTGTCTGCCAATCACAATGATGCCTTATTCGATGAATTACAGAAGAGAACTCAACATCCGTCAGAGTCAATAGGAGTTTACTTAGCAGTTATGTCAAGCTACTTCAATCGCTTGGGTTGTCCAGTTTCCGAAGCAGCTAAACTCTCCATTGTGATGAAGAATCTACATCCTTACTATCAAGATCGTCTCAGAGATCCCTATCCAACGTCATTGGCTGATTTACGTGCCGTTTGTAGACGTATGGAAGCCAGACGAGACGTAATAAATAGTTACGTAGAACCATCTTCACGTCGTGGTAATATCCTGGAAAAGGACTTAGCTTATGTTGAAGCCAGTGGAAGCATAGGTTTCTTAGAAGCTACACCTAGACCGAATTCAGGTGCTACCAAAAAGGAAATTGTTTGCTTTAGGTGCATAAGGCAATTGGTTGCACTATGTCTGGTAGCAAGTACTGTTATAAGTGTAACCGAGAGGGTTATACTGTTAAAAGCTGCCCGTCTTGCTCTAAACAGGGAAACGGGCCAAAACACACTTAGGTGGTCGAGATAAGTGTGTTAATTCCCCAAACTCGACTCAATGTTTCAAACCAATTCTAGACTATATCTTGGACCATGCTGAAAATGATGAAAGGCCTTATCTCAAGGTAAATATATTTGGTCGCACACTATTAGGGTTACTCGATTCAGGTGCGTCAGTTACTATTTTGGGTAGTAAGGGTTGGCAGCTACTTAGGGAACTGAATATTCCATTGGATGTATCTAAAAAGGTACGATGTACTGTAGCAAATGGCCAATCTTGCCAAAGTAGCGGCGAATGTGAGTTACCTATTAGTGTACGAGGTCGTGAAAGATTAATTAAAGTATTAGTAGTTTTGGACTTTCAACATACCTTGATATTAGGAGCCAATTTCTGGAAAAGTATGGGCATAGTACCAGACTTGAGGCATGATGAGTGGCATTTCTGTAAAGAATATGAGGATTTTGACAGTATTGATCACCTGAGAAGTCAAACGATACTTACTTCGTTAGAAGAAGCACGACTCAAGGCGGTTATTGTCGAAATGTTGCACTTATGGGAAATCAGCTAGGCTGCACTGATGTTGCCGAGCACACCATCGTCACCAAGTCACCTCCCATCAAGCAACGTTACTACCCAGTCTCACCGGTTGTGCAACGGATCATCGACCAGGAGCTTCAATCCATGCTGGATGAGAATATCATTGAAAAATCGACAAGTGCTTGGTCATCTCCCATCCTGTTGGTCAAAAGAAGGATGGAGGACATAGGTTTTGTGTGGATTTCCGTAAATTAAATGCCGTTACAGAAAGGGACAGCTATCCACTCCCTATGTGACGCATACCCTTGATAAGCTTAGAGATGCTCACTATCTATCGTCACTGGACATAAAATCAGCCTATTGGCAAGTACCAGTTGCTGAAGCATCACGTCCTTATACAGCTTTTACTGTACCTGGACGAGGACTGTTCCAATTCAAACGAATGCCTTTTGGCCTTCATAATGCCCCTGCTACATGGCAACGCCTCATCGACACAGTTCTTGGACCCGACCTAGAACCAAACGTTTTTGTGTACTTAGACGATGTGGTTATTGTCACACAAACCTTTGAAGAACATCTTCGTGTTTTAGATGAAGTCTTCCGTCGTTTAAGGGAAGCAAAACTAACAGTAAGTGTAGAAAAATGTCAGTTCTGCAGACCCGAGATGAAGTACTTGGGCTACGTTGTAGATCGGAATGGACTTCACGTAGATCCCGATAAAGTTAAAGCAATGCTTACTTTACCAGCTCCTACTTCAGTTAAAGGAGCCAGGCAAGTAGTTGGGACCTTTTCTTGGTACCGTCGATTCATCCCTGACTTTGCCACTGCCATATCTCCGATAACTGCTCTCTTGAAAAAGTCGAGAAAATTTGTATGGACTCCTGAGTGTGAGGATGCCTTTAGAAAAATTAAAGAGTGTCTAGTGACAGCCCCAGTACTGAGCTGTCCAGATTATTCCTTACCATTTGAGCTTCAGACCGATGCCAGTGGGTATGGGATAGGTGCTGTTTTAACTCAGCCGCATCCAGATGGAGATAGAGTCATCTGCTATCTCAGTAGATCATTGACAAGGCAGGAACGTAATTTCAGTACTGTAGAAAGAGAATGTTTGGCAGTACTGTATTTTGTAGAGAAACTGAGACCTTACCTGGAGATGGTGCCATTCACAGTGATTACCGACCACTACTCACTTGTATGGCTTCAAAATTTAAAGGATCCTACTGGACGTTTGGCCAGGTGGGCAGTTAAGCTCCAGCAGTACGACTTTAAAATCATACACCGAAAAGGCAAGGAACATGTTGTTCCAGATATCCTATCCAGATCTGTACCTATGGTGGATTCGTTAGTTGTCGAAAAATCCTCCGAGGACAGATGGTACCAGAACATGGTTTCCAAAGTAACCAGATCCCCATTAGCTTTTCCTAACTGGAGAGTGTGTGATGGATTACTTTATAAATATGTCCGTCCTAGATATGCAGAGCTATCCACGTCACAGGAATGCTGGAAGCAGGTGGTTCCGAAGAACCAGAGAAAAGATGTTATATCGTCAGCTCATGAACCTGCTACTTGTGGACATTGTGGTGTATACAAAACTTACCACAGAGTTTGCCTAAACTTTTATTGGCCCAAGTTAAAGTCAGATATTTCACGTTATATCCCAGTCTGTGCTGCTTACAAGACTGATCAAAAGGTCCACGAGGCCTCATGACAGTTCCTCCCACTATTAGTCGCCCTTGGGAAATGATTTCCACGGATTTGGTAGGACCCTTCCTAGATCTTCCCGTGGTAACCAATACATTCTAGTTGTAATGGATAACTTTAGCAAGTATTGCTTGATTTTTCCTATAAGGTCTGCCTCAGCTGATATTGTCACCAGGAAAATTGAGGAAGAAGTACTATTAGTTTATGGTGTACCGCGTCTCTTGGCCTGTGATAACGGACCCCAGTACAAGTCAAAGCAATTCCAAAATCTTGCTAAGGAATATCATATCAAAATTCGCTACAATGCATACTATCATCCTCAAGCCAATGCCTCTGAAAGGTTAAATAAAACGTTAAAAACCATGATTGCTATGTATGTGGCAGACAACCACAGAAAGTGGGATGTCAATTTAGCAAAAATTGCTTGTGCCGTACGTACTGCACGGCACGAAGCCACTAAAGAATCTCCATATTTTATTAACTTTGGTCGACAGATGATACTGTCGGGGGAAGATTATTTTAGTAAGGTAGTTGATGCTGAAAATTATAGTACAGAAGAAAGTGTGAGGCAAGAAGGATTTAAAAAACTATATCAGGATGTTAAGAATAATTTGAAGAAAGCAGCAGCAAAGAATGAAAGAACTTATAACTTAAGAAGAAGAAGTGAAGAGTTTATACCTAATCAGTTAGTGTGGAAAAGAAATTTTACGTTATCGGATGCTTCCAAACATTATACGAGTAAACTAGCTCCTAGATATATAGGACCATTCCGTATAAAGAAACGTGTGTCACCTTGGACCTATGAGTTGGTTGACGAGGACAATAAATCCATCGGTATTTGGAACGCTAAGGACTTAAAAGCCGCTAGCGCGGAAGAAAATTCACCGCGGTAAATTTTCTTCTGGTAAGGGGGACATTGTGATGTAATAATTTGAGCACTACAAACTTTATTAAATAAATAAATTTAGTACAATATAACTGACTATACTTAGTGTACTCCAAGTCTCTGTATTTTGCTATCTTATTAGTTCAGCAACAACTGCATCTCCGTAAGTCTTCTACATCTAAACAAATAAAATTTTAGATTAATAAAATTATTATTTTAGCACACCGAATTTTATTAATGAAATCATTAGTGTAGTTTAAAAATATGTACCTGTTCGACAATTTATTCTGGATTAGTAATTCGCTTCTTTTCTTTCCCCTCCGTTCAGACACCTGAAAAATAAGAAATAAACAATTAATTTGTAAACAAAATACAAACTTTTTAGGTTATATTTTCGTTAATTTTCAGCAATTACCTCATTTTATTGTATGTTGATTTTGAGTGTTCTCCAAGAATTAATTAGTATTTACTCATCTTAGATTAGTCGTTAGTTCGCTAATTAATTCATTTTTAGGTAAATATTTATTATTGCTAATTATTCCGAAGTCATTTTTCATCGCCCTCTTTGTACATCTATTGAATGTGTTTATTTGCTTATCAATTTAAATCCAATGATCTTGTCATAGTTTTCTGTGAATCTTTTATTAAGTCGGATTCTCGCTAGTAGGTGGAACTATGTGTCTCGTTTTGAGAGTATATTTCTTAGAATAAGTTTTTTTGCGGAACGATTTCGCTAGAGGCTTCTGGCAGTTTTTGATAAAAATCTCTGGTGGTAACTTCTAGAAAGTGCACGTGGTGATTCCTAAGGCAATTTTTTCTAAACTTGTTGCGGTGCATTTAAGTAGTATACTTGTGTAAACTACTCCTTTTGAATAAGGGAAAATTTGCCCGCTATCAAGAATTGGTGGTTCCAGTTTTGATTTGGATTTTGGTATATTTTTTTGGAGCTGCATTTGCAAGTTCTGGGAGCCTCCTGCCGCTTCTGCGGGAGAATTAACGCCTTTCCACACCACGAAAATCACCTACTATTTTAATCAGCCACCTTATACATCTACAAATCGGTCTAAAAGCCGTTGGAAGAAAACCCTCTAGTCATTTTGTGAGGTATGAATATATTTTTTTTGCTGCTGATTTATAATATTGCCTCATGTAGTTTCTTTAATATGTGTAATTTTCACATTAGTATCGATTTTTAATTTAATTTCTAGAATTTAAGTTATGGTAGATATATAAACTAGTTGACATAATTTAGGACCTCAAATTTTCTATTCGTATTTTAATTAAATGTAACAATTTTTCAACTTGATCGTTGCTAAATCATTTTTTTTATCGTCGTAATATCAGATCATTTTAGTGTTTTTTTTGTACTTCTGAAAACATGTGTTAATCCGACGTATCCTACTTTTAGGGTTTTTTTTTTACGCTCTTGGAATCTTCAACGATTTTTGATCTCGTCGGCGAGTATTCCAGCTGCTGTAGAAGTCTCTACCATAGAACTTACCATACAATCTTCACGATCACCGGTCGCAGTTGCTTCCCAGTCCACTGGTAGTTTGACTTACTGCTTGTTTGCTTGCTTGCTTGCTTGCTGCCGTCCGAGACCTTCTGCTTGCTACCTTCAGCTAAGTTTGCATGCTTAAGCAATTATTATATATTTTTTTTGCAAATATTTTGCATACTTTAATTTACCGATTACTGCTTCATATTTAGTTTTAATTATTGGTAAATAATCTTTAGAAATTAGATTAGTTATTAGTAGATTTTTTTTTTAATGTAGAATCACTTTTAGCCTTTAGTTTATTGATACTTACCTCTAGTTTATTAATATCTAGCTTATTATTATTAATTTAGCCTATTGATACTTACCTATAGTTTATTTCATTATTCTACAAGCTATTTTGATATTTCACTTTTACCTCTAAAATTCTGATTTGATTAAGTCATATATTTGATAAGGTAAAGATGTTTTTACATACGTATGCAATTTTGAATACTGTTGTAACCTGATTTGAGGTTTCTATTTACGTGTGTAATATATATATATTCCTTTTTTGTGATACTCACGCTCTACGTGGTACTTTGCCGAAAGTTCTTCGGCACATTTTTTTTAATTGTCATTTGCCAAATATACATCCATATATCTATTTTATTGATATATTATCGCTTGTATGTGAACTGCGCGTGTATACACGTTCGGTAAAGACTACAATTTATAATTTATTATTTAATAATTATTCGAACTTATACTTATACATACTTACCTTTTTTTTTATCGCATAACAATTGACCGAATTGTCTAGCGCATACATTTTCTATACGATCTATTAGATGTTTGGCAAATAAAGTAATATATTTTAGAATATATAAATCAAATTGTTTTTCAACTAACGACTTACCTACCTTAAAAAAAGATCTAATAAAGAACATTTATACCTTAGTTTTCTTGGTTTAAACTATAGTGGGTGGTATCAGCGTAAACCAAGTGGCGCTCCAAATTAAATTCTATTTTACCCAGCCCGTCTCCACTGCAGCTGGCAAGCCGCTGGTACTACTTATCCGATCAAGGTAACCTATCAGTATTTTGAGTAGGTAATCATTTGGGAACGTCACACATCGCGTATTTACATAATACGACACCATTAAAAATTAAAGTAACCACTATTGTCCATCATTTATTTTCTAAATAATATTTAAAAAAAGATTTTTTAAAAATAATAAAGAAGAAGAAAACAAGCAATATTATTAGATTTATAGGAATAAGAGGGTCCGTCTAATTGTTGATATTGCCTACAACTTTTGACGTTTGTAAACTGTCACAAATGGCAGGCACTGCGAGCGACATCACTAAATTTCAGGATCTGTACCAGAAAAATAGGTAATTTGTTACTTATGCTGTTTTAATTGGGTAATAAATGTGCTAAATGTTATAAATAATAATAACAAATACATTATTTGTTAGATCTGAGACGGCCTAAATTTTGTCGTTAAAACTGAATGCCTACTTGGACTTATCTGTTAGCGAAGCTTATAAAATCAATGATATTATAACAGCAAGCGCCTATTTGAAACTTGGAAGACATTTTTAGATATGTCTAAAGAAACATAAAATTACATCAAGTCAAATCTGTTGCATATACCTGGAGAGGGGACTACCTAACTAACATTTAAGCATAATAGACTACTACACAAGAAAAATAAACCTAAATTGATCCAAATTTACTGCTTTCCGCCATAAAAATATTCTTCAACGTTACAAATTCTTATAATACCAAAATGTTAGTAAAAAAACTGTTGTCTAAGAGTAATATAATGGTTTCTAATTGGTTCGAAATGACAAATAAAGCGTAAGACGAAGTTATAATTTAATTAATTTCGCCTTAAAATATGTCTTCAATGTCCAGGGATTTTTTAAATTATGACAATAGGTAAATATTTACATATTTACTACGTAATTGTAAAACTTATTTTGCCTTCAACTTAAAAATAAGGTATAAATAATTAGTTATTTTGCCTTATTAAATCCTTAAATTTAAGTTCTATTTTATTACAATATAAACCTGTTTGCAACTTTGTTAATAATTTCTAAGGAATATATGACCATTTTAATTAACCTAATAGAGATATTGTCCTTTATTATTATGATACAAATTAATTTGTTATAAAACTTCGACGTAAATGTCTCTTAAAATGAACTTTTAAGGAGCAAGCTGCTTGTTACATGTATTCAGACAGATGTCCATACAATAGGGTGATGAAGTTGTTTGTGTTTTGGCGATCTGCAGTGAAAATCTACTTGTGTCGTAGGGGTAAATCAAAAGATAAAGCATATCAAATATTAGAGAGAGTTGTAAAAAACGAATTAACAAATAATTATTGTGTTAATATTTCGCCTATCAAAATCGGTCAACACGGCAGATTATGTAAATCAAGCTAGTGTTAAATATATCAATATATACACATCATAAGTATTCCATATGATAACACTGTTACCATCTCAGAAGTGCATGTGAATTGAAATTTGAATAGAGTTCCATTCCGAAATATTAATTTTGTTTCTGTTTATTCTACTTTCAATTTTAATCATAAATAAATCCAAGAGTAGAATTTTGTATGTAGGTACCTAGTAATAATTTAGTTGGTAATAAATTACCATAAAATATATTCATTTGGAAGAGATTTCAATCACAAAGTTTACATTTTGCTGCGACGTCAACAATGGCATAGGCAATCTGCCCATCAGGTTAAAATTTACAGACAAATTAACTTCAAAGTTGATATTTTTTGAGCGTCCATATTATAACAAACACTAGATTTTTTGTTTGTTATTTCTAATTGATTACTCATTAAAATTACATTAATACAAATAATATTAGTTCATACATTTATCATGAAAGATTATTAAACACATTTTATCACGAAATACATTCAGTTTTTATTTTACGATATTTTTGAGTATAATATTAAGAAGTATAATAAAGATGTATATTTAATGTCATCACGTTATACGAAAAAAATTTCTGGGTTCTACAATTTGTTGAATGAAAACCCAAAAATACAGACTTTATTATATTAAAATCTAAACATCTAAAGATACCCGTTTATCTACTCCTACTCTACTTGCAGCTTTGTAGCTTGACTTACAGTGTCTATATCTCTCTCTTCCTGTCTCTGTTCAATATTAAAATCTATTTTATCAAACATATAATCCCTCGGGTATATATAATTGTATCCCTCGGGTACAAGTAAGTCATATAAAGGATATAATTAGAATATATTTTGGTAATAACGTCTTTTATAATTTGATATTCTAACATAAAATTGGTCTGTATTTCTTTTAGGTCCTATTATCTTATTGCAATAAAAATCTTGCCGACCAATTATTAACTTCCATATTATTACTTTAGTTTTTTTTACCACATAAGGAAAAAGACCAATGCATATAGGTAAACTTCCCTATACGGAATATGTCATAAAGGAAAGGAAAATATTAACAGAGCCACTTTTTCAACCAACAGAACTGTATGTGTCCATAATTTGCAATTATTTGCAGATTTTGGGCACATGTAAAAGCCAGTATTCCTACAAAATTAACTTGTAAAGAATTATCGACGAAACCCACAGTTGACACATATTTTTAATGTAATTTATTTCTGCAGTTTCTTCAAAACGACTAGTGGTCTCACATCAAAATCAAAATAAAAATATTAGCGAAATACGTATCATGTACTTCAGTTAGACGGCGCTACTTTACAGTCGCTGTGAGAAATTGAGCACCCTGTATACTATGGCAACGAAAATTTGGTTGGTAAGGTTTTCGGGGTGCTGATCAAGAATTTGTAAGATTTATTCGAATCAAATAATCCCTTATATGATTTTCAGATTTTAAGTCACATAAATTGTGTCGTAGTAGGGCATGGTTTCGAATTTTAGTGAACACCAGGTATGTCCAAGGTAGACTTTTTGAAGATTTATCCAACAAAAAAAAGTTTATTGAAATCGGTCGAACGGTAGGCATGTTACAGGCTTGTTCCACTTTTAAGCGAGACACCCAAGCTATCCTGAGCACCCTGTATACTATGGCAACGAATATTTGGTTGGTGCAAGCCTTTCTAGAAGGAAACCCAACGCCTGGCATCGTCGTCTATAGCGCAGTGCTTGTACTGTGCAATACACATGCAGTAAAGTTGTGTGTATCTTAAGGGTATGTAACATAATGCACGTCTGATTGTATCATCAGTCACGTGTTTGTGTTGCTTTTAAAGCGTAACTGTGATATATGTATATGCAGGCGAGCCATAAACAGAGTGGTTGTCTCACTTGAAACTGCTTCATAGTACATAGAATGTGTGTAGGGCGTTATTGCCCATACTAACATCAACCGTCTAGCAAACGCGGTTGTTTCAAACGCCAAGTTGTTTCTTCTTAGCAGTGCACGCTGGAACCCCAAAGCCTGGAATCGTGTCCTATAGTGCTGTGCTTGTACTGTGCAATACACATGCAGTAAAGGTATAACCAGTGTGTATCCTTAATGTCTGTATCGTCATGCACGTCTGATTGTATCAGCAGCCACGTGTTTGTGTTGCATCTAGAGGGAAACTGTGATATATATGCAGTCGAACCATAAACTGAGTGATTGTCTCACTTGAAACTACTTTATAGTCCATAGAGCGTGTGTACAGCATTATTGCCTATACTAACATCAACTGTCTTACAAACGCTGATGTTTCAAACACTAAGTTGTTACTTCTTAGCAGTGCAAGCCTTTCTAGAAGGACACCCAACGCCTGGCATCGTGTTCTATTGCGCTGTGCTTGTACTGTGCAATACACATGCAGTAAAGCTATAATCAGTGTGTATCCTAAAGGTATGTAACATGATTCACGTGTGATTGTATCATCAGCCACGTATTTGTGTTGCATTTAGAGCGTAACTGTGATATATATGCAGTCGAGCCATAAACAGAGTGGTTGTCTAACTTGACACTACTTGGTAGTACATAGAGCGTGTGTAGGGCGTTATTATCTATACCAACATCAACCGTTTTAAACGCGAAGTTGTAACTTCTTAGCAGTGCAAGCCTTTCTAGAAGGAAACCCAACGCCTGAGATAGTATCCTATAGCGCTGTGCTTGTACTGTTCAACACACATTCAGTAAAGGTATAACCAGTGTGTATCCTTAATGTATGTATCATGATGCACGTGTGACTGTATCCTCAGCCACGTGCTTGTGTTGCTTCTATAGGAAAACTGTGCCTTAAACAGAGTGGTTGTCTCACTTGAAACTACTTCATAGTCCATAGAGCGTGTGTAGAGCGTTATTGTCTATACTAACATCAACTGTCTTACAAACACTGATGTTTCAAACACCAAGTTGTTACTTCTTAGCCGTGCAAGCCTTTCTAGAAGGAAACCCAACACCTGGCATCGTGTTCTATAGCGCAGTACTTGTACTGTGCAATACACATGCAGTAAAGATATAGCGAGTGTGTATCCTAAAGGTATGTAACATGATGCACGTCAGTAGAATAGCTATGCCGATCGTGCTCCACAATTCAAGATGGCGACTGGAGCAGGATCGGCATAGCTTTCAGCCGTCTACGTCACAATGTTTGGGAGGGGTTACAAGTGTGTAGATAGATGACGCTAAGCTACTTTAATAATAATAATCGTATTATACTCGTGCTGAGCGAAAGTGTTCAACACTTGAAGTTTATTGTTTAATCGATTTTCTTCTGATACAATGAGTGGCCAAAAGCGGGTTGTGTTTAACTTAGACAATAATAAAACCATTATACTTATGGATCCTGATGGTTGGTTTGAAAAAGCAAGAAAATCAGATTGGATGCAGATGGCTAGAGATAGAGCTCGCTTTCAAACAAGAATCCATGATGTCTCATTTATTATAAGTAGTGTTTTAGATAATAATCATCGATCACGTATTTACTACGAAAGGTTTTGTTGCATGTCTATTACTATAAAATAAAGTTTTATTTTCATCACTCTGTATATTATTTTGTGGATACCTAACCTGTTTAGTGTAAGGGGGTGTTATAAAAGTATGTAACTCTCAGTTGTTTCAATTATTATCAAATTAGAATCGTGCTGAGCGGAAGTGTTATTAATTGCAATATGCCTGTTCCAGTAAAGTATAAGTACATCAAATGTGGTGGAGATTGCGACCAGCCAAACAGAAAATGTTTCACATGTGAAACTAAGGATCGAAACATGTTCTTACTTTGATAGCAATGATTCTAAGAAACTGTTGCTGCTAATACTTTGCACTGTTAGAAAGGTATTGAAAACTTTAACGATTATTTAAGAAGTCGACCTGTATATCTGGTTAGTAAAGGAAAAATTGGTTTAACAATGGACATTAAATTTATCCAAGACGATGCATGAAGAATTCATAAAAGGATTATTAATATGTTATATTCATATGTATTTGTCTACGGGTCTTATATTCCAGACCAATGTTATACCTAGTTATAAAATAAAAATATTTGTATCGAATTAGCAGTTTTATTATTCTACCTCGTACATATACTATAAATAAATCCTTGTATACTATATCTTCTGTTCCAGTGTATTACCGAAGCACGAAAAATTCATAAAACGAATATTAATATTTTATATTGATATACATTTGAAGTAAACCTTTGTCTACAAGTCTTGTATGTATGTAATTGTACGGAGGTGCAGCGGAAATTGCTTCCCACTGCAGCACTTAGGCCTTATTAGTCCCTTTGTACGTCCTCCTTACTAAGAGAGTTCTTCTTTCAAACCATCCAATTAATATGGATGGCTCGGTGGCAAAGTCTCTTACAGATTTATGTGTGATAGTATGGGTCCGAGTTACAGAGATTTTTTGTTGCTCTGTCCTCATTTCCATTTATCGGGGGTTTCTGCCTTGCCACACGTGCGCCTGCGGAGCATGGTGAGTGTCCAGACCTTTGTCTACAAGTCTTATATTTCAGGTAAATATTTTATTGTACCTAGTTAGAAAATAAAAATATTTATATTGAATTAGCAAATTTATTATTTTACCCCGTACATATACTATAAAATACCTGATATAGTGAATGTTTTGTCATAGCTTTTCCCCTGAAACTTGATCGAATCTTGTATATAGGCAGAATCTAACATTTTACACATATATTACTATTATTATTTTATATAAAAAATGTAACACATTACTGAAAATGAGCCGTAATGTTTCTATGGGACCGTTTCTGTTGTAAGCATGACCATAGACTTAAACAATACAATTGCGTTTAGCATTGGTTACTTAAAAAATCTATAAAACAGTGCAACAATAACCACCCTAACATTTTGACATCTCATTTAGTTTAAAATTTTTTACTAGGTAACATATATTTTAAACATTTTTAATATTTGTGTCAATAACATATTACAAGCGTTATGCGCTGGTACAGAAAAAATGCTAAAAAAATAATGGACTGTAGATTGCAAATTGAATCGGCACTTACCAAGTGTTTAGGTTGCACCCCTCGCGTAAGAATTCTTCTCTCACCTTTTGTTGTTTGTGGTCTGTGTACACACGCGTTCGCGTCTATATGACGACTCTCTCGCCCGCAAGTGGCGTTGTGCCGATTCAAAAATGATAAACCAAAAAAAAGTAGAAAAAAGTTAAATACAAAAATAAGCTCTATAAATTAATATAATTAATTTCTGCAAAAAGAAACTTAAATAAATTTATGAACATTTCTACCCCCCCACCCCCCCTAAAAGTATATTAAAAATATATTTTAGTTTTGCTCTGGTAAAGGACAGAGCTTGACTAAGGGTCTCTTAAAGGTACCCTGTTGCGTTCTGACAGTGGCTACTCTCGGTACACCATCTCGGCCAGGGTGTAAAGCAATGATACGCCCCAGATTCCATTTAAGAGGAGGCATTGTGTCGGTTTTTATGAGAACAAGCTTATTTACAGTAACAGAGGGAGAAGTGGGTTCCAACCACTTATGTCTCTGTTGCAAATGATGCAAGTATTCATCTCGATATCTTCGCCAAAATTCTTGTTGAAAGCGTTGTATTAGTTCATATCTATTCAAAGAATTCAGTTTACAAGATGAATAATCGGGGTCTGGAAGTGCACTCAAGGGCTGTAAATTTAGAAAATGCCCGGGAGTCAAAACTGACATATCATTGGGGTCATTACTAAGCGGATATAATGGGCGAGAGTTTAAAAGTGACTCGATTTGACATAATAAAGTGTAAAACTCTTCGTAAGTCAGAATTTGTTCGCCTATTACACGATACAGATGCGTTTTGACCGATTTAACGCCAGCTTCAGCAAGTCCTGAAAAATGCGGAGCCGAAGGTGGATTAAAGTGCCACTGTATGAAATTACTTTCAACTGCATTTTTAAACAAAGTTTGAATGTACTTGTAACCACCTTGAAAATTTGTTCCGCAATCGCTATAGACCTTTTCACATCTGCCTCTACGGGCTAAAAATCTTCGGAAACAGGCTAAAAAAGCGTCAGAGCTAAGGTCCGAAGCTAATTCCAAGTGAATCGCTTTGGTACTGAAGCATACAAAAACACAAATATATGATTTATATGTTTTTGCACCCCGGACTTTCCCCAATGTTGTAATAAAAGGGCCCGCGTAATCGACTGCATCATGCGAAAATGGTTTATGCTGCGTAATACGCGCTGCCGGCAAATCGCCCATGGGTGGCTGATAGGGTTTTGGAGATACGCGCCAACATTTTATACAGCTAGAAACACACTTTTTAATAGCGCGACGCATAGATAGAATCCAGAATTGTTGGACAAGTAGAAACTGTAAAGTCTGCACTCCGGGGTGTAAAAGGATTTATGAAAATCTTCTATGATCATATTAGTTAGACGAGATGTCCTGGGTAAAAGTACGGGAAATTTTGCATCAAATGAAAGCGAAGAATTTTTTAGTCGACCGCCTACTCTTAAAATTCCCTTTTTATCAATAAATACGTTAAGCTTTCGAAGTGGCTTGCATGGAAATTTTTTCTTGAGTAGTTGCGAGATATCCTGAGAAAAATGACAATGTTGAACATGCTTTACCAAAATCATTAATGCCTCATTTAATTCAGAATTTGTAAGTTTTCCTGATTTTTTATTACGCTTTTCTTTTGAATTATTAATAAAACGTAAAACATAAGCGATAATCAGTTTTAATTTTAAAAGCGACGAAAATTTTTCAATTAAATTATCTAGTAAATTTCCAGCAAAATGCGCTAAAAACGTAACAGTTTTTTCTTCAAGATCTTGAGTGACAGGTTCAACCGCGTGATATAAGTTTGAAGGCCAAAATGTTTGATTTAAAGATAACCACGCAGGGCCGGAAAATCACAAATTATTAGCTAAAAATTCTGAAGTTAATAAACCTCGCGATGCACAATCGGCAGGATTGTCGATTGACGTAACATGATGCCAAGAGGTAGGTGGGATTTTATTTTGAATATATGAAATTCTGTTAGCGACAAAAGTTTTATATTTATGGGGAGATGATTTAATCCACGTAAGGACTATTGAAGAGTCCGTCCAAGCGAAAATTTTAGAAAAATGTATTTTATTTTTAAAAACGTCAGTGACAAATTGTAGTAATTTTGATAATAAAGCGGCGCCAAGTAATTCGAGTCGTGGTATTGAAATATTTTTTAAGGGAGACACTTTAGACTTGGCTATAACAAAAAAGGTATGATAGTTATCGTTTTTCTGGAAGCGAAAGTAGGTAACTGCGGCGTAACCCTTTTCAGAGGCGTCGGAAAATCCATGCAGTTCGCAATAAGTATAATCACTAATAACAAAATAGCGTGGTAAATTAAATTCTGCGAGGCGTGGTAAGTCGGAAATAAATTTCAACCATTTTTCACAAATTGTATATGGAGGGATATCATCCCAACCCATACCAAGGCACCAAAGTTGTTGAATAAAGCGTTTTGCAAAAAAGGTAATAGGGCACAAAAAACCTAGAGGATAATAAATGCGAGCTATATTTGATAAAATTAATCTTTTAGTACAGGTTGTTTCTATTTTTGGTTTAATTTTGAAAGAAAAACATCTGCACCCATGTGCCACTGAAGACCTAAGATTTTTAAAGTTGAATTGTCGTCGTTCGTGAAAGAGAATGATTGTGAATTAATATTCTGTTCCGGTAAACCTTCGAAAAATTTAGTATTGTTAGAAGTCCATTTTCTAAGCTCAAATCCTCCGCGATTACATAATTCTATTAGCTCATCACGCGCCCGTATTGCTTGTTCGAGAGAGTACGAACCCGAAACAATGTCGTCGACATAAATCCCGTTTTCCAAAATCTTTACTGCATTTGGAAAAGGTGCACCCTCATCCCTTGCTAATTGAATTATTGTTCGATTTGCTAAGAAAAGTGAACAGGATAATCCGAATGTGACTCGTAATAATCTATAGTCTTTAATGTCGTCATTGGGAGAAAATCGCCATACTATACGTTGATAGTCGGCGTGCCTTTTTGCGACACATATTTGTGTAAACATACTTTTTATGTCACTAGTAAACTCAATTGGATATGATCTAAAATTGAGTAAAATTTGCGTAATATCCTTTTGCAATTTTGGACCCGAAATAAGTTGATCATTTAGAGAACCAAAATTAGTTTTAGCGGATGCGTCGTAGACAATGCGCAACGTGTTGGAACTGGACTTGGTTACGCAATGATGAGGAATATAAAATACATTATCAATTTTTTGATTATCTAAAATGGGTTCCAAATAATTGTTATCAATGTATTCTTGAATAATTTTTGAATATTCCGAGTGCAATTCAATATTTTTTTTAAATTTTCTTTTTAGCGAAAAAAAGCGTTTAATAGCATGCTCTTTAGTATTATCAAAGTCGAAAAATGGATCTGAATTTTTAAAAGGCAACTCAACAATGTACCGTCCCTCAGCGTTTCTAGAATGCGTTTTTTGAAAGATTTCTTCGGCGAGGTCTTCATTGGGAGAATTTTTATGTGATTGCGGAACTTCTTCAATTTCCCAAAAGGATTTCATAGTGTCATCAATGTCAATTTTACTTGTGACAAAAAATGAATTACTGTTATGAATATTTGTTGCGTTATCGAATTTACCCATTAGCACCCAACCAAATACTGTTTCCAGTGCGACCGGCTGATTTGCTTCACCGAATAGTTTATTCCCAACAGAACATAAGGTACAACTTCAGCGCCTAACAAAATGTCTATTTCCGAGGGTTTGTAAAAATATGCATCAGCAAGAGGCAAGTCTTTTATATGAGCCCATTTCTCAATATTTTCAATTGCAGAAAAAGGCAATTTATTACACAACTTAGAGAAAATTACTGCGTCAAATGTTATTAACGGATTAGGCTTATCGATGGATTTTATAGTGCACGTGACAGCACCCTTTGAAGTGAAATCTTGCATGTCAGATAGACCCTGAACCCTAACTGAATAGTTATACTTTGTGAGACCTAGACTTTTATAACATTTTTCCGAGATATAACTCATCTCCGAACCGCAATCAATTAAAATGCGTATTTTTTTAAACTCTCCCCGCCTATCCAAGATTTCGACGTTTGCGGTGGATAATAAAATGCGAGTATTGGATATTATTTTTCCACAAAAACTGGATGAATTTGCGGAATTATTATCGACTTGACTGTTAGGACTCTTTACTGTTCCAGCGGCGGAATCAACTTGCAAACAAGTCTCCGGCGATATCGAATTATCATTATTTGTAGCATTTGATTCTGCTCCCGTATTACGGTCATTTCGTGAAATATGCAATAATGAATGATGATTTCCATTACAAAATTTACAAGTAGAACGCGACTTACAATTTTTATGTCATGATAAGAACTTAAACAATTTGTACATAATCGTTTTTGCCGAACAAATGAATTTCGCTCTTGCGCGGTTTTTTTGTGAAACACAGAACATGCATAAAGGTTATGTGTTGCGTTACATAAAGTACAAGGTGTGGAAGAATTATTCTCCCTTAAGAAAAATGTACTGCGCGGTTTGGATTTTTGAAAAGAATGATTTGATTTATTCGAAGTATGTTTGACATTATCCAGAAGAGGTGTTTGAGATCTAGTGCGTTGTACTGAAGTTTTAGCTTTACTGCGACGCGTAACAAAATCGAATAATGTCTGAAACGAAGCTATTTCTACAGAACTAGGAAATTCTAATTCGAATTGTGTAAGCGTATTTTCATCGAGATGCTTTGAAAATAAATAGAGAAGCAAGAAGTCCCAATTAGACGTGCAAAAGCCCATGTTTTTCAAACTAGCAATATTTTCGCCATAGATCGTTAGTAAAGAACTCAAATCGGACACATTTTTGCGTGACTTATGACCGGTGCAGCTTCCAATTCTCGAAGCAGAGTGAAAGCTATAGCTTTTTTATCATAAAAACGATTTACAAAAGAATCGTAAGCGTTTTGGTAATTTTCAGAATTTAGGGGCGTTTTTTGTACATGCGATAATGCCGCTCCTTCCAAATGTGTAACTAAAAGATTGAATTTTTCTATGGGTTCTAAATCCGTGTTATTATGAACAAGCGTATTGAAAAGATCATAAAATGATTTAAATTGTGTTAAATTATGACCTGAAAACTTGGGCAAATTAATAGGGGGTAATTTTATCTTTTTAGGGTTATTAGAATTCGGAGTATTGGCAGCGACTAAATTAGATGCGGGTTCTATCTTATGTTCTTTCTCACTAATCTCTAATAAGACGGTTCTAACGCGAGATAAATTAAAATCGAATTGTTTGCGAACATTTTCTTCCGTAGCGATTGCCTCATCCTGTAAAACTATGAGCAAAATAATATTCTCGTGATGTTTTTAAAATCTGCTGCTATTTGATCAACAGGGGATGCTAACATTTTAAATTGATTTTTACTGTTTAAGAAAGGTATTTTAAGCTAATATGTATCAAATCTCCTACAATTCCTATCAATGAAGTCATATGTATGTTCTCTGATACCAAACATCTAGGTATGCTAATGAACATCCACAGACAAAACTCTATTCAATAATTATCTAAAAAATTTAAAATATTTACTAACCTCTGGAGTGGGAACTCGAAATTCAACCACAATAATTGAGATCTCACTTATTTCTACGTTTTATAAGGATCGCTTCATCAGGTGGTCTCCTTTAACTTGAGTCAAATATCTAATTATAAAGATTATTATACTAATAAATTGAAATTATTTGAAATTAAATGTCAAAATGAAATTAAATTTCGACAACGTCAAACTGATTATCTGTCAATGAATATACCTAGATGTTTGGTATCAGAGAACATACATATGACTTCATTGATAGGAATTGTAGGAGATTTGATACATATTAGCTTAAAATACCTTTCTTAAACAGTAAAAAATGTTACAAAAGCTAATAATAAGGAATATATGGGTAGATATTGTGGGTGTAATTCAACGCAGGTTGGGGCTTTTGTCCACTGAGTAGTTAGTTTCACACAATATTGTTAATACCTGAAAATATATGAAAAAACTATACATAAAAGGTAAAATTTTTTTATTAATTTTTATTTATTTTAGTAGGTCGTTACGATATTCATTGACAGATAATCAGTTTGACGTTGTCGAAATTTAATTTCATTTTGACATTTAATTTCAAATAATTTCAATTTATTAGTATAATAATCTTTATAATTAGATATTTGACTCAAGTTAAAGGAGACCACCTGATGAAGCGATCCTTATAAAACGTAGAAATAAGTGAGATCTCAATTATTGTGGTTGAATTTCGAGTTCCCACTCCAGAGGTTAGTAAATATTTTAAATTTTTTAGATAATTATTGAATAGAGTTTTGTCTGTGGATGTTCATTAGCATACCTAGATGTTTGGTATCAGAGAACATACATATGACTTCATTGATAGGAATTGTAGGAGATTTGATACATATTAGCTTAAAATACCTTTCTTAAACAGTAAAAAATGTTACAAAAGCTAATAATAAGGAATATATGGGTAGATATTGTGGGTGTAATTCAACGCAGGTTGGGGCTTTTGTCCACTGAGTAGTTAGTTTCACACAATATTGTTAATACCTGAAAATATATGAAAAATTTTAAATTGATCCTGAAAATTTTGATCATCTTTCGCCGTTAAGGAAAAATCTATCATTTCAGCAATTTGATTAAAACATATTTGGCGTAGCGCCTTGTATTGTTTAATTTTGTTTGCGTTTTGCGACATTTCAAAATGTAAAAATTAAATAGCGTTAAAGCGAAGATACGAGATTATGCATGTGCAAAGTTGACAGTAAATTTTTATGTTGAAATCAGCTGTTCTCATAAAAAGAATGGTATTTTCGTTGAAAGACAGAAAAAACGATTTGCCTTATCAGATGTACCGAAAGTATACAAGAACCTTGAACCTTTTTAGATATTTGTTAAAAGAATGTAGTATGTAGAATATAGTAATATATTTGTATCTATTATAAAAACTTTAATGAAGTTACTAATGATCATGTAATAGTGAGCTTACCTTTGTATCATAAAATATATTTATATACATATATATGATCCGGTTAAGAAGGAACCAAATTAATATGTCAATAACATATTACAAGCGTTATGCGCTGGTACAGAAAAAATGCGAAAAAAAATAATGGACTGTAGATTGCAAATTGAATCGGCACTTACCAAGTGTTTAGGTTGCACCCCTCGCGTAAGAATTCTTCTCTCACCTTTTGTTGTTTGTGGTCTGTGTACACACGCGTTCGCGTCTATATGACGACTCTCTCGCCCGAAAGTGGCGTTGTGCCGATTCAAAAATGATAAACCAAAAAAAAGTAGAAAAAAGTTAAATACAAAAATAAGCTCTATAAATTAATATAATTAATTTCTGCAAAAAGAAACTTAAATAAATTTATGAACAATTTGAAATATAAACTATTCCATCCATTGCATTAATAATATTTTATATGATTCTGAAAAGCTGATATGTAGCACATATTTTACTTTAATGTTTCACGAGAAAATATATTTATAATTAAAAAACATAAATAAATTTGTTATTTTACTTTTAATCAAAAACTAAATAATTTCAAAATATGCTTTATTATTTATTAGATATTCAGGTTTGAATTGGTAAAGACAACAAATGAATAGATAATAATGCTATACATTTTTTAAAAAACAAACTACAATACATAATTAAACAAACAAAATATAATATAAATATATACAAAAAAACAAAATATATACAAAACAGAAGAATAAAAGGAGCAGTAATTTTATGAAATTAATTATTAATTTCATTAAAATTGCCGCGATGGCCTCACATTTTTTTCGCGTCTCGTTAGCAGAACGCTCCCTCTTATGGAGCGTTCTTGCTCATCAAGCAGCCGAATCTGTTCCCTGAGGGTCTCTCTGTGTACCCTCAGTGATTTTCTTTCCCCTTTTAGCCGCGATATGAGGTCATCGCTGTTTTTAATCTTCTGTTTTATAGCAGTCATCTTTCCATTCATCCGCTGACGCAATTCTGCCCTCCGCTGCATTTCTTCGTTAATTGCTCCTATCCAATCTTCGGAATCCGAGGAGGAGGAGCAGGTCGAGGGCGTAGGTGACAGCGAGCGAATGGAAGATGAGGGCCGTCTAATATTTTTCCGAGCCAAACCCAAATTTTTGCCTCTGCAACAAAAAATAACAGATAATAATTCATACATTTTTCGATGATGTCTTTAACCTTTTTTAAAATTATTTTTTGAATATTTACCTAGAAGGAAGTGCAGGAATTACCCGCGGCGGATTTTTGAATACATCCGCGTCATCCTCTTGTTCGAAACTCTTTCTTTTGGCAGCAGCCACCTTCGATGAACTTGGGCTTGGCTTGGTCGAAGCTTCCAAGGAGGTAATCGCCTTCACAGCCACATTGAGTTCCTCTGATATTCTGTAAAAAAACGAGAAAATAGTTTATCAAAACGTAGAAAAACATTAGAAAAAAACTTACGCCTCATTTATGGCTTCATCCAAATCAGGATTCTGCATTTGTTGCTGATAGGTCTCCTGCAGCTCGAGACGGACCTCTTCAGATAAAAATAGAGTCATTTTTAGAACGGTATAAAAATTATTTGTGAATCGAAGTTAATACTGTTACCTACTAATAGGTTTGTATAAGAATGAATATACTCAACGAATGCAGTATGCTTATATATCAAATTGTTGCAACTTACACAGTAATATGAACATCCGGTGAATTCCGTTGCACTGTGCAGGTCACTAACTTTCTGGTGTCAGATAAAATTCAGTTTCATACTTATTCTTTGAGAATTGTAATCCGACACCATTTCCTGCTGAGTTAACAAAAAATGTAATTTGACACCACGTTTTGAAATTTGCCACCGTGTTTTGAAATTTGACACCGCGTTTTGTAATTTGATACCGCGATTTGTAATTTGACACCGCGTTTTGTAATTTGATACCGCGTTTTGAAATTTGATACCGCGTTTTGAAATTTGACACCGTTGTTTTGAAATTTGACACCGCGATTGTAATTTTACACCTTATTTTGAAATTTGACACCGCGTTTTGAAATTTGACACCGCGTTCTGTAATTTGACACCGCGTTTTGTAATTTGATACCGCGTTTTGAAATTTGACAACTTAATTTGAAATTTGACACCTTTGTTTTGAAATTTGACACCTTTGTTTTGAAATTTGACACCGCGTTTTGAAATTTGACACCTTTGTTATGTAATTTAACACCGCGTTTCGTAATTTGATACCGCGTTTTGAAATTTGATATCGCGTTTTGAAATTTGACACCCTGCTTTGTAATTTGACGCCTTTGTTTTGAAATTTGACACCTTTGTTTTGAAATTTGACACCGCGTTTTGTAATTTGACACCGCGTTTGTAATTTGACATCTTACTTTGAAATTTGACACCGCGTTTGTAATTTAACACCTTATTTTGAAACTTGACACGACGTTTTGAAATTTGACACCGTGATATGTAATTTGATGTCTATTTAAACAACACCAACATCATACATATAAAATTATGAATTTTAGTTCCTTTTTTGTCGCTTATTTTTTTTATTGCATTTTTGGAAAATACTTTTGTTCTACAATTCAAAAAGTAACATTGCAACCCCTCATCCTTATGTAAAATTTTGCGCTACCCCCACCCCCGATTTTCATACTAGTTGTGAAACCAAAATTATACCATCGTTCGATAGCTTTCTCTTTCCTCTTCATAATAAAAAAAATCAACTTTCTATCTCTTACAGTAATCAAGTTATAACGAAAAAACTAAGGGTATTTTGTTTTTTTCACCCCTAGCCCTTAAACGTGACGCTTGACGATGAAGTTTGTATAAACTTTTTTTCTCTACTCGACCTCTAATATGACTTGCTAGAATTAAAAAAAAATTCTACGATTGGTTTCATTTTCAGATTTCAGAAGTTTGTTTGAAAATGTCCAAAATTTTGGATGTGCATAGGATCTCTGTTATAGGTTTATTTTTGAGAAAATCTGATACAGGGTCAATTAGGGAATGTTAAATCATGTAAGATTTTTCTATATTAAGCAAAAAAATACGTGACCTTGACATACTACCTATTACGATTTCCAGAAAATAGTTTGGCCAAACTCATCTAATCTATATCACTTCGTACTATATGCTATATACTTTCGTTTCATGTTTAAAAAAAATCAAAAAAATTTTCAAAACCCAAAATTTTTTTTAAAATCATGTTTTTTTTTTCGAGACAGGTTTTTTCTGATGACAAATTCTGAAAGAGCACCCTCGAAAACATAAAGATACACAGCTTCATATTTCCACCTTTTCTATGCAAATAATTTTAATTTTTTTTAGATTCGTACTTTAAGTTAGGCAAACAATTTTTTTCATATCTTCTATGTATTTAAGATGACTTAAAATCTTATAAAGTTATATAAAGTGTTCCACCAAGACGTATTCAATTATGCTTAATGTTTCACAGATTCGTTATTCCTCTCACCACAATCATTATAAGCGCTGACTTGATCATTTAGAAAGTATATAAAGCAGTATCCTAGAGTTTGTAACCATATTACAGATATTAGTATCTGAACTAAATAGAACATTATATTTAAAGATCCTTCGAAAAAGATGACTTCCGACTGCGTGGTAGACATTCAGTGTTTTAAAATTAGTAACAAGAAGGGCGACATCAGATGGGCTGTAAAGGAATTGGGGGTTTATAGAAGGCTGAATTCCTGAGGAAATATGTAGACAAACCGGTGGTTGAGCTTCTGGAACGTCCGAAATTGAAGCCCATGGTTCCGGAATGTTGGCACCACAAACTGCAGCATTGCGCATGTGCGTTAGCAAATGTTTACAGTTTATATAATTTTTATTTAGAATTTGCAAAATAAAGAAATAAATTATATATATTTTTGTTTTATTGTTTTCCCTGTAATATAGTTGCTGCAGTATTTTTTAAGAACATATCTTGTTCAAACTCTGAATCAAAATATACAAATAATTTATAAATTTTATATAAGTTTTATTAGGTTACCTTTAATAGAGTTGTTGTGGTGTTATAGTTAAGAACATGTCTTGTGCAAAATAAATGTGAAGGAATAAGTTATATATTTTTAAGCGGCTGAGGTGTTACGTTTAACAATAGCAAATGCAAAAATGCAGATCTGCGCAAGCTCCAGCAGGAGTGCGCATATAAATGAGTCGTACTTTTTAAGAAATCACACAGTTTATATTTACACTTCTCATACTAATCTGGTAAACTTGCTGCTGCTGCTGCTGCTGCTGCTGCTGCTGTTGTGGTTATTCCTTGATTCAGTGCTACCGTACAGTAACATAAAGTAGACATGAATCCTGAAACCGTAACCTCTATTAGTTCTACAATTGTGAAAACTACTGAAGAAGCCGTAAAATTGGTAAAAACTAAAGAAGAGATAATAAGGCAAATAAAGTTAGTAAAAGGTAATGTGAATTAACCGTCAAGAGGATACTGAAAATCCTTTTAAGTTAGACGGAAACTTAGCATTATTGAAATATTATTTAGCTAAATTGCAACACTTACGATATACTTCTAGTAAAGTTGGAGCAGGCTTGGAGAACAATACTGCTGAAAAAAAGCGTAGTCGAAATTTAGTTTGACATTCGATTGATTCTTGCTTCGACGGACGAGTGTGTACAGGATTAATTGCAAATTTAAGTATCAAAGATCCATTATGCATCTTAAATAAGGCATTTAATAATTTTCAAAGAAAAATTAGATTATATCGTCAAAAATCAATGCTTAAAGTTAATGTTTTATTAGTAAGTCATTTTATTAAACCTCAAAGTGGTGATATCGATAAGAAAAGGTTTTCTACAAAAAATAATATAATCGATATAAATACTAATTTAAAAACTTGGTACAGGGATAACGTAATCCATACTTTAACAAAAAAAATTAGAAGAATTTAGTGAAAAAGATTCGGGGTGGGCTCTTCCAGAGGTTTTGCACTTAAAAGTCAAAATTAACAAATTTTCACCTTTAAAAGGGGGAACATCAACTTATGTAAATAAATAATGTATATCGTATTGGCAAAAAGTCTATGAATAAAATTAGACCTATAAAGCTGCAGCTAATTTCAAATTTGACTAAACAAGAAATATACAATAATGTCAGAAAATTAAAAAATACTGGCATTAGTATTGGAAATGATCTAACAAAAAAGAAGCAGTTAGAACAAAGGGTGTTATATAGTCATTTAAAAGCGGCCAGGGATAAGCAATATAGTGCGAAAATAAAAAATAATACCCTAATCATAAATGGTGACACCTATACATATGAAGAATTGAAAAACTCAGAACCAACTGAATTATTCATCCGGTCTACAACACAAAATTCATCGAGGAAAAATAGTAGTGCACCAGCAACACCTACATTCAGTGGTTTAGATAATCAATTTGATAGTGGTCATCTAGTAGGAAGAGAAATTATCCAAGCCGAGATTGCAACAGATGATGCAGAGATAATAGAAGACGAAAAAACAGAAGGTCCTCTAAACATAAACAATATAGAAAGAACCGTAAAAAGGCAGGAAGGAGTGATCAGCTTACAAGAAGAAAAAAAACGAAAATTTGAAAATAGAAACTCTCCTTCATCGGTATTAAACAAAAAGAAAAAAGAAGGTCTTCGGTCTCAAGTCAGTGCCAAGTGACTGTGTTGAGATGGGTTAATAAATTTTGTATTTAGCTGTAGATCGTTTAGTTTTTAACATTGTTGTGTTTGAATGAATGTATTAATGTAAGTAGATTATTCAGGTGATTTTATTTATTGTGTGTATATTTGGTTAATTTTAATTTTTATCTAACTGTTTGTAAAACTCGGGTCTGTATTTACTGGTATTTTGCTTTTAATTACAATAATATGGACAAATATATAAGAGATTTTAGTGTGTCGCGTATATTTACAAAACGTGCAGATAATTTTCAACATTGTAGACAAATAATTAATAATGAGGTTGGATTTGGAATATTTCATACAAATATTCGAAGCATATCTAAAAATTTTGAGGAACTAAATATTATGATTGAGGAAGTGAATTACGTCTTTGACTGTATAGTATTAACAGAATGCTTTAAAATTTATAGCACGGATTTATTTAACATACCTGGATACGACTTAATTTACAATGAAGGCAACTTAAACAAAAATGATGGCGTTATAATATACATTAAAAATAATCTAAATTATACATATGACTTCGTATATATCGGAGAAATAAAAGTCGTTCAGTTAAACGTCACGTTTAATAACAAAAATATACATATCATTGCCTTATATAGGTCACCCTCTGTAAATACTGCAACTTTTATTAATTGTTTAAGGAATTTTTTAGGTGATATTAAAGAGCGACGTAGTGATATAGACCTGATATTGGGCGATATAAATATACATATTTTAGATAACAGTAGTGAAGACTGTCAAGAATATTTGAATACATTAAGTGAGCATGGGTATGTATCCGCAATTAACAAGCCTACTAGAGTTCAAGGCAATTCCCAAACATGTCTGGATCACATATTTCTTAGAACACGTATTCCTTATGAACAGTTCACACCTGTGGTAGTGGAAACCCAAATTACTGATCACTTTTCAACTTTCTTACATTACGTACCTTTGTCACCTGGAAAGGAAAATATTAGCAATAATATAACCTTGCATTATAGACATTTCATTAATTACGCAAAACTAAAAAACTATTTAGAGTTAGAAAGCTGGAATAGTATCTATTCTTTACAGGATATTGACCAAATAACTAATTTATTTATTTTTAAACTGCAAGACTATATCAATTCGTGTACAAATAAAATTAAAATCAAAAGAAATGAAATAAAAGGAATGAATGAGTCACTAATGGCCTTATAAAATCAATAAATAAAAAAACTTAACGCATAAAAATGTTTTGAAACATCCTGACGATGTAGAACGTCTTAATGAATATAGACAATATCGAAATAGGCTAAATGAATTAATTAAAAACAAAGACCACCTATTACAAAAAACGATAAACGAAAATAATAACAACTCGTCAAAGATGTGGAATATTATTAAAAAAATTCACGGCCAAAACAAATCTAAAACAAATATAAACAGTATAAAAGATGAGAGTGGACAAATTTTAACCAATACATTGGAAGTGGCAAACCGTTTTAACGATTATTTTGGTCAGGTGGGAGATAAATTAGCTAGTAAAATAAAGTCTCCAAGAAATATAAGTCTGCCCGAGGCTCGCAGGCAAAATTCTTTTGTACTAGAATATACAGAGGTAGAAGAAGTAAAAAAAATTATAAATACATTAAAAAGTAAAAAGGCCCCCGGTATCGATGCAATCAAATCTGACACATTAAAAGAAACTGCCAATTACATTGCTGAACCTTTAACGTTTATAATAAACAAAGCGTTTGAAGAAGGCATCTTTCCATCTGCCTTGAAGTTAGCTACTATTAAACCTTTGTATAAATCGGGTAACAAACAAGAGGTAAGCAACTCAGTTAACATAAATGGGAATAGTAGTTCTGTAAAATCTATCAGTTATGGAGTGCCACAAGGAACTGTGTTGGGTCCGATATTGTTCTGTATATATATAAATGATATTTTTAATATTCCTATTGATGCAGAAATAATAAGCTTTGCCGACGATACGGCAGTCTTATTCAAAGACACTAATTGGGATCTGTTAAAACTTAAAGTGGAATGAGACTTTCAGTGTTTGCTAGACTTCTTTAATTATAAATTACTTACTGTAAATGTAGGGAAAACACTTTACTTACCATTTTCAAGTTATGCCAATGGTCTTCCACAGTACAAAGTAATTAAGGTTCCTTATGCAGATACAGTTGTAGAGCTAAAATCTAGTAATTCCATCAAATACTTGGGTATAATAATAGATAATCATTTAAAATGGAATTTGCATACTAAAGAAATTAAGAAGTTTAATTCCAATATTCAAATATCTCAAAGACATTTTGGATCTGAAGCATTTAAAAATAATGTACTATGCGTTGGTCCAGCCACATTTGACGTATGATATCGTTGGATGGGGAGGAGTAAGTAGCTGCTTCCTGAAAAATGTAGAAATTGCCCAAAAATGGATTTTGAAGATTATATATAATAAAAACCACTGTTATCCATCCGACGATCTGTATGCGGAGTGTGGAGTATTGGACCCTAGACAACTTTATTGTTACACTGTATTGCAAAATATGTACAAAAATAAAAAAGAAATAAAAATAATTCAGCATTTGTATGAAACTCGCCATAAAGAAAATTGTGTATATGTACCAAAAATGTGCAAATCAATTGGACAGAGACATTACACGTATATTGGCCCAAAAATATATAATAACTTACCTGAACACTTAAAAACACTGAACTCTTATTATTTGTTTAAATCTAAAGTAAAAAAATGGATTCTTAGTAAACCACGGAATTTAATACACCAGTTAATTGAAACAAAAATTAACTAGTTTCCTCTATTCAAGTAAGAATTTACCATCTTCTGTATATGTTATGTGTTATTATGTTTTTAAGTGTATGTGCATGTTCACGTGTCAATATTTGGTGTTCATAAAATGTAACCTGTTAATATTATAATGTTTGTTTTTATATTGTTGTATTTGTTGTATTACATTATTGTGTCACCCTACGAAAAAGGTTTTACCTTCTGTGGGTTCCATAATGTTTACTTTAAATTAATTATTTTGTCAGTTGTAATTTTTTTTTCCGATAATAAACATTATTATTATTATTATTATTATTATTATTATTATTATTATTATTATTATTATTATTATTATTATTATTATTATTATTATTATTATTATTATTATTATGTGAGTTTACCAGGTTTTATATCACAAAAAAAGCTATAATAAATGTAGAAAACAAAGATTCATTTTGTTTTCTGTGGGCTGTAATCTCCGCTCTATACCCAGCTAAAAATAAACATCCTGATAGAATAACAAGTTACCCTCATTTTAAAGATATTCTAAAATATGATTCCATCAAGTTTCCAATAAAACTTAATGATATAAAGAAGTTTGAAAAATTGAATAACTTGTCTATTAATTTGTATTGTATAGAAAATAAAAACGTTCTGCCGCTTTCTTTAAGCGATTATGGAAATAGTAACAGAAAACCCATTAATTCTATTGACTGAAAATAATAATAATTTTACAGGATTCTCAAACAATAAGACATTTTTCCACTTCGCATGGATAAAGAGAATGTCAGCACTGCTTTCAAAACATAGTTGTCTTCTCATAGACATAAAACTTTCATATGCTATAGGTGCTTAAATCATTTTAGTTCTGATGATTTACTTAAAGGACATTTAGTTTACTGCAATGACACGAATAAGTGTGCTCTCAAATTACCAAAGGAGTCGGATAAAATTTTAAATTTCAAGCATTTCAGTTACAGAGAAAGAGTACCTTTTGTGATATATGGGAATATTGAAAGTATTCTTGAACCGTGTGAAACCTTAGGAGTGGAAAAGTGCAATTCAGTTAATTATCAAAAGCATACACTATTCAGTGTAGCATATTATTTGAAATGTTTGTATGATAATAATTTATCAAGACTTAAACTATATCGAGGTGATGACAGTATAAAATGGTTTATTTCAGAACTACAAAATATTGCATTGAATATTGATAGCATCCTTAAAAATTCAAAAGAAATGGAAACTTTATCATTCGAACAAGAAATAAATTATGCTACCACACACTGTCACATATGTACCAAACCATTTACATCGAGTGATATCAAAGTTCGTGATCATTGTCACCTCAGCTCTAAATACAGAGGTGCTGCTCATCAAGATTGTAATCCAAATTATCAAAACTCATTTAATATACCTGTTGTTTTTCATAATTTAAGCGGTTATGATGCAAATTTTATAATGAAACAATTGGCTACCGGTTTTGCAGGTCCAGTTCGGTTGCTACCAGTTAATAAAGAAAAATATATTTCATTTACTAAAACGGTTGAGGGTACTGCTGTACACTTGCGATTCATCGACTCATTCCGCTTTATGTCTAGTAGTCTTGATAACTTATCTTCCTATTTAGAAAATGAAAAGAAAACAATTGTTAAGGCTTATTGTAACACTGATCAAAAATTTAATTTATTAATAAGAAAGGGAATTTTTCCTTACGATTATATTGATTCGTGGGAAAAACTCGCTGAGACATGTTTACCACCAAAAGCGAATTTCTATAGTCAATTGCATGATGAATGTATTAAAGATGAAGATTATCAGCATGCCCTTAATGTTTGGAAAACATTTAACATAAAAACGTTAGATGATTATTCTGATTTATACTTGAAAAGTGATGTTCTCCTTCTTGCTGATATATTCGAAAATTTTCGACAAACTTGTTTATTAACATATGAATTGGAGCCTTTACATTTTTATCCTGCTCCAGGTTTAGCGTTCGATTCTATGCTTAAAACGACTGAAGTACACTTAGAACTTTTAACGGATATCGAAAAACTTATGTTTATTGAGAGAGGTATTCGTGGTGGAGTGTCTCAGTGTTCCAATAGATATGCAAAAGCAAATATTAAATATATGGGAGATATCTATGATTCAAGTCAAGAATCTGTATATCTAATGTATTTTGATATAAACAATTTATATGGGGCTACAATGTCTGAATATTTACCATATGGAGAATTTGAATTTCTGAAAGAGAATGAAATTGAAAATTTAGATATAATAAATATTCCAGATAATGCAGAAGTAGGCTATATTTTCGATTGTGACTTAGAATATCCCACTTATCTACATCAAATTCATAGTGATCTACCTAAAGGGCCACAACACATGACACCACCAGTACCTTCAAGATCAAAATTAAAGAAATTATTACTAACATTGTATCCAAAAAGTAATTATGTTGTTCATTATAGAAATTTAAAGCTGTATTTGAAGCATGGATTACGATTAAAGAAAATTAACAGGGTTCTCAGATTCACACAAGATGCGCGGTTGAAAAAGTATATTGATTTAAACACCACGTTGCGTCAGCAAGCTAAAAATGATTTTGATAAGAATTTGTATAAATTAATGATAAATGCTGTGTACGGAAATATAGAGATGTCCGTATGACCACTAAATGGGACGGCCGTTAGAGGGCTTAAAATTATATTGCAAAACCTAATTTCCACAGTTGTAGCATTTTTGATGATGATATGGTTATTGTAGAAATGAATAAATTAGAAATTTTATTTAATAAACCTATATACGCAGGATTCTCTGTTCTAGATATATCTAAAACCTTTCTCTATGAATCTCACTATGATTATATCTTGCAAAAATTTAAAAATAAAGCAAATGTCCTGTACACAGATACCGATAGCCTAATTTATCAATTGAATGTGCCTGATATTTATGAGTATATTAAAAAAGACAGTCAGAGGTTTGATACATCTGATTATGATCCTCATAATCCATATGGAATAGAACAGAAAAACAAGAAAAGTGCCAGGTTTGATGAAAGATAAAAATAATGGAAAAATCATGCTAGAATTTGTAGGCCTTCGAGCAAAAATGTATGCTTATAAAGTTCATAATAACAAGATAGTTAAAAAGTCAAAGGGATCTACATCAGCAAGTTTTAAGAAAATTACATTTGAAGATTACAAAAGAACTCTATTCGATCATGAAATAATTTACAAGCCACAGCATCTAATTAGATCTAAAAAGCATTGTGTTTATACAATTCGACAACATAAGATGATTTTTAACCCTTACGATGATAAAAGAATTTTAAATTCTAAGAGCACAGATACGAAGCCTTGGGGTTATGAAAGAATTTCAGATGACAACGATAACATTCCAAACAAAAGAATTTTTGTTCAATAAAATTATGTGTGGCAATGTCTACTATAAACTGGATAGTGTGCTCGTGAGTCAGCAAATTACTGGTATATAAGTTGTAAGTTAACAGACCAAAACCAGTTTGTTTTTCATCTCTCCAACGAATAACATGACTATGAAGAATCAGTGTAGTGAAATGCATATTGCTTTGCATTATGCAATCGTTGACGTTTACAATAAATTTATCGAACGTTGCATTATCGAGTGCTGTTACAGTGAAGAAAGATACAAGTTATTAAAGAGTATCTTGGAAGAAATAGTAATTCCAGAGGAAGCCTTTAAGTGGTTATCGGAAAATAATATAGAACCTCCTTTACAATTCATTGAATTGTTGATGGACAAGAAAATGGAACTTGATGAGTTTATTCACTGCGTGTTGGTGGTGTGTCACAAAGAAGGATATGAATACGTATCCGTTAAACAATTGAATGATATTATGCAAATATTACATCCCTCAATTAAAATATCATTCAAAATATACTTATTTCAATTGTTACTAGATGACAAATATTATACATATCTTGACAATACCACTTTTTCACTAAGAAATATATTAAGTAATTATAAAACCATTGAGAAAACGATGGATGAGGCCATGTGTAAAGCGGCATACTATACCAGAAGCCGTACACTTCGCAAATTGTGCACGCTATAAGAGTCTAAAGAGTTACACTGGAAGTTTTAGTCATCTAGAAATTTTCATCATGGTAATATTCTTAAATGGATTGAGGATAATATACAAAAAGCTGAACAAGATTTAGATGCTTGTTTAGGATAGAGCTGTGGTCCCGATTCCGCCCCATGGCCTTCTACACATTTGTATGATTATAATAGAACTCTTTGTATATTAAATGAAATTAGGGAATAAAATGAATTTAAACACTTTAAGACATGTTTTTATTTATTAAGTATTATACAATTACAACTTACAATAATAACAAACAATAACAATTATTAATTATATGTTTTATAAAATCCTTACGGTACTAGTTAGAGGACTATATTTAACTAATCTATCATGAAGTATAAGAGCGTAACAACTTGTATTTGAAGGAATATTTTTATTTGTTTCGAATTCTAGTCGAATATCAACTGCACCAGCCTTAAGACTTTCATTCTGATGATAACAATCTATAACAATTAAAGGTGCATATTTCTTGAACTCTGCGTGTGTATAAATAGGTATATTTTCCTTTCCATAATACGATCGTTGAAACTTTGCATACATGTCAAACAAGGTTGCTATCTGATTGTTGTCAAAATTTATATTCTAATTGTCATAAGGAAACATCTCAGAAGTAAGATACAGTTTCATATTAATTAAATTACAATGATCAAAGTGACTGAATTTTTTTTATTTATTTTTACGGTCAGTATAGAAACCTACAATTACAAATCTAGGTTTCTCAAGTTGCGTCACCGTCTTGATATTCCAGGTGTGACGTTGAGTTTCTTGTAGGAGAGGATACTCATGCAGTTTCCAACTCCTAAAGGGAACTTCCAATTCCTTGTTCCTAGCTACATAGTCAACCAATTTCAATCTCTCCACATCTGACACCGATATATGAGGCATTTTCCACAATACTTTATTTAATACAACTTTAACTGACTCGTTCTCTGCAGAATTTATTATAGCGTTGGTATCCGAGTTTGAGCGAATTAACACCAACTCCTGCCTCAAATTTAAAATATTTTTCTTAAAGTCTTCGCAGAATACGAAAATGGTGGATAAATCGATTAAAACATTAAAATTTCCATGATCGTCAACTATAAGTGACCGTTCGATGTTATTAAAAAACCATCCACTATTTTGTAGGTATTGAGTATCACTTGTGTTGAATGACATGTATCCTTTTAGAATGGAGGTTAGACCTGAATGACGGATGCGATCTATTACATATCCACCCATTTCATATCTGATTTCATCAAATAAAAGCATGACTAATATTATTCACAAATGTAGCAGTTTTGGAGGGCGTATTATCAGTTTTCAGTAATTTACCTTCAATATACAATGAACTTTCACTGGGTAATGTGTAGACATCCTGCTGTTGTATTGGAATGCGAATTTCATCATTATTATTCAAAGACGTAGATCCGTACGGTTGATGAGTATGTTTCTCAGATTTAATAATAGTGTTGTCAAAATAAGCCCTCTCGTTGACATTTAATATATCCATTTTTATTATCACTTCTTAAAAAGTACCTTAAAACCAAGAGATTCGAGAAACTTTCGATTTCTTACTACTGTTATTGGTTTGATGGTTCGTGTAGAACTGATGGCAGGTTTTAAATATATACCTCCTATATAGCTTCGACTACTAGAACCGCCACGTTTGTTGTACCTTATTACCATTGCACTTATTGACACCACCTCTCTTCCGAAATTGATGAGTTCACCATCTTGACTGACTATATTAACAACAATCTGATGGATAAATCGAGTGTTGATGGGTAAATAGACAACGTTACTTGTAGTCTCAACAATTTTGAAACCAGCTGGCACTGTAGGGAAAATTCGTGAATAACGTGAGCTTGCCTGTCATTAATATAGGATCCACCCACAATATTGCATTCTATGCAAATGGTATTTACACTAAAAATATCGACTGGAAAATCTGATATATGGTAACCAAATGCAGCCAATTTTATTGGTTTAAAACCAAGCAAGTGTCCTATTGAATCTTGTTTAGTAAAATCGATGTCCTCACTGCATTAGATTCTACACTTCAGAGTGTTATTGTTAGCTTAAATAGAAATGAGCTTTTGATGCTCCTTAACAATTCCCTCTCTTATGCTGTCATCATTATCATGCCATCTGAAGTCATCTAAGGCTCGTTGTAGATATTTATTTATTGCATCAATATCACAGTTACCCTCTGGAATTTCAATGTATTTACCCTTGGAACCATAATAAAATTTGTTGTTCTTATTTTTCTCGATATTTGGAATTGAATTGTAAGCCTCAAAGCTTATTAACCCTAGGACGTAGTCTTTACTATCATCTAATATAATTGGAGGAGTATACATAGAAGTAAGAGTTGAGCTTCCTTCAGACAATAAAAAAAAATTCGACATCTTCGGTGTCGTGAAATATACTATTCAAATACAGCACTGCATTTTTAATTATACAAAAATTTCAGACATGGATGACCACACTTGAATGTATTAAATGTTTGTAACTGTTCATGATTATACAATATTTTACACGGTCCATTTGTATTTAGGTAATGTACCAATTCTCGTGGAGGCCTTAAGTTGCCATAGCTATCAAAATATACTGCTTTTTCTCCAGTTTTCTTATATTCAGTCCAGTGTGTCCCAGAGCCTCTTTTATTGTCTAGATTAATAATAATAATATATAATAATATCTCTACCCCTCATTCTAATCACAGGGATTAGCCCAGAAGTCGGAGACTTGTGCGGGAGAGGGGGCGGCATATTATTATTAAGCAGGCCGCATTTGCGCCCAGGAACGACTTACGTTGGTAGGCCCTAACCACTATTCAGTGCAGGAATGAGGAAAACCTGGAAAACCTCATTAATTAGGGGGGGTAGTCAAATGTCAACAGGCATCAATCTCTTACATTGACCCAAGCTAACATTATTCCACCCTACCATACCCACAGAGAGGGTGCCAATCCTCTCCACGAATATAGCTTATATACGGTCTACCGGCAGCTGGGCTAATACCACATTCTTTATAATGCACCCGACGTGGTAAACTATCTCTCATGAATATGCCTCGAAAATGTTGAATATTTAATTTCTTAGTCAATCTTATTAAATCCAAGTTATGTTATGACAAGACAACAGAGAAACATCAACATAGCAACCGCCTATTGCGGTTGTTGAAATCGGCCATTGCAGGAATAGGTTCTGAAAGAAATAAATCTAGGGGTTACTTATTCCCGTTCTCTAGAAACATAAGCTAAGAAACAGACACCACCACAAAATGGCCTTTGACTAGCTGATAATGTGTACCAAAATTGAAATTTCTAAGTTCAACCGTTTTTAAGGAAAAATAAAAAAAATATTATTTTCCGCCATTTTGAGGTTCGAATATCTCAACAGGGAGGACCCAAATTGAAAAATTTTATATGAAGATCCCCCCTGAAATGACTTGTTGAACACACTGGTAAAATATTTGACCATCATTCTGGAACACCCTGTATATGAAGATCACATTAACAGCGATGAGTTTTAATAAATTTAAGGAAATTTGCTCACTGTGCTGGAAAGACAAATATAGTTCTATGGTGATTAACAAAGACAGTGACATTAATAATGGTAGATATAGAAAGACATTTGATCATTTACATCATACATATATAAAGAGAAATAAGCTCTGCTAACTTTATTCATCATTATTAGTATTTATACTGAAATGCTCTTAACACTACTCTGTTTTAACTGTTAAGTATCTGTTTTTTACTGCCAGCTACCTGTTTTTACTGCTAGCTACCTGTTTTTTTACTGCCAGCTACCTGTTTTTTACTGCCAGCTATCTGTTTCTTACTGCTTATTGAGGATCTATATCAAGTACTACAATTAGTAAGATTTGATGCTTTCGATATGAATAGAAAGGAAGTTGAAGTAAAAAAAGTGTGAATACAAAGGAGGAACATAGTAAAGTAAAAGCTGAATGCTCTGAAAGAAGGAAATATAATTCAAGAACAATCGTTTCTCCCTATCACGAAGCGTTTACAAACAATTGCCGAGAAACTTGATGGAGAGCCTAATATAAAAAGTGAGAAGCTTATAAAAAAGGAAGTGAAATCAAGGTTTTTGTTTAGCTCACCAAAGAAAAGCATAGTGAAACATAATAGATCGACGACTTCTGATGCACCAAGTTTCCTAGATACATCAGTTGTCGCAGAAGGAACTTCAAATGATAATGACATTGCTGATAGAGATAATGGGGAAAACAATGAGGAACTAGATGAAAGTGTAAGAGATGCAAAAGAATATATTCAAGACTTTAGTAAATCGCCCGATAAGATGTACTATTTAAATCACCTTGATCCCTTACCTAGATATGTTCATACAATGATTGATGATGTTCATAATGAGTTTGACTTTAGGTATGGTGTTAGATATGATCCCGAGCATAATAAACTAAAAATTGGTAATGCATCTCTACAATTCGATGGTAATAATTTAATTATAGAAGGGTTAAATTATACTGGAAATCATCTCCGCATTGAGTATACAACCACTAACATCACGAAGACCTCGCATCATAGCACCCTCAACTCGAAATAGGTTAGATCTTGGTATGTTAATGGAAGACTCGAATAATCCAATGGACTACGTATACTGGGACGATCCCAATGAAATTGTTGATAGATTAAGGCTTTTAGTTGCCTCTCAAAGCGCTGGCCATACAGGTCACTCTAACGTCTCTATTATCGAAGAATTGCGTGAATCTAAAATTATTGAGTAGTAAGCAAAAACTTACAGCTAACTTAAAAAATGACAGTCGATAAATTTGGTAGACACATAAGTCAACCAAAGCATTCATCTGCGGATCATGAAGATTTTGAAGTAACGTTAACAAGAATCTCAGGAAACATTGTGAAGGAATTATATTATAATATTGTTTTAACATTTGAGTCTACAACCTTTCATGAAAACAGTAAGAACTATTTAATATCTGATATAAAAACATGTCAAGTTTTCTTCTGCGAATCAGCTACGATTGAATATGCTACTGGTTACCCTACTAATATCATAACAATTATAAATGAAAAGGAATTTACTTTGGCAGAACTAGTCAACGTTATGCTACGTCGCAACGATAATATTTCATTTCGAGAAAAAGATCCGGAAACAGAAAACAAAAATTTATTTGTAGAAATCATTATACGAGTTCCTGTGGGGTTAAATATATAGAAATTTGTTTTACATACTGTAATTTTAATTGGAATCCAATATATCTCAACAACTTTAACAAATATGCAACAAATGTAATAGAAGATATTGTCAATGAATTACACAAGCCTGCCAGAATCAATTTTAAAAGACATAGAACCGTAATAAAAGGTCTGAATGATTTAATACAAGCTGATTTAATTGACTTGATACCATATTCCAAGAAAAATAATGGATATAAGTATGTACTAATCGTTATTAATTGCTTCTCTAAATTCATATGGACAGAACCACTAGCAAGCAAATCAGCCCAGGATGTTACAATTGCAATGAATAGGATTTTACAACGTTTTAAAAAAATTCCGAAACATCTACAAACCGACATGGGAAAGGAATTCTATAAATAAATATATGGGAGATCTCTATGATTCAAGTCAAGAATCTGTATATCTAATGTGTTTTGATATAAACAATTTATATGGGGCTACAATGTCTGAATATTTACCATATGGAGAATTTGAATTTCTGAAAGAGAATGAAATTGAAAATTTAGATATAATAAATATTCCAGAAAATGCAGAAGTTGGCTATATTTTCGATTGTGACTTAGAATATCCCACTTATCTACATCAAATTCATAGTGATCTACCTAAAGGTCCACAACACATGACACCACCAGTACCTTCAAGATCAAAATTAAAGAAATTATTACTAACATTGTATCCAAAAAGTAATTATGTTGTTCATTATAGAAATTTAAAGCTGTATTTGAAGCATGGAACACGTTTAAAGAAAATTAACAGGGTTCTCAGATTCAAACAAGCTGCGCGGTTGAAAAAGTATATTGATTTAAACACCACGTTGCGTCAGCAAGCAAAAAATGATTTTGATAAGAATTTTTATAAATTAATGATAAATGCTGTGTACGGAAATATAGAGATGTCCGTATGACCACTAAATGGGACGGCCGTTATAGGGCTTAAAATTATATTGCAAAACCTAATTTCCACAGTTGTAGCATTTTTGATGATGATATGATTATTGTAGCAATGAATAAATTAGAAATTTTATTTAATAAACCCCAATGACTCTATATTATTTCTTATCAAAGTTCTTCTATTCATTTATATAACCTTTATACTGTCACGGAATTTGCCCCACTCACTCCCAAACCGACGACTGTGGCACCGCGAATTGCCTGAAATTGCCCCGATCGCCCCTACGCGATTCTGGTAAACAAACAACATGCCGCTGATCGAGATCGGCCTGGAAAAATCGGGAATCGACGAGAAGCGTTCCAGTCGTACGAGAAAAGGGATCTAGAGATACTGGAATATACCTGGAATATTTGTTTGGTCTATAAAAGAAGAATAGACGGCCGATTTAGTTAGTCTTGTATAAGTCTTGTATTACAGTGTTGAAGTGAAGTGTTTAGTTAGAGAGATCAAAGCGATTTAGATAGCGATTAATTAAATAAGTGTTTAGTTGACCTGTAATTAGTAGTCAGTAGTGTACTGGTTAGTTAATAAAGAAGTAATTAATTAACGGATTGTTTTTCTGGAAGTAAGAAAAAGACGGATTGGGGAATCCGTGACAATTTGGTGTCGGAAGTGGATTTAACTGGAAGTTTGAGAAGCTTTCTGGAACCCTGTGCGTGAGTGGGTTTAAGTGGAAGTTGGAAGAACTTTCTGGAACCCTGTGCGTGGGTGGAATAAAGACCCAAGTGTGATATATCACCGCACTCGTCTTGTCGAAAGGAAGTGAACGGTGGTATTTGCGAAGGACATTCTCGAACATTCTAGAACTTTGTACGGGAGTGAGACAAAGACCCAAGTGTGGCATATCACCGCACTCGTCGTGACTCAAGGAAGTGAACGGTGGTATTTGCGAAGGACATTCTCGAACATTCTAGAACTTTGTACGGGAGTGAGACAAAGACCCAAGTGTGGCATATCACCGCACTCGTCGTGACTCAAGGAAGTGAACGGTGATATTTGCGAAGGACATTCTCGAACATTCTAGAACTTTGTACGGGAGTGAGACAAAGACCCAAGTGTGACATATCGCCGCACTCGTCGTGACTCAAGGAAGTGAACGGTGGTATTTCCGAAAGACATTCTCGAATATTCTAGAACTTTCTACGGTATTGAGACAAAGACCCAAGTGTGACATATCACCGCACTCGTCGTGACTTAAGGAAGTGAACGGTGTTATTTGCGAAGGACATTCTCGAACATTCTAGAACTTTATACCGGAGTGAGACAAATACCCAAGTGTGGCATATCACTGCACTCGTTTCATTGTAAGGAAGTCAACTGTGACATTTACAAACACATTCCTGGACATTCTAGAAGATTCCAAAGAGAGTGAATGCCTGTAACTAGAAGCCAAATCAATATGGATGCACAATTAGCAAAACTTTTAGAAATGATGCAAGCAATGCAAAATAAAATGGAAGACCAGGCGAAAACGATGCAGGAACAAGGAAGGATGATGCAAGAGAAATTTGAAGAACAAGGACATACAATTGAAGACCAGTCCCAGAAAATGCAAGAAAAATTTGAAGAACAAGGGCATACAATGAAAGATCAGATACAGACAATACAACAGGAAATGAGAAACCAGACGAAAGAAATGCAGGAGAAATTAGAAAATAAACTAGAAGAGCAAGGGTATATAATGAAAGAACAGATACAGACAATACAACAGGAAATCGAAAACCAGACGAAGGATATGCAGACAAAGTTAGAAAAATTGGAGAACACACTAGAAGAAAAACTAGAGGAGCAGTCACATAAGGTAGAAACACAAGTAGAAGAGAAAATGTTAGCACAAAAACAAGAAATAGACGAAGAAATAAACTTGGTTAGAGAAACCTGCGAAGAGCTTCGACATAAATTAGACAAGATAGCAAAGGAGGGCGTAATCAAATCAGAAGGACCTGTTATCCGAACTCAGAAGACGAGACCCCCTGAATTCGACGGCAAGGTTTCCTGGAATGTATATCTGCGTCAGTTCGAAGCAGCAGCTGCAGCAAACGAATGGTCTTACTATGAAAAGGCTACAGCTCTGATAGTTGCTCTACGAGGGGAAGCTCTTGACGTCTTACAAGGAGTTCCTGCTGGGCAACAGAATAGCTACGATATTCTAAAACAGCATATGGAAATGAGATATGGGGATAAACACCTGCAGCAAGTGTACCAGGCACAATTGAAAAATCGTCACCAACAAAGTGAGAGAATTTACAACATTTTGAGACCGATGTTGCCAGACTGGTTCGATTGGCTTATCCAACAGCCCCGTCCGAATTTGTAGATCAGCTCTCCATCCAAGTTTTTGTCGACGGCCTAAGAGATTGCGAAACTCAGCAGGCACTACGGCTCGCTAGACCTAAAACGTTGAATGACGCTCTTTCACATGCACTGGAATTCGAGGCAGTAAAGATGGCATCCGGTAGACATGTTAAAGTTCGGTCCATCAGTGATAACTGCGATAGTATGGCAAATGGAGACCTAATAAAGACGCTAAAGGAGATTATCGATAAATTCAGCCCATCTACTGGGCCAAAGAAAGAACAATTTGATAGTCTTCTTAAATGCTGGAACTGTGGACAGACAGGACATCTAAAAAGACAGTGTAGGGCCCCGGTCACAGATCAGCAGAAGCGCGACTCCCAGGCGGCAGCTACACAGGAAAACTAGGGTCAGCCGGCTTGACGGGGCAAAAGCCGGCTGCGTCCTCCTACCATGCCCCACGAGAAGAAATTACGTTGTCACGTCTCCAGGACTCTGACTCCTTGCTAATAGAAGGCATTATTTTTGGTCGTATGTTCCCGATGGTAATCGACACTGGAGCGGCAAGAACTATTGTACGACCGGATATTATTGGTGACTGGCGTATTAAGAGCCCTGCCAAGCGTTATGTCCTTACAACAGCCAATGAACAACAACTGCCAGTCAAGGGGGAATGCGAGCTTGACATAGAATTAGGAGACGTCAAATTCAAACACAGAGCCCTGGTAGCAGATATATCGGACAATGTCATACTCGGACTGGACTTACTACGAGCAAAGGGGGTGAACTTAGATTTGAATGCTGGTACGCTACGAATAATGGGTGAGGAAGTAGTGCTAACGACCACCACTGAGAATAACGCTGTACGGAGACTCGTTGTTAAAGAAGATGTGGTACTACCTGGTCAGACCGAAACATTGGTTGCCACTGTAATGGATGGGGAAATGTCTTGCAGTGTTGGAGTGGTGGAACCCAGTAATCCGGATCTGTTCAATAAATCTATAGTCACCGGCCGCACCTGATTAAACCAGAGAAAACGACAATAGTACGGGTAGTTAACCTGAAAACCTTTCCACAGAAAATTACAAAGGGAACTGAAGTAGGAGTCTGTGAACCTGTTACCATGGTCAGAACACTCAAAGAAAACAACGAAATGGAGAAGAAACCAAACAAGACCAGTCTACCGGAATGTCTAAGGGACATCGTGGATAGGGCCAAAGAAAGATTAACAGAGATGGAGGTGGAACAACTGAAAGAGCTGCTAAGTGAAAATGAAGATGTGTTTGCACTTAAACCAGGCGACTTTGGGAGAACAAATGTAGTGAAGCATCGAATCGATACTGGTTCATCATCTCCTATAAAGCAGCCACCACGAGGACTTCCACTAGCCAAGCGAGAAGAAGTTAACAAGATGTTAATCGAGATGCAAACTCAAGGCACCATAGAGCCATCACAGAGTCCTTGGGCTTCTCCTGTAGTCCTGGTCAAGAAGAAAGACGGCTCCACCCGATTTTGTGTGGACTACAGAAAATTAAATGACGTCACCAAGAAAGACAGTTACCCATTACCGAGGATTGATGATACTCTGGACACCTTGGCTGGTGCGCAATGGTTTTCCACTTTGGATTTAAAGAGTGGATATTGGCAAGTCGAGGTCAACCCAGAAGACAAGGAAAAGACAGCGTTTACTACCGGAAATGGATTGTGGCAGTTCAATGTAATGCCATTTGGTCTATGTAATGCCCCTGCCACTTTTGAACGACTGATGGAAACTGTACTTCATGGCCTGCATTGGGAGACCTGCTTGATTTACTTGGACGACGTGGTGGTGCTGGGACGCTCTTTCCAGGAGCACCTGAAGAACGTGTCCGAAGTGTTCAAGAAGTTGAAAGCAGCGAACCTGAAGTTGAACCCGAAGAAGTGCAGTCTGTTCCAAAAGGAGGTTAGATACCTAGGCCACATTATTACTCCAAATGGTGTGAAAACAGACCCGGAGAAGACAGAGTGCATAAAGAACTGGCCGGTTCCTAAAGACAAACATCAAGTTCGAAGTTTCCTCGGCCTATGCACATACTATCGACGATTCGTCCAAGGATTCTCGGACATTGCCAAGCCTCTTCATAAACTGACAGAAGACAACGTCCCGTTCGAATGGACTCCGAGATGCCAGCAAGCCTTTGAGACGCTGAAAGAGGCTCTCTGCACTACCCGATTTTGACATACCCAATACCTGGACAACCATTTATAGTGGACACGGACGCAAGCAACATTGGAGTTGGCGGAGTTCTTTCCCAAGTACAAGATGGCCAAGAGCGAGTAGTGGGCTACTTCAGCAAAGTCCTATCAAAAGCCGAAAAGAACTACTGTGTGACTCGGAAAGAATTGCTTGCCATCGTCAAGAGTCTAGAACACTTTCACAAATACTTGTATGGCCAAGAATTCCTCCTCAGAACGGATCACGCTTCCCTTAAATGGCTGCTCCAGTTTAAGAACCCTGAAGGACAGATGGCTAGGTGGCTGGAACGGCTGCAAGAATATCACTTTGTTGTTGAACATCGAGCCGGCAGGAAACATGGAAATGCAGATGCCCTTTCTAGGAGACCCTGTCCTGTCAACTGCAAGCACTGTAGTAGTCTTGAAAGGAAAGAGGATATCTCATCAGTTCCTTGCAAGGTGGTAGCAGCCCAACCTGAAGACAGATGGAGTTCAGCGGCGATTCGGGAAGACCAGCAAGCTGACTGTGACATCAAGCCGTTATTAGACTGGAAAGAAGCCAACAACCGACCCTCATGGGCTGAAGTCAGTAGTAAAAGCCCAACATTAAAGAGCTATTGGGCTCAATGGAATTCCTTGGTGTTGGAAGACGGTGTCCTAAAAAGAGCATGGGAGAACAATGACGGAACGGAGGTCAAGAAACAAGTACTACTCCCGAGGTCCCGGGTCAAGGAAGTCCTGCAGGAAGTACATGGAGTTACTGGTGGTTGACATTTAGGTATCAATAGGACTCAACAGAAGAGTAGGGACCCTTTCTACTGGTTCAGCTGTAGAAAGGATGTAGAAGATTGGTGACGAAAATGTGACATATGTGCAGCCAGCAAGGGACCGAAGACCCGTTCCAGAGGCAAAATGCGCCAGTACATCGTAGGAGCACCATTCGAGAGAATTGCCATTGATATCGCTGGCCCATTTCCGAAAACTCAAAATGGAAACCGATATCTGTTAGTCGCCATGGACTACTTCAGTAAATGGCCGGAAGTATACCCCCTTCCCAATCAAGAGACCACAACCGTAGCAAAAGCGCTAGTCAACAACCTGTTCTGCAGATTTGGTGTGCCCATGGAACTGCATTCAGATCAGGGCAGAAATTTCGAATCAGGTGTGTTCCGAAAGGTCTGCGAGCTTATGGGAATCCGAAAAACCAGGACCACACCACTGCATCCCCAGTCAGATGGTATGGTGGAACGCTTCAATGCCACACTAGAAACCAATCTGAGGATGTTTGTGAACGAAAACCAGACAGACTGGGACAAGCTCATTCCACTCTTCCTGTTAGCTTACCGCTCAGCTGTCCATGAAACGACTGGGATGACTACCGCAATGATCATCTTTGGAAGTGAGCTTCGCCTTCCCGCAGATTTGGTATTTGGTCGTCCTACGGAACAGCCCACAGAGCCAGACACTTATACTCATGAGCTAGAACGAAGACTAGCAGCCATACACGATCAAGTCAGATCTCGAATGCGACTAGAGAGCGATCGCATGAAGACTCGATACGACGTCCGGGCCAATACAGTCGGATTCCAACAAGGTGATCTGGTATGGCTGTACAACCCCACGCGGAAGAAAGGAAGATCGCCTAAACTACAGAACCGTTGGGAGGGCCCCTACACAGTCATTAAAAGAATCAATGATGTCGTCTACCGGATACAGAGGACTCCCAGGAGTAAGATGAAGGTCGTCCATCTGGAGCGTCTGTCCCCGTATAGAGGTGTATCCGATCGGGACGATCGGTCCTAAGGAGGGGGCAGTGTCACGGAATTTACCCCACTCACTCCCAAACCGACGACTGTGGCACCGCGAATTGCCTAAGGTTGCCCCGATCGCCCCTACGCGATTCTGGTAAACAAACAACATGCCGCTGATCGAGATCGGCCTGGAAAAATCGGGAATCGACGAGAAGCATTCCAGTCGTACGAGAAAAGGGATCTAGAGATACTGGAATATACCTGGAATATTCGTTTGGTCTATAAAAGAAGAATAGACGGCCGATTTATTTAGTCTTGTATAAGTCTTGTATAAGTCTTGTATTACAGTGTTGAAGTGAAGTGTTTAGTTAGAGAGATCAAAGCAATTTAGATAGCGATTAATTAAATAAGTGTTTAGTTGACCTGTAATTAGTAGTCAGTAGTGTACTGGTTAGTTAATAAAGAAGTAATTAATTAACGGATTGTTTTTCTGGAAGTAAGAAAAAGACGGATTGGGGAATCCGTGACAATACTATATATTTTATTATGCATGTTCAGCTAAAAATTATAATTATATAAACGCGCTTGCATTTACTGTAACCAGTTCAGAGCAATAAACAATCAAGTAAACATCTCTAAGTGCTTCACTGTGTTCGGTTCCAACCTCCCACATCACTGGCGCAGTCGAAAAGGCTGAGGGGAACGAGAGTGCTTCGTACATCGCTATCAGTGCATGGTGCCACAAAAGCTATCATCGTTGCATTCCAAGTCACCTTCAGGACCCTCCGGAACAACAAAGTGAGTACTCAGCCCGTCTTATCCATTGTTTCCTCTGTTCTCGCATGCCCGATTGGCATAACCTGACACTTTCGTCATTTAGATTAAAAAAGAAACCTGACACTTTGTCATTTAAGTTAAGTCACCGATCTAGTTTGATCATTAATGTAAGGCAACCGCACAATTCAAGGTCAACACACAACTCATCCATTGTTCATTGTATCGTATTTCATACACCGCATAGCTCACCTAATTAGATAAGAATAATAACGAAGCTCTTATTACAAACCTAAAGCTAATTCAGTACTTTTATTTTAAAATTTATGTCAACAAGTAGACAGAGAGCTCAAGACGCACATCGAAATTTATCAGCTATGAATTCCTCAGAACCAAATGCAGTACAAATACAGCGGCGTACTCTAGACACTCAGTTATTAAAATTATATATTGACACAGTACCAATTTTTGATGGAAACAATTTAGTATTACATTCTTACATCGAAGCAGTACGAGGTACGTTCGTAAATTTTCCAGACGACCAACATAATGTTACACACAATTTAATTTTACAAGCCGTAAAAAACAAATTACGAGGTAGGTCACAAAATTTAATCGCAAGTAGAACTGATTTAACAACTTGGAATCAAATTGAACAATTATTAAAATTAACCTTTGGCGACAAACGTGATTTACAGTATTTAACTCACCAGTTAACATCAATGAGACCTCACAAAAACGAAAGACCATATGACTTTGGACTTAGACTTCAAGAAATTAGAGCCACAATTATTATCAAAATTAATGACGATTTCCCAGATATTCAAATGAGAGATTTGCAAATATTAAATTATAATAACATCGCGAAAACTATGTTTATTACAAACTTGCCATTCCATATTCAAACTATTATTAGAATGAAAAATCCCGCTACATTGGAAGAAGCTTTAAATCAAGTACTAGAAGAAGAAGAATTTCAAAATTTTGCTAGATTATACCAAAATAAGCCACCAGCTCAACCTATCTTTAAACCAATTCAAAATTCTGGAAATAATAAATTTGTAAACCAACCTTCAAGCTCAAATGCAATTCCACCACAATTTAGAAATAACCAACCTTTTAATTCAAATGCAATTCCGCCACAATTTAGAAATAACCAACCTTTTAATTCAAATACAATTCCACCACAATTTAGACAACCCTTTAACACTCAACCACGCGAATTTAAACAAAATTTTCCTAACAACCAAGCTTTCGGTACAAAACCTAACAACAAAAACGTTTGGAAACCAAATCAAAAACAAAATTTATACAAACCTACACCAATGTCAACAACTTCACGACTAACTAACAACAGTTTTACTCCGAAACCAATGTCCGGCGTAAACCAAATGCATAATACAGAGATTGAACAAGAATCACCATACGCAACGGAACAATACCATTACAACTTGACATACCAACAAGAAAGAAACGAAGATGTCACACAATATGTACAAGAAGAGCCAGAATTCAATATCGACCAACATTTTGAAGAAACTGAAGAACCTGAAGATTCGAATTTTACCAATGCCGAGCCAACAGAATACCCGACATAAATGCTATCAATGCATTACCATACGTTAATATTAAATTCAAAAACAGAACTTATAAATTTTTAATCGATACCGGCTGTTCATTTACAATAATTCGACCTATGATAGTGGAAAAAAATTATCCAAATACAATTTATCATGACCCAACTACATTACAGACTTGTGCAGGACAAACCAAAACACTTTATAAAGCAACTATTCCACCTTTTCAAGAATTTAATTCACAAATACCAATAAATTGCATATTACACGATTTTCATGATTATTTTGATCGACTCATCGGATTAAAAGACTTAATTAATGCTAAATTAAACATAAACCTTTCAGACCAAGTTTTAGAAAATGATTCTGTCCGTATTCCATTACACGTTCGCGAAGACTTTTCTCCAGAAGTTACAATCTAAATCCTTTAGAAATTAGAAAAATAAAAATGCCTGTTGTCGTAGAAAATGGACCTGTACTAATACCCGAATATCAGTCAAATTTATACTATATTCCTGAAACTTTATCAACAAGTGAAAATTATTTTGCAAATGTAGAAGTCCACAATTTAACAAATTTAAATAGACTTGTTACTTTTACTGAACCTCAAAAATCAGAACCATTTAATGAACAAAATTATGATATTTACAATTACAAAATTATTCCCCTTGATCAAAAGTATTCTCATGTCAATATAAAGGATTCTATTAGAACTGACCATATGAATGAAGAAGAAAAATCTGCCATTATACTATGCACAGAATATTCGGACCTTTTCCAGAAACCTGATGAAAAATTGCCATTTACAAATACAATCAAGCATGAAATTAAAACCAACGACGAAAATCCTTGTCATACAAAAACCTATAGATACCCACATATCTACAAAGAAGAAGTGCAAACTCAGCTATCAAAAATGCTATCCGACCAAATTATCAGACCGAGTATATCCCCGTGGAGCTCACCTATCTGGGTAGTCCCTAAAAATCTGACGCCTCCGGTAAAAAGAAATGGAGAATTGTAATTGACTATAGAAAGTTGAACGAAAAGACTATAACAGACAGATACCCCATACCAAATATAACAGACATACTGGACAAACTAGGCAGAAGCTGCTATTTCACCACTCTAGACCTTACTTCAGGATTCCACCAAATAGAAATGTCACCCGAATCAATTTCGAAAACAGCTTTCAACACAGAGCATAGCCATTATGAATTTCTCAGAATGCCCTTTGGATTAAAGAATGCCCCAAGCACCTTCCAACGCATGATAGATAACGTCCTTCGAGAACATATCAATAAAACTTGTTTAGTGTATTTAGATGATATCATTGTTTTTTCGACCTCATTGCAAGAGCACATTAATAATTTAAAACAAATTTTCCAAACTCTAAGAAATGCTAACCTCAAAATCCAACTAGATAAATCGGAATTCCTCAAAAAGAACGTTGAATTTTTAGGACATATTGTCACCCCAGATGGAATCAGACCAAATCCCGCTAAAATAGAAGCAATAAAGAAATTTCCCATACCAAAGACTCACAAAGAAATAAAATCATTCCTCGGACTATTAGGTTACTATAGAAAATTTATTAAAGATTTTGCCAAATTAACAAAACCTTTGACTAACTGTTTAAAGAAAGACCAAAAAATTGAATTAACACCAGAATATGTCTCATGTTTCGAACATTGTAAAACATTACTATCTAATGAACCCGTTTTGGCATATCCAGACTTTAAAAACCTTTTGATTTAACTACAGACGCATCCAATTATGCCATAGGAGCTGTGTTATCACAGGAAAATCACCCAATAGCTTACGCATCTAGGACCTTAAACCCTGCAGAGACCAACTATTCAACAATTGAGAAAGAACTACTAGCTATAGTATGGAGCTGTAAATATTTTAGACCTTATATTTACGGAAAGAGATTTACTATATACACTGACCATAAGCCACTCGAATGGTTAGCTAATTTAAAATCACCAAACACCAGATTAATAAGATGGAGACTACATCTCGAAGAATTCGACTATGAAATAAAATACAAACAAGGAAAATCGAACTATGTTGCAGACGCACTTTCGAGAATCAAAATTAATGAAACACCACACGAAGTCCATGTAGTAACAAGAAGCAAGAAAACAACTTTAGAAGACGACCTGTCATCAATGTTAAATAACGTAGACGAACTACCAGACGTAGACGAAATGAGCCTAAAAGAAATCCTAGACACACTAACAGAACCCATGCAAGAAGAAACAACGGTAGAACCACCAATAGAACCACCACAGAATGACTTCGAAGACGAAATTCCTTATGCAATCATCACAGCCCCCGAAAATCCAAACCCAGAAGACAATGACGAAACAGCAACTGTACATTCTTCCCATGAAAACCCAATTCAAGAATTCCCCATTACAGAAAAACCTATAAATCAATATGTTAACCAAATTATTATTACCGAATCCACTAATTGCCTCAAACTTCGCAATACACGAATCAATTTTAATAATACTCGTCACAAAATTACGTTTAAATCAAATGCCACCGAAGAAGAAATCATAAAACTTTCAAAAATGTTATTGACCCTAAACGACAATACTGTCTATTTTTCCGCACTAACCGAGATGACCTACTCAAACTAAGAATTCTACGAACATTACGAACTCATTTTGTAAAACTAAAATTAACCATTTCAAACTCATTCGTGACCGACATCCAAATAGAAGAAGAAAGACAGGACAAAATTAAATATCACCATGAAGAAAATACTCAACATAAAGGGATAAACACCACATTAATGCCACTAACAAAAATTATTATTGGCCTTACATGGTTAGAGATATTCAAAATTATATAAACACTTGCAATATATGTCAAACTTGTAAATATGAAAGGAAACCTCAAAACCCACCGTTTGAAATAACTCATACTCCTTCAAAACCCCTAGAAATTATTCACATTGACCTGTTTTTCATCAACAACAACACCTTTCTAACATTCTTAGACCCCTTTTCTAAATTCGCTCAAGCAATACCTGTCACTCAGAAATCAGCCATCGAAGTCATGGAAGCCCTTATAACATTCATATCATTCGTCGGTATACCTAATGAAATAATTTGTGATAACGGTACAGAATTCCGCAACCATATAATTTCAGATTTTTGCAAATTACACACAATTAAATTACACTACATCACCTTACACAACTCTACATCTAACTCCCCTGTAGAACGTCTTCACTCGACCCTATTAGATCAAATTCGGTGTCTAATCAAAGAAAAACCCCACGAAAATGTAAAATCATTAATGAAACTAGCAATAATGGGCTACAATAACACACCGCACAGTAACACCAAACACACGCCATTTGAAATTTTATTCGGTCATCTAAAACAGACTATACCATTTGACATAAACGAAGAAAATATAACAACAGACTACGTTAACAATCACGCTAAGAATTCTCAAACTTTATATCAGAATATCCGTAACAAAATCTCATCAGAAAAGAAAAACGAACGGAAAACTTAAATCAAAAACTACTTTACCTGAAAATCTAAATCAAGGAGATACAATATTTATAAAAAATGATCAAACACGCAGAAAAACTAATCCGCGATTTATCAAAACTAATGTAGAAGCCGACCAAAATATAAAAGTCAAAACACCCAAAGGTACATATCATAAAAACGAGTAAAAGAAACGTATCATTGTTCCAGAAACACCCATAACTTAGGAAAACGACATTGACGATGACGTACTCATTACTTATCCTAACCTTAACCTTATCAAAAATTATTTGCCAAATTAAAGTCACTCCCATTAACTACTGACCTTAAATTTAGGAACTATGAGAAAGCAATCTAGTCAACATAAATTTGTACATTACATAAATTTAGAATCGATTAAAAACGAACTAGACAATACTAGATCCCAGTTATATTTACTTGACAGAAAAGCTAACGAAATTAACCGTAATAATACTGATACAGGACTAATCGCAACAATAACACAAGCACTTCAAATAGTGACTAATACCAAATCAAAATTAGAAAATTTAACATTCAAGCAAAACTCGCGACCCAAACGAGGACTCATTAATGGACTTGGCACTGTTTCTAAATGGCTATTCGGAACCCTAGATGACTCTGATCGAAAAAGAATTAATAAGGCAATTGTAAAATCAAATAAAAATAATAATAAACTTGACTATCAGTTACAAGCACAAATTAGCTTGACTTCATGACTTCCAAATTAATTGAAGATTATAATAATACTATAACGACCTTAGTACAAAATCAAAAAACGATTCGACAATTTATAAATCAAGTTGTTTCAAGATTTGGAGATCAGATAACTCAACTCTTTACTATAGTTTCCATACAAAATGTACTGATGCAATCAATTACGAATTTGCAATATACAAATGAATTTTTAGATGAATTAGAAAACGCTATTGTATTCGCTTCTTGGAATTTGGTTCATAATTCAATTTTACCAAAAGATAATTTAATGCACATTATAGAAAAAGCTAAAGAATTGTACGGAAGCCAAAGTGTCTTAGAATTAAAATATTATCAAAATTATTATTCATACTTAGGGACCTCAGTATATTTTATGAACAATCAAATTGTCTTTGTCATTAGCATGCCAATTCTAACTTCAGAACAGTATTCCTACTATCACCTAATTCCAGTTCCTGTTCAGAACCTTACAATCATTCCCTTGTCCCTTATTTTGGAATGAGTACAGAAACCTACACGACCACCAGCCAAGCGTGTCCAAAAATCGAGGATGTATACCTATGCAACTCACCCAGTCAACCAAAAGATGACAGCTGCTTAGTGCAATTACTATCCGAAGCTGATCCCAGTCGATGCCAAGTGCATCATGTGCAACCCACAAAACCTATTGTCATTATGCTAGAAGAAAACCATGTTCTAGTAGTTCCCACTGACACATTGCAGTTCCCCAATTGTGAAGATGGAATATTAACAATTAATCAGCCTGTCATTCTCCAATTACCAAAAGGCTGTAATACAGTAATAGCTAATCAACGATTTTCGGCAACCAAAACCGAAATCCAACTACCAATATTTCGACTACCTGAAATTAAGACATCCCAACTTTGGAATCTAACAGTAAATAAAGCATTACCCTTACAACTGAAAGAAGTTGACACCACAAGCATTAACTCACTAGCCAACCTAGCCAGAGAAACTAGTCAATTATCACGATTGACCCCTGAATCCATCGACACACTGGCATCCACCAATTACTGGATATACATTGCCATTGCCCTCATTATATGCATAGCAATGATTGCAGCACTCCACATCAGGCGATCAACCCGATGTTCCCAACTGGTACAACAACTTACTAGAAGGAACCCTAAGAAACCAGAATTAACTCCATCGTCAGGAGACGAAGCCATCACTACGTCGGGAGGAGTTATATTAGTGTCCCAATGACTCTATATTATTTTTTATCAAAGTTCTTCTATTCATTTATATAACCTTTATACTATATATTTTATTATGCATGTTCAGCTAAAAATTATAATTATATAAACGCGCTTGCATTTACTGTAACCAGTTCAGAGCAATAAACAATCAAGTAAACATCTCCAAGTGCTTCACTGTGTTCGGTTCCAACCTCCCACATCACTTATATCTAAAACCTTTCTGTATGAATTTCACTATGATTATATCTTGCAAAAATTTAAATACACAGCAAAACTCCTGTACACAGATACCGATAGCCTAATTTATCAATTGAATGTGCCTGATATTTATGAGTATATTAAAGAAGACAGTCAGAGGTTTGATACATCTGATTATGATCCTCATAATCCATATGGAATAGAACAGAAAAACAAGAAAAGTTTGATGAAAGATAAAAATAATGGAAAAATCATGCTAGAATTTGTAGGCCTTCGAGCAAAAATGTATGCGTATAAAGTTCATAATAACAAGATAGTTAAAAAGTCAAAGGGTTCTACATCAGCAAGTGTTAAGAAAATTACATTTGAAGATTACAAAAGAACTCTATTCGATCATGAAATTATTTACAAGCCACAGCATCTAATTAGATCTAAAAAGCATTGTGTTTATACAATTCGACAACATAAGATGATTTTTAACCCTTACGATGATAAAAGAATTTTAAATTCTAAGAGCACAGATACGAAGCCTTGGGGTTATGAAAGAATTTCAGATGACAACGATAACATTCCAAACAAAAGAATTTGTGTTCGATAAAATTATGTGTGACAATGTCTACTATAAACTGGATAGTGTGCTCGTGAGTCAGCAAATTACTGGTATATAAGTTGTAAGTTAACAGATCAAAATCAGTTTGTTTTTCATCTCTCCAACGAATAACATGACTATGAAGAATCTGTGTAGTGAGATGCATATTGCTTTGCATTATGCAATCGTTGAAGTTTACAATAAATTTATCGAACGTTGCATTATCGAGTGCTGTTACAGTGAAGAAAGATACAAGTTATTAAAGAGTATCTTGGAAGAATTGGTAATTCCAGAGGAAGCCTTTAAGTGGTTATCGGAATATAATATAGAACCTCCTTTACAATTCATTGAATTGTTGATGGACAAGAAAATGGAACTTGATGAGTTTATTCACAGCGTGTTGGTGATGTGTCACAAAGAAGGATATGAATACGTATCCGTTAAACAATTGAATGATATTATGCAAATATTACATCCCTCAATTAAAATATCATTCAAAATATACTTATTTCAATTGTTACTAGATGACAAATATTATACATATCTTGACAATACCACTTTTCCACTAAGAAATATATTAAGTAATTAATTATAAAACCATTGAGAAAACGATGGATGAGGCCATGTGTAAAGCGGCATACTATACCAGAAGCCGTACACTTCGCAAATTGTGCACGCTATAACAGTCTAAAAAGTTACACTGGAAGTTTTAGTCATCTACAAATTTTCATCATGGTAATATTCTTAAATGGATTGAGGATAATATACAAAAAGCTGAACAAGATTTAGATGCTTGTTTAGGATGGAGCTGTGGTCCCGATTCCGCCCCATGGCCTTCTACACATTTGTATGATTATAGAATTCCTTTCCCATGTCGGTTTGTAGATGTTTCGGAATTTTTTTAAAACGTTGTAAAATCCTATTCATTGCAATTTTAACATCCTGGGCTGATTTGCTCGCTAGTGGTTCTGTCCATATGAATTTAGAGAAGCAATTAATAACGATTAGTACATACTTATATCCATTATTTTTCTTGGAATATGGTATCAAGTCAATTAAATCAGCTTGTATTAAATCATTCAGACCTTTTATTACGGTTCTACGTCTTTTAAAATTAATTCTGGCAGGCTTGTGTAATTCATTGACAATATCTTCTTTTACATTTGTTGCATATTTGTTAAAGTTGTTGAGATATATTGGATTCCAATCAAAATTACAGTATGTAAAACAAATTTCTATATATTGTAACCTCGAAATTAGGTTATCGTTGAAACACGTCACGTAAACAAACAACTTTTTTGTCACTCTTAATTCTACAAGAAATCTGCTTCAACAAATTCACAACTGTCAAATACTTTACTTTGACGTTTCAGTCATTCGCGTTCGACTGCTCAATATAAACTGACTGCAGCGGCCGAAAATCGTTTGCTTATATAGGTTTTTAGAGTTTTCGAAGTTTCTGAGATCTCGAGAACGTGTCGAGAAACAAATAGAATATAGCCTGGAATATTCCGGAAAACGTCAAAATAAAGGCATCACAAAAATTATAAATTCTAACATAAACAGAAACGTAATTTACAAACTAACGAGGTAGGTGAGCTTCAATTATAAATTCTATCGAAAACAGGAACATAATTAACCAACTAAAAAAGTAGGTGAGCTTTCGTAACAATATTTAACCCCACAGGAACTCGTATAATGATTTCTACAAATAAATTTTTGTTTTCTGTTTCCGGATGTTTTTCTCGAAATGAAATATTATCGTTGCGACGTAGCATAACGTTGACTAGTTCTGCCACAGTAAATTCCTTTTCATTTATAATTGTTATGATATCAGTAGGGTATCCAGTAGCATGTTCAATCGTAGCTGATTCGTAGAAGAAAACTTGACATGTTTTTATATCAGATATTAAATAGTTCTTACTGTTTTCATGAAAGGTTGTAGACTCAAATGTTAAAACAATATTATAATATAATTCCTTCACAATGTTTCCTGAGATGCTTGTTAACGTTACTTCAAAATCTTCATGATCCGCAGATGAATGCTTTGGTTGACTTATGTGTCTACCAAATTTATCGACTGTCATTTTTTAAGTTAGCTGTAAGTTTTTGTTTACTACTCAATAATTTTAGATTCACGCAATTCTTCGATAATAGAGACGTTAGCGTGACCTGTATGGCCAGCGGTTTGAGAGGCAACTAAAAGCCTTAATCTATCAACAAGTTCATTGGGATCGTCCCAGTATACGTAGTCCATTGGATTATTCGAGGCTTCCATTAACATACCAAGATCTAACCTATTTCGAGTTGAGGGTGCTATGATGCGAAGTCTTCGTGATGTTAGCGGTTGTATACTCAATGCGGAGATGATTTCCAGTATAATTTAACCCTTCTATAATTAAATTATTACCATCAAATTGTAGAGATGCATTACCAATTTTTAGTTTATTATGCTCGGGATCATATCTAACACCATACCTAAAGTCAAACTCATTATGAACATCACCAATCATTTTATGAACATATTATCTAGGTAAGGGATCAAGGTGATTTAAATAGTACATCTTATCGGGCGATTTACTAAAGTCTTGAATATATTCTTTTGCATCTCTTACACTTTCATCTAGTTCCTCATTGTTTTCCCCATTATCTCTATCAGCAATGTCATTATCATTTGAAGTTCCTTCTGCGACAACTGATGTATCTAGGAAACTTGGTGCATCAGAAGTCGTCGATCTATTATGTTTCACTATGCTTTTCTTTGGTGAGCTAAACAAAACCTTGATTTCACTTCCTTTTTATAAGCTTCTCACTTTTTATATTAGGCTCTCCATCAAGTTTCTCGGCAATTGTTTGTAAACGCTTCGTGATAGGGAGAAACGATTGTTCTTGAATTATATTTCCTTCTTTCAGAGCATTCAGCTTTTACTTTACTATGTTCCTCCTTTGTATTAACACTTTTTTTACTTCAACTTCCTTTCTATTCATATCGAAAGCATCAAATCTTACTAATTGTAGTACTTGATATAGATCCTCAATAAGCAGTAAAAAACAGATACTTAACAGTTAAAACAGCGTAGTGTTAAGAGCAGTTCAGTATGAATACTAATAATGATGAATAAAGTTAGCAGAGCTTATTTCTCTTTATATATGTATGATGTAAATGATCAAATGTCTTTCTATATCTACCTTTATTAATGCCACTGTCTTTGTTAATCACCATAGAACTATATTTGTCTTTCCAGCACAGTGAGCAAATTTCCTTAAACTTATTAAAACTCATATCGCTGTTAATGTGATCTTCATATACAGGGTGTTCCAGAATGATGGTCAAATATTTTACCAGTGTGTTCAACAAGTCATTTCAGGGGGGGATCTTCATATAAAATTTTTCAATTTGGGTCCTCCTTGTCGAGATATTCGAACCTCAAAATGGCGGAAAAAAATATTTTTTTTATTTTTCCTTAAAAACGGTTGAACTTAGAAATTTCAATTTTGGTACACATTATCAGCTAGTCAAAGGCTATTTTGTGGTGGTGTCTGTTTCTTAGCTTATGTTTCTGGAGAATGGGAATAAGTAACCCCTAGATTTATTTCTTTCAGAACCTATTCCTGCAATGGCCGATTTCAACAAAAGTTTTTTTTAAATACTATACCTAATTTGACTACTTTTTCCCTCTTGTAAATTTTTCATGCAACCAACAGTTTGCGCGGAAAAAAATAAAAATACTTTTCCTGACTCTAAACATCTTTTCGTCACCGGTTACTGATAACCGCAATAGGCGGTTGCTATGTTGATGTTTCTCTGTTGTCTTGTCATAACATAACTTGGATTTAATAAGATTGACTAAGAAATTAAATATTCAACATTTTCGAGGCATATTCATGAGAGATAGTTTACCACGTCGGGTGCATTATAAAGAATGTGGTATTATTAATCTAGACAATGAAAGAGGCTCTGGGACACACTGGACTGAATATAAGAAAACTGGAGAAAAAGCAGTATATTTTGATAGCTATGGCAACTTAAGGCCTCCACGAGAATTGGTACATTACCTAAATACAAATGGACCGTGTAAAATATTGTATAATCATGAACAGTTACAAACATTTAATACATTCAACTGTGGTCATCTATGTCTGAAATTTTTGTATAATTAAAAATGCAGTGCTGTATTTGAATACTATATTTCACGACACCGAAGATGTCGAAGTCTTTATTATTGTCTGAAGGAAGCTCAACTCTTACTTCTAGGTATACTCCTCCAATTATACTAGATGATAGTAAAGACTACGTCCTAGGGTTAATTAGCTTTGAGGTTTACAATTCAATTCCAAATATCGAGAAAAATAAGAACAACAAATTTTATTATGGTTCCAAGGGTAAATACATTGAAATTCCAGAGGGTAACTGTGATATTGATGCAATAAATAAATATCTACAACGAGCCTTAGGTGACTTCAGATGGCATGATAATGATGACAGCATAAGAGAGGGAATTGTTAAGGAGCATCAAAACCTCATTTCTATTTAAGCTAACAATAACACTCTGAAGTGTAGAATCTAATGCAGTGAGGACATCGATTTTACTAAACAAGATTCAATAAGACACTTGCTTGGTTTTAAACCAATAAAATTGGCTGCATTTGGTTACCATATATCAGATTTTCCAGTCGATATTTTTAGTGTAAATACCATTTGCATAGAATGCAATATTGTGGGTGGATCCTATATTAATGACAGGCAAGCTCACGTTATTCACGAATTTTCCCTACAGTGCCAGCTGGTTTCAAAATTGTTGAGACTACAAGTAACGTTGTCTATTTACCCATCAACACTCGATTTATCCATCAGATTGTTGTTAATATAGTCAGTCAAGATGGTGAACTCATCAATTTCGGAAGAGAGGTGGTGTCAATAAGTGCAATGGTAATAAGGTACAACAAACGTGGCGGTTCTAGTAGTCGAAGCTATATAGGAGGTATATATTTAAAACCTGCCATCAGTTCTACACGAACCATCAAACCAATAACAGTAGTAAGAAATCGAAAGTTTCTCGAATCTCTTGGTTTTAAGGTACTTTTTAAGAAGTGATAATAAAAATGGATATATTAAATGTCAACGAGAGGGCTTATTTTGACAACACTATTATTAAATCTGAGAAACATACTCATCAACCGTACGGATCTACGTCTTTGAATAATAATGATGAAATTCGCATTCCAATACAACAGCAGGATGTCTACACATTACCCAGTGAAAGTTCATTGTATATTGAAGGTAAATTACTGAAAACTGATATTACACCCTCCAAAACTGCTACATTTGTGAATGACGGTGTCATGCTTTTATTTGATGAAATCAGATATGAAATGGGTGGATATGTAATAGATCGCCGTCATCCAGGTCTAACCTCCATTCTAAAAGGATACGTGTCATTCAACACAAGTGATACTCAATACCTACAAAATAGTGGATGGTTTTTTAATAACAACGAACGGTCACTTATAGTTCACGATCATGGAAATTTTAATGTTTTAATCGATTTATCCACCATTTTCGTATTCTGCGAAGACTTTAAGAAAATTATTTTAAATTTGAGGCAGGAGTTGGTGTTAATTCGCTCAAATTCGGATACCAACGCTATAATAAATTCTGCAGAGAACGAGTCAGTTAAAGTTGTATTAAATAAAGTATTGTGGAAAATGCCTCATATATCAGTGTCAGATGTGGAGAGATTGAAATTGGTTGACTATGTAGCTAGGAACAAGGAATTGGAAGTTCCCTTTAGGGGTTGGGAACTGCATGAGTATCCTCTCCTACAAGAAACTCAACGTCACACCTGGAATATCAAGACGGTGACGCAACTTGAGAAACCTAGATTTGTAATTGTAGGTTTCTATACTGACCGTAAAAATAAATAAAAAAATTTCAGTCACTTTGATCATTGTAATTTAATAAATATGAAATTGTCTCTTCTGAGATGTTTCCTTATGACAATTAGAATATAAATTTTGACAACAATCAGATAGCAACCTTGTTTGACATGTATGCAAAGTTTCAACGACCGTATTATGGAAAGGAAAATGTACCTATTTATACACGTGCAGAGTTCAAGAAATATGCACCTTTAATTGTTATAGATTGTTATCATCAGAATGAAAGTCTTAAGTCTGGTGCAGTTGATATTCGACTAGAATTCGAAACAAATAAAAATATTCCTTCAAATACAAGTTGTTACGCTCTTATACTTTATGATAGATTAGTTAAATATAGTCCTCTAACTAGAACTGTAAGCATTTTATAAAACATATAATTAATAATTGTTATTGTTTGTTATTATTGTAAGTTGTTATTGTATAATACTTAATAAATAAAAACAAGTCTTAAAGTGTTTAAAATCATTTTATTCCTTAATTTAATTTAATATACAAAGAGTTCTATTATAATCATACAAATGTGTAGAAGGCCATGGGGCGGAATCGGGACCACAGCTCCATCCTAAACAAGCATCTAAATCTTGTTCAGCTTTTTGTATATTATCCTCAATCCATTTAAGAATATTACCATGATGAAAATTTGTAAATGACTAAAACTTCCAGTGTAACTTTTTAGACTCTTATAGCGTGCACAATTTGCGAAGTGTACGGCTTCTGGTATAGTATGCCGCTTTACACATGGCCTCATCCATCGTTTTCTCAATGGTTTTATAATTACTTAATATATTTCTTAGTGGAAAAGTGGTATTATCAAGATATGTATAATATTTGTCATCTAGTAACAATTGAAATAAGTATATTTTGAATGATATTTTAATTGAGGGATGTAATATTTGCATAATATCATTCAATTGTTTAACGGATACGTATTCATATCCTTCTTTGTGACACATCACCAACACGCTGTGAATAAACTAATCAAGTTCCATTTTCTTGTCCATCAACAATTCTATGAATTGTAAAGGAGGTTCTATATTATATTCCGATAACCACTTAAAGGCTTCCTCTGGAATTACCACTTCTTCCAAGATACTCTTTAATAACTTGTATCTTTCTTCACTATAACAGCACTCGATAATGCAACGTTCGATAAATTTATTGTAAACTTCAACGATTGCATAATGCAAAGCAATATGCATCTCACTACACAGATTCTTCATAGTCATGTTATTCGTTGGAGAGATGAAAAACAAACTGATTTTGATCTGTTAACTTACAACTTATATACCAGTAATTTGCTGACTCACGAGCACACTATCCAGTTTATAGTAGACATTGCCACACATAATTTTATCGAACACAAATTCTTTTGTTTGGAATGTTATCGTTCTTTCATAACCCCAAGGCTTCGTATCTGTGCTCTTAGAATTTAAAATTCTTTTCTCATCGTAAGGGTTAAAAATCATCTTATGTTGTCGAATTGTATAAACACAATGCTTTTTAGATCTAATTAGATGCTGTGGCTTGTAAATAATTTCATGATCGCATAGAGTTCTTTTGTAATCTTCAAATGTAATTTTCTTAACACTTGCTGATGTAGAACCCTTTGACTTTTTAACTATCTTGTTATTATGAACTTTATACGCATACATTTTTGCTCGAAGGCCTACAAATTCTAGCATGATTTTTCCATTATTTTTATCTTTCATCAAACCTGGCACTTTTCTTGTTTTTCTGTTCTATTCCATATGGATTATGAGGATCATAATCAGATGTATCAAACCTCTGACTGTCTTCTTTAATATACTCATAAATATCAGGCACATTCAATTGATAAATTAGGCTATCGGTATCTGTGTACAGGAGTTTTGCTGTGTATTTAAATTTTTGCAAGATATAATCATAGTGAAATTCATACAGAAAGGTTTTAGATATATCTAGAACACAGAATCCTGCGTATATAGGTTTATTAAATAAAATTTCTAATTTATTCATTGCTACAATAATCATATCATCATCAAAAATGCTACAACTGTGGAAATTAGGTTTTGCAATATAATTTTAAGCCCTATAACGGCCGTCCCATTTAGTGATCATACGGACATCTCTATATTTCCGTACACAGCATTTATCATTAATTTATAAAAATTCTTATCAAAATCATTTTTTGCTTGCTGACGCAACGTGGTGTTTAAATCAATATACTTTTTCAACCCCGCAGCTTGTTTGAATCTGAGAACCCTGTTAATTTTCTTTAAACGTGTTCGATGCTTCAAATACAGCTTTAAATTTCTATAATGAACAACATAATTACTTTTTGGATACAATGTTAGTAATAATTTCTTTAATTTTGATCTTGAAGGTACTGGTAGTGTCATGTGTTGTGGACCTTTAGGTAGATCACTATGAATTTGATGTAGATAAGTGGGATATTCTAAGTCACAATCGAAAATATAGCCAACTTCTGCATTATCTGGAATATTTATTATATCTAAATTTTCAATTTCATTCTCTTTCAGAAATTCAAATTTTCCATATGGTAAATATTCAGACATTGTAGCCCCATATAAATTGTTTATATCAAAATACATTAGATATACAGATTCTTGACTTGAATCATAGAGATCTCCCATATATTTATTATTTGCCTTTGCGTATCTATTGGAACACTGAGACACTCCACCACGAATACCTCTCTCAATAAACATAAGTTTTTCGATATCCGTTAAAAGTTCTAAGTGTACTTCAGTCGTTTTAAGCATAGAATCAAACGCTAAACCTGGAGCAGTATAAAAATGTAAAGGCTCCAATTCATATGTTAATAAACAAGTTTGTCGAAAATTTTCGAATATATCAGCAAGAAGGAGAACATCACTTTTCAAGTATAAATCAGAATAATCACCTAACGTTTTTATGTTAAATATTTTCCAAACATTAAGGGCATGCTGATAATCTTCATCTTTAATACATTCATCATGCAATTGACTATAGAAATTCGCTTTTGGTGGTAAACATGTCTCAGCGAGTTTTTCCCATGAATCAATATAATCGTAAGGAAAAATACCCTTTCTTATTAATAAATTAAATTCTTGATCAGGGTTACAATAAGTTTTCTTTTCATTTTCTAAATAGGAAGATAAGTTATCAAGACTACTAGACATAAAGCGGAATGAGTCGATGAATCGCAAGTGTACAGCAGTACCTTCAACCGTTTTAGTCAATGAAATATATTTTTCTTTATTAACTGGTACCAACCGAACTGGACCTGCAAAACCGGTAGCCAATTGTTTCATTATAAAATTTGCATCATAACCTCTAAAATTATGAAAAACAACAGGTATATTAAATAAGTTTTGATAATTTAGATTACAGTCGGTCAGTGGTCGCGCGGTTTAAGGCGTTAGTACTTGAATCGAGGTGACTAGACGGAGTTGGTTCGAGCCCAGCTGCCGGTAGACCGTATATAAGCTATATTCGTGGAGAGATTGGCACCCTCTCTGCGGATATGGTAGGGTGGAAAAATGTTGGCTTGGGTCAATGTGAGAGATTGATACCGGTTGACATTTGACTACCCTCCTAATTAATGAGGTTTTCCAGGTTTTCCTCATTCCTGCACTGAATAGTGGTTAGGGCGTACCAACGTAAGTCGTTCCTGGGCGCAAATGCGGTCTGCTTAATAATAATATGCCGCCCCCTCTCCCGCACAAGTCTCCGACTTCTGGGCTAATCCCTATGATTAGAATGAGGGGTAGAGATATTATTATATATTATATAATCTTGATGAGCAGCACCTCTGTATTTAGAGCTGAGGTGACAATGATCACGAACTTTGATATCACTCGATGTAAATGGTTTGGTACATATAATTAAATTCAGGATAATAAAATTATTATTTTTAAAAACAATTTTATTTACTTAAAACTACAAATGCGAGCTCTCTAGCTTAAGGACTAATAAGAACTGAATTTAATTCTAAACGTTTTGGCCTTTTATAACATGGGTGCATTAGATTTATCTAAGGGCTGTTGTGTTTCGACGACATCTTAATGGGTTAGGTGGCGTCTTAAGGGTTGATAACAGTTGGACATAATTATATGTGACAGTGTGTTGCGAATTATACATATACCCTTTTTGTACTATATATATATATTTTTGCTTATATTCTATTTCTTTGCTGTAACATATAGTTACCATATTAGTCATTTTATCTTATGCTGAGACTTGCATTTATTTCCTTATATATAGAGCTCCAGATCTAGGTTAGCTTCAGTGTGACCTATACCTCTGTACCGCTTACTTTGAATAAACGTCGTTCGACCTTATAAATGTATTAAGTTATTTACAACGTTCTCGTTCGGTACATACTTAATTGGCGCAGTCGGTAGGATCTACAAACAAGTCTATGAATTCTTGTGAGTGAGTGAGTGAGATCCTTGGTGTACTCCTGTACTTTGTTGAAGATCCAAAACCTGTCCAGCTCTCAGGTGAAATTTATTGGAAACAGAAATTCAAGTGGTTGGTCAACTTGACGCCGAGAACCCTGGACCGTCAGCGACGATTCAAAGTAAGTCCCTCTTGTATTTTTCCACTCCTTTCCTCGCTAAGTTGATATAAACTGATTTTTTATATACTTGTGCGGCGAAAAGACATTTTGATTTACACTTGCCTGTGTACAGTCAAAATTAGTTAGAATTAAATATTTAAGATGTGATTAAGTGAATTTAATTGTTCTGAATTCGTGACTGTTTTCAGACCCTGTTTTATATTTTTTCTCTGTCCAAAGTGCTTCTTTTGTCGAGTGACTATTAAAACAATTTGTTTATGAGTCAACTCGACTGAAAACGAAGCGTTTGTTCAGATGCCAAAGGATAGTAATTCTCAAGCTAGATTACGAGTAGAAAATTCATACCAGGTCCCTGTCGGTGTTGGACTCTCCGTAAATCAAAACGAGATAGATAGTTTAGTAAACCAGTTATCTAGTACATTTAATAACGAAAATATGACTACTAACTCAAATATAAACGAAGCTAAAGCTTTTCCTGATGTGATACCAGTTTTTGATGGTTCACAAACCAAACTACAAACATTTTGCAAATTATGTGACGAATTAATTAGAATCTTTAATATCCCTGAAAGAACTGACCGTATGGTATATTTACTTGCGGGAATTGGATCTAAAATCACAGGCCAAGCCAAAATTATTTTAAACCAACGTTTAGAAATTCAAACGTGGACACAAATTAAAAATTTATTACAACAAAATTTCGGAGATTGTAGAGATCTCCCATGCCTTCAGCAGGACCTAATTCATATGCGATAAAACGAAAAACGAAACCTTGCAAATTCTCAAATAGAATCCAACACCTGAGGTCAATTTTATCTCAGAAACTAGTGAACTTGAATATCACAGCTGTTGAAAAACAAGCTTACCAAGATATTTACGCTAGACTCGCGCTCGACACGTACGTCGCGAACTTGCCAGATAACTTACAGTCAATGATACGGACAGCTGACAAAACTACTTTAGAAGACGCGATATCTTTTGTAAACCGAGAACTACAGTTTACAGGGAACAACTTAGAAAAAACATGTCTTATTCGCAATCCCCGTCAGTCCCACCTAAAATTCCCCAACGAAACCATAATCCTAATATGAATTTTAGAACTAACCAAAATTTTAAAACGAATTTCCAAAATCAAAATTTTGCAAGACCACCTGTTCCACCAAGAAACCCAAATTTGAATCAAAATTTCAACCAAAATTATAATCAAAACCGAAATCAACAAGCTTCGGGAACTTATCAAAATTATAGATCAAATCATCCCACTCCGATGTCAGGAGTTCAATCATTTGTAAACCAAACACATAATACTAGAAGTAATCATCAAAATTTCAGGCAAAACCAACAAAATTTTAGACAAAAACTGAATAGGCAAAATTTCCCTAGAACTAACGAAAATTTTAATATTGAAGAACAAAACTTTGAACAAAATTTTGATCCAAATTTCGACCCTAGTCAAGAATGTCAAAATGACAATTTACCTTTTGAACAAAATTTTGAAACAGATTATAACGATGAAGATTTCAATCAAAATTGTAACCAGGATTTTTTTAACTGTGAAAATAACCAAAATTTTCCTTTAACCCCTCCTCAAGACAATCAAACGCAATAGAAAATAATATTCAATTAGCTGCCCAGTTACCATATATAGAAATTTCACAACATCCTTATCCCTCTTTGAAACTTTTAATAGATACAGGCGCTTCATATTCTATGTTACGACCTGACATAATAGAAAAAATCTGTCCAAATCAAATTTTTAATTTTTCGACTCAAGTAAAAACTATTTTAGGAAAATGTACTATTAAACAAAAAGCTCATGTACCCGCTTTTTCAGAATTTAATTCAAATCAAAATTTAGAAGTATTATCTTATGATTTTCATAACTATTTTGACGGACTTATTGGCTACCATACTACCATATAAAAAAATTTAACATGATAATTGACTTATAGGACAAATCTTTAATATTCCTCTTTATTTACGTGATCCCTATGACATAACAAGACGAGTAACACTTGCCCCAAATGAGTATTTAAAAACGACCATCCCTGTAGAAGCAAACTTTGGCGATATTTTAATACCTTTTCAAAACTTAAACAATTTAATAATTAGAGAAACATTAACAACCAGTGAAGACGGATATGCCCCGGTAGAACTTTTTAATCCCTCTAGTGAAACAAAAACTTTTTATTTTCAAAAACCTATTCTTTGTCAAAATATAGAAAATTTCGAGCTATACAATTTCCAAATTTCTTCAAATGCAAGTAAATGTAAAAATGAGCAAATTCCAAATTTATTAAGAACGGAACATTTATCTAAAGAAGAAAAACAACATTTAATACCCCTTTGCAAAAATTATTATGATGTTTTTTATTTTCCTGACGATCCTTTGACTTTTACTAATCAAGTTAAACATCAAATAAAAACTGAAGACGAAATTCCTGTTCATACAAAAACATATAGATATCCAGAAATACATAAACAAGAAGTGAAATCACAAATTCAATCATTATTACAAAATAATATCATCCGACCTTTAGATTCACCATGGTCCAGTCCCATATGGATAGTACCCAAAAAATTAGACGCTTCCGGAAATAAAAAATGGCGACTCGTAGTAGACTACCGAAAAGTTAACGAAAAGACAGTTACTGACAGATATCCTATTCCAAACATTACAGACATATTAGACAAACTAGGACGATCCCAATATTTCATTACCCTTGACCTAGCATCTGGTTTCCATCAAATAGAAATGTCCCCAGAATCAATCCAAAAAACCGCTTTTAACACTAACAATGGACATTACGAATTTTTAAGGGTTCATTTTGGCCTAAAATATGCCCCCGCCACTTTTCATAGAGTCATGGACAATGTTCTTAAATATTTTCAAAATAAAATTTGCCTCGTATATATGGACGACATAGTAATTTTAGCACTTCCTTCAGGAACTTATTCAAAATTTAAAACTAGTATTTGAAGCTTTAAAAAAGCAAATCTGAAAATTCAATTAGACAAATCTGAATTTTTAAAAGAGAAACAACATTTTAGGACATATTATTACCTTCAGGAATAAAACCAAATCCAGACAAGGTAAAAGCCCGCGGTGTAGAACTAACTACATCTATCGGCCGTTCGCTACTCCATGCCGGACTGAAAATGTCACAGACACGAAGCGTTCTACATGCAGTAGACACCATTGAAAGCTGTCGACCTTTATCGCGATCGGCGAGAAACGATATTTTGCAAACACGGAATTCCAGGAAACAACTACTCTGCGGGCTAATGCCCCGACCAGCATTGAATTACACCTGGAAAACCTATAGCAACAGCTAGAGTCATTCGTCAGACGCCCACCAGACCTATACCGGTTTCGAGCTTATTAGCTCTCATCAGTATGCCATAGGTGAGGCACTAGCTGTTGCTATAGGTTTTCCAGGTGTAATTCAATGCTGGTCGGGGCATTAGCCCGCAGAGTAGTTGTTTCCTGGAATTCCGTGTTTGCAAAATATCGTTTCTCGCCGATCGCGATAAAGGTCGACAGCTTTCAATGGTGTCTACTGCATGTAGAACGCTTCGTGTCTGTGACATTTTCAGTCCGGCATGGAGTAGCGAACGGCCGATAGATGTAGTTAGTTCTACACCGCGTACTCATGGTCCCTTCTGTCGGGTTAGACAGACGAAAGCAGCTAGGATTATTCGTCGGATACCTCACCTATGGCATACTGATGAGAGCTAATAAGCTCGAAACCGGTATAGGTCTGGTGGGCGTCTGACGAATGACTCTAGCTGTTGCTATAGGTTTTCCAGGTGTAATTCAATGCTGGTCGGGGCATTAGCCCGCAGAGTAGTTGTTTCCTGGAATTCCGTGTTTGCAAGGTAAAAGCCATTCAAAAATTTCCTATTCCTAAAACACCTAAAGATATAAAATTATTTCTTGGACTTGTAGGATTTTATCGAAAATTTATAAATAATTTTGCAAAAATAACAAAACCGCTAACTCGATGTTTAAAAAAGGGAAATAAAATTGAACACTCCCCTGAATTTCTAGAATCAGTAAATTTATGTAAAAATATTTTATCTAATGAACCCCTTTTAGCTTTCCCAGATTTTTCAAAAACTTTTGTATTAACCACCGACGCATCTAACTTTGCGATCGGAGCTGTTTTATCCCAAAACGGTCATCCAATTTCATACGCGAGTAGAACCTAAAATCCGGCGGAAATAAATTATTCAACAATCGAAAAGAAATTATTAGCAATCGTTTGGGCAACTAAATATTTTAGACCTTATTTATATGGAAGAAAATTTATAATAAATACAGACCATAAACCCCTTCAGTGGCTTTTCTCCTTAAAAGACCCTCAGTCTAGATTAGTCCGTTGGAGACTAAAATTAGAAGAATTTGAATATGAAACTAAAATACATTAAAGGAAGAGAAAAAAATGTTGCAGACGCATTATCCCGATTCCCTCCGGACATTAACATTCACCAACTTCAACCCTCTACCTCTCAAGCCTTAGACTTACCTATTTTAGATGACGATACTCTCTCCATGTTAGTAAATGTAGATAGACCTAATACACCTATTGACGAAGAACTACTTAACGATATTTTACGAGAACTTCCAGAACCTTCTCCTCCAGTATTACACATACCAGAACCTTCCTCTCCAGTATTACATATTCCAGAACCTGACGACAACGAAACTATACATACCTCGATAGAAAATCCAGTAGCAGAATTATCCATAACCGACCAACCGATAAACCAATTTAAATATCAAATATCTATCGCTCTAAATTCAAATCTTGTTCAACCTTATTGGCACAGACTAACCAGACCTTTTGATAAAAATTCCATTTTTATAGCATTTAATCCTCAACTTTCAGACCAAAATAAAGCTAAAATATTACGAAATTTTCTAAAACCAAAAGAAATGAACTGTTTATATTTTTATGATCAAAAAGCTAGATAATGTTTTGAACGTCTAATACCAAAATTCTTTAATAATACAATTAAATTTAGAATCTCCACACTAAAAACTCAAGATGTAGAAAAACCAGAATCCCAAATCAGATTAATAATGAAACAACATGAAGTAAATACAGTACACAGAGGCATTGACACTGTTTATAATTCTTTAGCAAAAACTCACTATTGGCCTAATATGAAAGAAACTATAACAACCTATATAAATAATTGTGAAACATGTAATCGAGCGAAATATGATAGACACCCACAAAATCCACCAATCCAAAAAACGGAAACGCCCACTAAACCTTTCGATATTATACACATAGACATACTATTCTTTGATAAAAATCAATTCTTAACTGTTTTTGACACATTTTCAAAATTAGGACAAGCTTATCCTATACCTAGTAGAAATGCTATAACAACGACTAATACTATTCTAAATTACATCTCCCATTACGGAAAACCAGTCAAAATAATCTGTGATCAAGGCAGTGAATTTAATAATAAAATATTTTCAGAATTTTGTCAGCTACATAAAATAATTTTACATTTCACTAGCGTCAGTAATTCAAATTCTAATAGTCCAGTCGAACGTTTCCACTCAACAATTTTAGACTCCATCAGAGCTTTGAAATTAGATAACCCTACTTTAAATCAAGAAACTCTAATTAAATTAGCAACCATTGGATATAATAATTCCGTACATTCTGTAACTCAAAAAACACCCTTAGAAATAATATTAGGTTCACCCCAAAACATAGAAATAGATGAAAGAATAATTACCACAAATTTTATAGAAAAACAAGAACAAATTTACTCAAAATTATACGCGGACGTACAAAACAAAATTGAAGTGACAAAACAAAAAACTTTAGACCGAGTAAATAAAAACAAAACGAAGCCACGAAAAGTTAAAATTTTACAAAACGTATTAATAAAAGATAACTTAGCTAATAGGCATAAAACCAGACTAAAATTTAAAAAGGCTGTAGCCCTAGAAGATAACGGCTCCACCAGACGTACAGAAAAAGGAAAAATTCACAAGAAACATGTTAAAAAATCAAAATCTCCTGATACTTCTCATCTGTCGAAGGACGAAGATTTTACTGATAGTGACGACAATATTTCATTGGCACGCCTCTTCCGAAATACTTAAACTCATCAAACACTATTCGAAATCTGACTTGTAGTAAACCTTATTAGTACATGATATAATAAAACTCTTTGGCCTCATGAACAGTCAAAACAGAGAACAAATAGAAAATAAATTAGAAATTTTAGAAATCAATTTAACTTATAAACTCAATTAAAGGAACAATTAAGTTACTTAACCTCTTTCATCAAAATTAATAATACTCTACATTTATCAGTCAAAACATATGTTCAAAATTATAAAATTTATATCAACTTTCATATTCCCATATTCCAAATACTTCCAAATTTTACCTGTACCCTTGAATCAAAACCTACCTCAACCTACTTACTTAAGAATCAACAAGATATCTTCAAAGGAGGAATTTACCCAAATACCAGGCCTGTATCCATGTAAGGACACGAACAGAGACAACTGCACGAATTCACTGCAGTGACAGAATCCTATCGACTGTATTACATCCAAAATTTAAAGAAATTTCATACATCAAATTCAAAATTCGTTGCTCATATAATTCACAACTCACCATGATATACAGCTAGATGAACTGAGTAGTTTAGCGTAGAGTATATCCCAAATATAAAATCCAACCCTGGAATTGTTTGACCAAGATTCACATTAGCAACTTCACTATTTTATCATATAAATATATTACATTCTCAAGAGCTTCAATCAATAGCACCTAGAATTTTCATACGAAGGTCAAACCCAACGACGACGACATAATTCAACGACTGGAATCACGCTTACTCCGATGATCACCAGGAACAGCGACTCCCTGCTGTTTCCTTATTACCCTCCGTGAAGATGAGCACCAAAATGAAGAAGCACCCCTGAGCCTTGGTTTCAGATGAGGACTTCGCTGCCCTAGATCTCTCAACCCCAGAAGGAGCGACTACCGCCCACTAGGACCCTGGTCGCTTCACCCCGTGAGCTCCCTCTACGACAGGAGGAATTATACATATACCCTTTTTGTACTATATATATTTTTGCTTATATTCTATTTCTTTGCTGTAACATATAGTTACCATATTAGTCATTTTATCTTATGCTGAGACTTGCATTTATTTCCTTATATATAGAGTTCCAGATCTAGCTTAGCTTCAGTGTGAACTATACCTCTGTACCGTTTACTTTGAATAAACGTCGTTCGATATTATAAATGTATTAAGTTATTTACAATGTTCTCGTTCGGTACATACTTAATTTGCGGTAGCATAATTTATTTCTTGTTCGAATGATAAAGTTTCCATTTCTTTTGAATTTTTAAGGATACTATCAATATGCAATGCAATATCTTGTAGTTCTGAAATAAACCATTTTATACAGTCATCACCTCGATATAGTTTAAGTCTTGATAAATTATTATCATATGAACACTTCAAATAATATGCTACACTGAATGGTGTATGCTTTTGATAATTAACTGAATTGCACTTTTCCACTCCTAAGGTTTCACACGGTTCAAGAATACTTTCAAGATCCGCATATATCACAAAAGGTACTCTTTCTCTGTAACTGAAATGCTTGAAATTTAAAATTTTATCCGACTCCTTTGGTAATTTGAGGGCACACTTATTCATGTTATTGCAGTAAACTAAATGTCCTTTAAGTAAATCATCAGAACTAAAATGATTTAAGCACCTATAGCATATGAAAATTTTGTCTATGAGAAGATAGTTGTTTTGAAAGCAGTGCTGACATTCTCTTTATCCATGCGAAGTGGAAAAATGTCTTATTGTTTGAGGATCCTGTAAAATTATTATTATTTTCAGTCGATAGCACTAATAAATTAATGGGTTTTCTGTTACTATTTTCATAATCGCTTAAAGAAAGCGGCAGAACGTTTTTATTTTCTATACAATACAAATTAATAGACAAGTTATTCAATTTTTCAAACTTCTTTATATCATTAAGTTTTATTGGAAACTCGATGGAATCATATTTTAGAACATCTTTAAAATGAGGATAACTTGTTATTCTATCAGGATGTTTATTTTTAGCTGGATATAGAGCGGAGATTGTAGCCCACAGAAAACAAAATGAATCGTTATTTTCTACATTTATTACAGCTTTTTTTTGTGATATAAAACCTGGTAAACTCACATAAGTTGATGTTCCTCCTTTTAAAGGTGAAAATTTTTTAATATTGACTTTTAAGTGCAAAACCTCTGTAAGAGCCCACCCCGAATCTTTTTCACTAAATTCTTCTAATTTATTTGTTAAAGTATGGATTACGTTATCCCTGTACCAAGTTTTTAAATTAATATTTATATCGATTATATGATTTTTTGTAGAAAACGTTTTCATATCGATATCACCACTTTGAGGTTTAATAAAATTACATACTAATAAAACATTAACTTTAAGCATTGATTTTTGACGATATAATCTACTTTTTCTTTGAAAATTATAAAATGCCTTATTTAAGAAGCATAATGGATCTTTGATACTTAAATTTGCAATTAATCGTGTACACACTCGTCCGTCGAAGCAAGAATCAATTGAATGCCAAACTAAATTTCCACTACGCTTTTTTTCAGCAGTATTGTTCTCCAAGCCTGCTCCAACTTTACTAGAAGTATATCGTAAGTGTTGCAATTTAGCTAAATAATATTTCAATAATGCTAAGTTTCCTTCTAACTTAAAAGGATTTTCAGTATCCTCTTGACGGTTAATTCTATTTTTAATCGCCGTCTCCTACAATTTCACATTACCTTTTACTAACTTTATTTGCCTTATTATCTCTTCTTTAGTTTTTACCAATTTTACGGCTTCTTCAGTAGTTTTCACAATTGTAGAACTAATAGAGGTTACGGTTTCAGGATTCATGTCTACTTTATGTTACTGTACGGTAGCACTGAATCAAGGAAAATAACCACAACAGCAGCAGCAAGTTTACCAGATTAGTATGAGAAGTGTAAATATAAACTGTGTGATTTCTTAAAGAGTACGACTCATTTATATGCGCACTCCTGCTGGAGCTTGCGCAGATCTGCATTTTTGCATTTTCTATTGTTAAACGTAACACCTCAGCCGCTTAAAAATATATAACTTATTCCTTCACATTTATTTTGGACAAGACATGTTCTTAACTATAACACCACAACAACTCTATTAAAGGTAACCTAATAAAACTTATATAAAATTTATAAATTATTTGTATTGTCACGGAATTTGCCCCACTCACTCCCAAACCGACGACTGTGGCACCGCGAATTGCCTAAGATTGCCCCGATCGCCCCTACGCCATTCTGGTAAACAAACAACATGCGTGAATCGAGGCGTTACTAGAAAATCGTGGAAACGACGAGAAGCGTTCCAGTCGTACTAGAAAATGGATCTAGAGATACTGGAATATACCTGGAATATTCGTTGGGTCTATAAAAGAAGAATAAACGGCCGAGTTAGTTAGTCTTGTATAAGTCTTGTATTGCAGTCTGAATTAAAGTGTTTAGTTGGAGATAACAAAGTGATTTAGATAGCGATTAATTAAATAAGTGTTTAGTTGACCTGTAATTAGTAGTGTGCAGTAGTTAATAAAGAAGTAATTAATTAACGGATTGTTTTTCTGGAAGTAAGAAAAAGACGGATTGGGAAATCCCTGACAATTTGGTGTCAGAAGTGGGATTTAACTGGAAGTTTGAGAAGCTTTCTGGAACCCTGTGCGTGAGTGGGTTTAAGTGGAAGTTGGAAGAACATTCTAGAACTTTGTACGGGAGTGAGACAAAGACCCAAGTGTGGCATATCACCGCACTCGTCGTGACTCAAGAAAGTGAACGGTGGTATTTGCGAAGGACATTCTCGAACATTCTAGAACTTTGTACGGGAGTGAGACAAAGACCCAAGTGTGGCATATCACCGCACTCGTCGTGACTCAAGGAAGTGAACGGTGGTATTTGCGAAGGACATTCTCGAACATTCTAGAACTTTGTACGGGAGTGAGACAAAGACCCAAGTGTGGCATATCACCGCACTCGTCGTGACTCAAGGAAGTGAACGGTGGTATTTGCGAAGGACATTCTCGAACATTCTAGAACTTTGTACGGGAGTGAGACAAAGACCCAAGTGTTGCATATCACCGCACTCGTCGTGACTCAAGGAAGTGAACGGTGGTATTTGCGAAGGACATTCTCGAACATTCTAGAACTTTGTACGGGAGTGAGACAAAGACCCAAGTGTGACATATCACCGCACTCGTCGTGACTTAAGAAAGTGAACGGTGTTATTTGCGAAGGACATTTTCGAACATTCTAGAACTTTATACCGGAGTGAGACAAATACCCAAGTGTGGCATATCACTGCACTCGTTTCATTGTAAGGAAGTCAACATGTGACATTTACAAACATATTACTGGACATTCTAGAACATTTCAAATAGAGTGGATGCCTGTAACTAGAAGCCAAGTCAACATGGATGCACAATTGGCAAAACTGTTAGAAATGATGCAAACGATGCAAAATAAAAGGGAAGACCAGACAAAAACAATGCAAGAAAAATTTGAAGAACAAGGGCACCAGACGAAGACGACACAAGAAAATTAGAAGAACAGGGACAAACAATAGAAAAGAAATTAGAAGAACAAGGGTGTAAAATGAAAGATCAAATACAGACGATACAACAGGAAATGAGAGATCAGACGAAAGAAATGCAGACAAAGTTAGAAAAATTGGAGAACACACTAGAAGAAAAACTAGAGGAGCAGTCACATAAAGTGGAAAAACAAGTAGAAGAGAAACTGGTAGAACAAAGAAAAGAAATCAACGAAGAACTGTTAGCACAAAAACAGGAAATACACAAAGAAATAAACCAGGTCAGAGAAGAGCTTCGACATAAATTAGACAAGATAACAAAGGAGGGCGTAATCAAATCAGAAGGACCGGTTATCCGAACTCAGAAGACAAGACCCCCTGAATTCGACGGTAAGGTTTCCTGGAATGTCTATCTGCGTCAGTTTGAAGCAGCAGCATCAGCAAATGAATGGTCGGATTATGAGAAAGCTACTGCTCTGATAGTTGCTTTACGAGGGGAAGCTCTTGACGTCTTACAAGGAGTTCCTGCTGGACAGCAGAATAACTACGACATTCTAAAACAGCATATGGAAATGAGATATGGGGATAAGCATCTGCAGCAAGTGTACCAGGCACAATTGAAAAATCGTCACCAGCAGAGTGGAGAGAATTTACAACATTTTGAGACAGACGTTGCTCGACTGGTTCGATTGGCTTATCCAACAGCCCCGTCCGAATTCTTAGACCATCTCTCCATCCAGATTTTTACCGACGGCCTAAGAGATTGTGAAACCCAGCAGGCACTACGACTCGCCAGACCTAAAACACTGAACGACGCTCTTTCTCATGCACTGGAATTCGAGGCAGCCAAGATGGCATCCGGTAGACATGTTAAACTTCGTGCCATCAGTGATAACAGCGATATGGGAAATGGAGACATAATCAAAACATTGAAGGAAGTCATTGATAAACTCCGCGCAACTACCGGATCAAAGAAAGAACAATCTGATAGTCGAAAGGATCGCCTTCTTAAATGCTGGAACTGTGGACAGACAGGACATCTAAAGAGACAGTGTAGGGCCCCAGTCGCGGATCAGCCAAAGCGCGACTCCCAAACGGCACCTGCACAGGAAAACTAGGGTCAGCCGGCTTGACGGGGCAAAAGCCGGCTGCGTCCTCGTACCATGCCCCACGAGAAGAAATTACGTTGTCACGTCTCCAGGACTCTGACTCCTTGCTAGTAGAAGGCATTATTTTTGGTCGTATGTACCCTATGGTAATCGACACTGGAGCGACAAGAACTATTGTACGGCCGGATATTATTGGTGATTGGCGTATTAAGAACCCTGCCAAACGTTATGTCCTTACAACAGCCAATGGACAACAACTGCCAGTCAAGGGGCAATGCGAGCTTGAAGTAGAATTAGGAGACGTCAAGTTCAAACACAGAGCCCTGGTAGCAGATATATCGGACAATGTCATACTCGGACTAGACTTACTACGAGCAAAGGGGTGAACTTAGATTTGAATGCTGGTACGCTACGGATAATGGGTGAGGAAGTAGTGCTAACGACCACCACTGAGAATAACGCTGTAAGGAGACTCGTTGTTAAAGAAGATGTGGTACTACCTGGTCAGACCGAAACATTGGTTGCCACTGTAATGGATGGGGAAATGTCTTGCAGTGTAGGAGTGGTGGAACCCAGTAATCCGGATTTGTTCAATAAATCCATAGTCACCGGCCGCACACTGATTAAACCAGAGAAAACGACAATAGTACGAGTAGTTAACCTGAAAACCTTTCCACAGAAAATTACAAAGGGAACTGAAGTAGGAGTCTGTGAACCTGTTACCATGGTAAGAACACTCAAAGAAAACAACGAAATGGAGAAGAAACCAAATAAGACCAGCCTACCGGAATGTCGAAGGGACATCGTGGATAGGGCCAAGCAGAGATTAATAGAGACGGAAGTGGAACAACTGGAAGAGCTGCTACGTGAAAATGAAGATGTGTTTGCACTTAAACCAGGCGACTTTGGGAGAACCAATGTTGTGAAGCATCGAATCGATACTGGTTCATCATCTCCTATAAAGGAGCCACCACGAGGACTTCCACTAGCTAAGCGAGAAGAAGTTAACAAGATGTTAATCGAGATGCAAAATCAAGGCACCATAGAGACATCTCAGAGTCCTTGGGCTTCTCCTGTAGTTCTGGTCAAGAAGAAAGACGGCTCCACCCGATTTTGTGTGGACTACAGAAAATTAAATGACGTCACCAAGAAAGACAGTTACCCATTACCGAGGATTGACGATACTCTGGACACCTTGGCTGGTGCGCAATGGTTTTCCACTTTGGATTTAAAGAGTGGATATTGGCAAGTCGAGGTCAGCCCAGAAGACAAGGAAAAGACAGCATTCACTACCGGAAATGGATTATGGCAGTTCAATGTAATGCCATTTGGTCTATGTAATGCCCCTGCCACTTTTGAACGACTGATGGAAACTGTACTTCATGGCCTGCATTGGGAGACCTGCTTGATTTACTTGGACGACGTGGTGGTGCTGGGACGCTCTTTTCAGGAGCACCTGAAGAACGTGTCCGAAGTGTTGAAGAAGTTGAAAGCAGCGAACCTGAAGTTGAACCCGAAGAAGTGCAGTCTGTTCCAAAAGGAGGTCAGATACTTAGGCCACATTATTACTCCAAACGGTGTGAAAACAGACCCGGAGAAGACAGAGTGCATAAAGAACTGGCCGGTTCCTAAAGACAAACATCAAGTTCGAAGTTTTCTTGGCCTATGCACATACTATCGACGATTCGTCCAAGGATTCTCGGACATTGCCAAGCCTCTTCATAAACTCACAGAAGACAACATCCCGTTCGAATGGACGACGAAATGCCAGCAAGCCTTTGAGACGCTGAAAGAGGCCCTCTGCACTACCCCGATTTTGACATACCCAATACCTGGACAACCATTTATAGTGGACACGGACGCAAGCAACATTGGAATTGGCGGAGTTCTTTCCCAAATACAAGATGGCCAAGAGCGAGTAGTAGGCTACTTCAGCAAAGTCCTGTCAAAAGCCGAAAAGAACTATTGTGTGACTCGGAAAGAATTACTTGCCATCGTCAAGAGCCTAGAACACTTTCATAAATACCTGTATGGCCAAGAATTCCTTCTAAGAACGGATCACGCTTCCCTTAAATGGCTGTTGCAGTTTAAGAACCCGGAAGGACAGATGGCCAGGTGGCTGGAACGGCTGCAAGAATATCACTTTGTTGTTGAACATCGAGCCGGAAGGAAACATGGAAATGCAGATGCCCTTTCTAGGAGACCCTGTCCTGTCAACTGCAAACACTGTAGTAGTCTTGAAAAGAAAGAGGACATCTCATCAGTTCCTTGTAAGGTGGTAGCAGCCCAACCTGAAGACAGATGGAGTTCAGCGGCGATTCGGGAAGACCAGCAAGCTGACTGTGACATCAAGCCCTTACTAGACTGGAAAGAAGCCAACAACCGACCCTCATGGGCTGAAGTCAGCAGTAAAAGCCCATCATTATATAGCTATTGGGCTCAATGTTATTCCTTGGTGTTGGAATACGGTGTCCTTAATAGAGCATGGGAGAACAATGACGGTACGGTGGTCAAGAAACAAGTACTACTCCCGAGGTCCCGGGTCAAGGAAGTGCTGCAGGAAGTACATGGAGGTACTGGGGTGGACATTTCGGTATCAATAGGACTCTACAGAAGATTAGGAGCGTTTCTACTGGTTGAGCTGTAGGACGGATGTAGAAGATTGGTGCCGAAAATGTGACGTATGTGCAGCCAGCAAGGGACCGAAGACCCGTTCCAGAGGCAAAATGCGCCAGTACATCGTAGGAGCACCGTTCGAGAGGATTGCCATTGATATCGCTGGCCCATTTCCGAAAACCCAAAGTGGCAACCGATATCTGCTAGTAGCCATGGACTACTTCAGCAAATGGCCGGAAGTATACCCCTTCCCAATCAAGAGACCACGACCGTAGCAGAAGCCCTAGTCAACAACCTGTTCTGCAGATTTGGTGTGCCCATGGAACTGCATTCAGATCAGGGCAGAAATTTCGAATCAGGTGTGTTCCAAAAGGTCTGCGAGCTTATGGGAATCCGGAAAACCAGGACCACCCCACTGCATCCCCAGTCAGATGGTATGGTGGAACGCTTCAACGCCACACTAGAAACTAATCTGAGGATGTTTGTAAACGAGAACCAGACAGATTGGGACAAGCTCATTCCACTCTTCCTGTTAGCTTACCGCTCAGCTGTCCATGAAACTACTGGAAAGACTCCCGCAAGGATCATCTTTGGAAGAGAGCTTCGCCTTCCCGCAGATTTGGTATTTGGTCGTCCTGCGGAACAGCCCACAGAGCCAGACACTTACACCCATGAGCTAGAACGAAGACTAGCAGCCGTACACGATCAAGTCAGATCTCGAATGCGACTAGAGAGCGATCGCATGAAGACTCGATATGACGTCCGGGCCAATACAGTCGGATTCCAACAAGGTGACCTGGTGTGGCTGTACAACCCCACGCGGAAGAAAGGAAAATCGCCTAAACTATAGAACCGTTGGGAAGGCCCCTACACCGTCATTAAAAGAATCAATGATGTCGTCTACCGGATACAGAGGACTCCCAGGAGTAAGATGAAGGTCGTCCATCTGGAGCGTCTGTCCCCGTATAGAGGTGTATCCGATCGGGACGATCGGTCCTAAGGAGGGGGCAGTGTCACGGAATTTGCCCCACTCACTCCCAAACCGACGACTGTGGCACCGCGAATTACCTAAGATTGCCCCGATCGCCCCTACGCCATTCTGGTAAACAAACAACATGCGTGAATCGAGGCGTTACTAGAAAATCGTGGAAACGACGAGAAGCGTTCCAGTCGTACTAGAAAATATATCTAGAGATACTGGAATATACCTGGAATATTCGTTGGGTCTATAAAAGAAGAATAAACGGCCAAGTTAGTTAGTCTTGTATAAGTCTTGTATTGCAGTCTGAATTAAAGTGTTTAGTTGGAGATAACAAAGTGATTTAGATAGCGATTAATTAAATAAGTGTTTAGTTGACCTGTAATTAGTAGTGTGCAGTAGTTAATAAAGAAGTAATTAATTAACGGATTGTTTTTCTGGAAGTAAGAAAAAGACGGATTGGGAAATCCGTGACAGTATATTTTGATTCAGAGTTTGAACAAGATATGTTCTTAAAAAATACTGCAGCAACTATATTACAGGGAAAACAATAAAACAAAAATATATATAATTTATTTCTTTATTTTGCAAATTCTAAATAAAAATTATATAAATTGTAAACATTTGCTAACGCACATGCGCAATGCTGCAGTTTGTGGTGCCAACATTCCGGAACCATGGGCTTCAATTTCGGACGTTCCAGAAGCTCAACCACCGGTTTGTCTACATATTTCCTCAGGAATTCAGCCCTCTATAAACCCCCAATTCCTTTACAGCCCATCTGATGTCGCCCTTCTTGTTACTAATTTTTAAACACTGAATGTCTACCACGCAGTCGGAAGTCATCTTTTTCGAAGGATCTTTAAATATAATGTTCTATTTAGTTCAGATACTAATATCTGTAATATGGTTACAAACTCTAGGATACTGCTTTATATACTTTCTAAATGATCAAGTCAGCGCTTATAATGGTTGTGGTGGTAGGAATAACGAATTTGTGAAACATTAAGCATTGTTGAATACGTCTTGGTGGAACACTTTACACAACTTTATAAGATTTTAAGTCATCTTAAATACATAGAAAATATGAAAAAATTTGTTTGCCTAACTTAAAGTACGAATCTAAAAAAATTTAAAATTATTTGCATAGAAAAGGTGAAAATATGAAGCTGTGTATATTTATGTCTTCGAGAGTGCTCTTTCAGAATTTGTCATCAGAAAAAACCTGTCTCGAAAAAAAAACATGATTTTTTTTTAAATTTTGGGTTTTGAAAATTTTTTTGATTTTTTTTTAAACATGAAACGAAAGTATATAGCATATAGTATGAAGTGATATAGATTAGATGAAATTGGCCAATACTATTTTCTGGAAATCGTAATAGGTAGTATGTCAAGGTCACGTATTGTTTTGCTTAATATAGAAAAATCTTACATGATTTAACATTCCCTAATTGACCCTGTATCAGATTTTCTCAAAAATAAACCTATAACAGAGATCCTATGCACATCCAAAATTTTGGACATTTTCAAAGAAATGTCTGAAATCTGAATATGAAACCAATTTTTTTTTTAATTCTAGCAAGTCATATTAGAGGTCGAGTAGAGAAAAAAAGTTTATACAAACTTCATCGTCAAGCGTCACGTTTAAGGGCTAGGGGTGAAAAAAACAAAATACCCTTAAACAGATTTTTCGTTATAACTTGATTACTGTAAGAGATAGAAAGTTGATTTTTTTTATTATGAAGAGGAAAGAGAAAGCTATCGAACGATGGTATAATTTTGGTTTCACAACTAGTATGAAAATCGGGGGTGGGGGTAGCGCAAAATTTTACATAAGGATGAGGGGTTGCAATGTTACTTTTTGAATTGTAGAACAAAAGTATTTTCCAAAAATGCAATAAAAAAAATAAGCGACAAAAAAAGGAACTAAAATTCATAATTTTATATGTATGCTGTTGGTGTTGTTTAAATAGACATCAAATTACATAACACGGTGTCAAATTTCAAAACGCCGTGTCAAGTTTCAAAATAAGGTGTTAAATTACAAATGCGGTGTCAAATTTCAAAATAAGGTGTCAAATTACAAACTCGGTGTCAAATTACAAAACACTGTGTCAACAGCTGTTTCACACAGATACTGCAGGTATAATTCAATGCCGGTCGGGGCATTAGCCCGCGGAGTAGTTGTTTCCTGCAGTATCATTTATAAATTTAATGGCGCATCGCCCGGGGCGAGAGGTCTGCGGTTAAGTACCTACGATATTGTAGGTCGCTTTCTGCAAGTCGAGCCGCTTAGGCCGAGCAGGAAGTAGCAGACCAGTTACATCTCACCTGCACTCGATTTATATGTGAAACTACATATGAAGGAACAGCCAGTCCAATTGTCGGTCATCTCACCTATGGCATACTGATGAGGGCTAACAAGCCCGAAACCGGTCTATGTCTGGTGGAGTGGCCGACAAGGGTTCTTGGCTGTTTCACACAGATACTGCAGGTATAATTCAATGCCGGTCGGGGCATTAGCCTGCGGAGTAGTTGTTTCCTGCAGTATCATTTATAAATTTAATGGCGCATCGCCCGGGGCGAGAGGTCTGCGGTTAAGTACCTACGATATTGTAGGTCGCTTTCTGCAAGTCGAGCCGCTTAGGCCGAGCAGGAAGTAGCAGACCAGTTACATCTCACCTACAAAAAAAAGGTGTCAAATTTCAAAACGCGGTATCAAATTACAAAACGCGGTGTCAAATTACAAAACGCGGTGTCAAATTTCAAAACGCGGTGTCAAATTACAAAACGCGGTGTCAAATTACATTTTTTGTTAACTCAGCAGGAAATGGTGTCGGATTACAATTCTCAAAGAATAAGTATGAAACTGAATTTTATCTGACACCAGAAAGTTAGTGACCTGTACAGTTCAACGGAATTCACCGGATGTTCATATTACTGTGTAAGTTGCAACAACTTGATATATAAGCAGACTGCATTCGTTGAGTATAATCATTCTTATACAAACCTATTAGTAGGTAACAACATTAACTTCGATTCACAAATAATTTTTATACCGTTATACCAAGCCAAGCCCAAGTTCATCGAAGGTGGCTGCTGCCAAAAGAAAGTGTTTCGAACAAGAGGATGACGGGGATGTATTCCAAAATCCGCCGCGGGGAATTCCTGCACTTCCTTCTAGGTAAATATTCAAAAAATAATTTTAAAAAAGTCTAAAGACATCATCGAAAAATGTATGAATTATTATCTATTATTTTTTGTTGCAGAGACAAAAATTTGGGTTTGGCTCGGAAAAATATTAGACAGCCCTCATCTTCCATTCGCTCGCTGTCACCTACGCCCTCGACCTGCTCCTCCTCCTCAGATTCCGAAGATCGAATAGGAGCAATTAACGAAGAAATGCAGCGGAGGGCAGAATTCCGTCAGCGGATGGATGGAAAGATGACTGCTATAAAAAAGAAGATTAAAGACAGCGATGACCTGAATCACTCAGGGTACACAGAGAGACTCTCAGGGAACAGATTCGGCTGCTTGATGAGCAAGAACGCTCCATCGATAAGAGGGAGCGTTCTGCTAATGAGCCGCGAAAAAAATATGAGGCCATCGCGGCAAAGTTTAATGAAATTAATCATTAATTATTAATTTCATTAAATTACTGCTCTTTTTATTCTTCTTTTTTGTATATATTTTGTTTTTTTGTATATATTAATATTATATTTTGTTTTTTTTTAATTATGTATTGTAGTATAGTTTTTAAAAAATGTATAGCATTATTATCTATTCATTTGTTGTCTTTACCAATTCAAACCTGAATATCTAATAAATAATAAAGCATATTTTGAAATTATTTAGTTTTTGATTAAAGGTAAAATAACAAATCTATTTATTTTTTTTAATTATAAATATATTTTCTCGTGAACATTAAAGTAAAATATGTGCTACATAGCAGCTTTTCAGAATCATATAAAATATTATTAATGCAATGGATTATAGTTTATATTTCAAATATTAAAAATGTTTAAAATATATTTTAGCTAGTAAAAATTTTTAAACTAAATGAGATGTCAAAATGTTAGGGTGGTGATTGTTGCACTATTTTATAGATTTTTTAAGTAACCAATGCTAAACGCAATTGTCTTGTTTAAGTCTATGGTCATGCTTACAACAGAAACGGTCCGATAGAAACGTTACGACTCATTTCCAGTAATGTGTTACATTTTTTATATAAAATAATAATAGCAATATATGTATACATGTAAAATGTTAGATTCTGCCTATATACAAGGTTCGATCAAGTTTCAGGAGAAAAACTATGACAAAACATTTACTATATCATGTATTTTATGGTATATGTACGGGGTAGAATAATAAATTTGCTAATTCAATATAAATATTTTTATTTTATAACTAGGTACAATAAAACATTTACCTGAAATATAAGACTTGTAGACAAAGGTTTACTTCAAATGTATATCAATATAAAATATTAATATTCGTTTTGTGATTTTTTCATGCTTCGGTAATACACTGGAGCAGAAGATATAGTATACAAGGATTTATTTATAGTATATGTACGAGGTAGAATAATAAAATTGCTAATTCGATACAAATATTTTTATTTTATAACTAGGTATAATAACACATTACAACAGACAAATACATATGAATATAACATATTAATAATCCTTTTATGAATTCTTCATGCATCGTCTTGGATAAATTTAATGTCCATTGTTAAACCAATTTTTCCTTTACTAACCAGATATACAGGTCGACTTCTTAAAGAATCGTTAAAGTTTTCAATACCTTCCTTCTCAAAATGCATGTAAAATCTTCTTGGTAAATATCAGGAAAAATTTTCAGTTTCAGCCACAACACTGTCACCATATTTGGTTTTACTAAACCTCAGCTTCACTATTTTAAACTTTTGATTTATTTCTAAATCTTTTACGTTCTTAATTTCTTTATAGGAAGTTGCCTTGTCCAACTTTTGCAGATCCATCTTGAATATAAATGAATATAGTGGACTGACTGTTCAAATAAGCCTCATATATGCATATATATACCTTACCCACCACCCATATTTCTCTAGTACCCCCTCCATCTTACATTTGGAATTATAATTTACTCTCCTACTTTTTATAGTAGAGAGGCTCATAAGTTGTATCTGTTAGCTGTATATATCCCCCATCAAATAAATAACACCATTTGATAAAATAGTAGACGCTGTATCAGCAACAAAAATATCAATCAGGGCTTCATGCAATAAACAACAATGTTGGAGAGCGGGAAAATATCGCTGATAGACAACAGAGCACTGTTAACAAGAAGATAAACCACACCAACTGCAGATGTGGAAGAGAAAGAGGCTAAATTGAATTGTACTCAATTGTTTTAATAAATAAAATATTATAAAGGTCACTGTGTTTAATTTTTAAATAATAAAAAGTAATAACATTAAATAAGATGCAGATATTCTTTAATTAACACAACCAGCAACAGTTACTTGGAATCACTTTTATCAAAGTAAGAACTAGGAACATGTTTTGATCCATCAGCACCCTCAAATAATCCTTAGTTTCACATGTGAAACATTTTCTGCTTGGCAGGTCGCAATCTCCAACACATTTGATGCACTTATACTTTACTGGAACAGGCATATTGCAATTAATAACACTTCCGCTCAGCACGATTCTAATTTGATAATAATTGAAATAACTGAGCGTTACATACTTTTATAACAGCCCTTACACTAAACAGGATAAGTATCCACAAAATAATATACAGAGTGATGAAAATAAAACTTTATTTTATAGTAATAGACATGCAACAAAACCTTTCATAGTAAATACGTGATCGATGATTATTATCTAAAACACTACTTATAATAAATGAGACATCATTGACTCTTGTTTGAAAGCGAGCTCTATCTCTAGCCATCTGCATCCAATCTGATTTTCTTGCTTTTTAAAACCAACCATCAGGATCCATAAGTATAATAGTTTTATTATTGTCTAAGTTAAACACAACCCGCTTTTGGCCGCTCATTGTATCAGAAGAAAATCGATTAAACAATAAACTTCAAGTGTTAAACACTTTCGCTCAGCACGAGTATAATACGATTATTATTATTAAAGTAGCTTAGCGTCATCTATCTACACACTTGTAACCCCTCCCAAACATTGTGACGTAGACGGCTGAAAGCTATGCCGATCCTGCTCCAGTGGCCATCTTGAATTGTGGAGCAGGATCGGCATAGCTATTCTACTATTGTTTTTTTCTCCTACCTGCAATGCTTTTTGCTCTAGTGCTTGTAACGGTCCATATTTATCGCGGCATAAAATGCGAAAATATTAGAAGGCACTAGTGATAGGCCACTAGCAATACATAGACATAAATCTGATATTGCCGATTTAAACGCAAAAATTTAAGGTTCTTAAAATAAAAAAAAGAAAAAGAAAAGAGAGCAAAAAGAGATAGGTGAGGCCAGGCGGTAGATATATAGTTGATCGATCCGTTTTGTTAAAATTGTATTAAATAAAAATTGGAGATACCTAATAAAATCTAAGGTTAGTAATTAATACTTTAATTAATTACTCGAGCACAAGTATTTAGTGAATTTTAGGTATTTTGTTTGGGCTTCCAACTGGTGTCAATTTTGTCGAGCACATGTTAGGATCGACTGTCACCTTGCCAGCCAATTATTTAAACATTGAGGATTGTTTTAATGAAATTTTGGAACTTAGCACCTGTAATATTGCATAAAAGCCTAAGCCGTTTTATCGATGGGCGTACCAGTGATGTCATCATCACAGTTGTGATCTCTCCCTGCTCTCTCTTTAGAAATGTGATGATGTTCACCTATGGAAGTTGATTATATCGTCATAAGAAATCAAGCCTTTTCTTCTAGAAGGACGCAAGAAAGAAAACTTAAAAAGGTACATGATATCGTGTGATGTTCTATCCTTATGTTTATATTCTAGAAACAATTGTAATAGCATATAAAAAAATATTAATAATAATATACTCAGGGCAGCTGTCTTTGAGGTGAGATATATATATGTATATATGTTTTTTGGCCATTGGTACCGTATTTTTAGTTATACTGAAATTATTTAACTGTATTTCTTTTTAATACAGTATATAGTTGTTTATAATTACCAATAAGAGTGCATATTTCACTCACACATATTATAGTTCCTTTTTTGCATGCCTTCGTCAGATTTAGTGTTAAATTTATGTATATAAGTATTATAATTTCGTATAATTAAGCTAATATTTCGTATTTGTTATGATACATATTTAAAAATACCAGTAGTCATCTTCCATTTTGTGCATTATTATATGTTGTTTGTTCGTGTTTTTACATACTTTGCGTAAGCCGACTTACCTGTTTGTAATTTATTTCCATGTTAAGTAATTTAATTATGTTTGTCTGCATTTGCACTATTTTGTAAAATTTACATATTCTTAATACTAATCATATACATTGTTTCTAATTTTGTTCATTTCATGTCTTATATTTTCCCTTCCTCGTCAACTTGGTTTGACTGGCGCCCAGAAGTAGCTTACATCATTGCATAATACATTTTAACATTTTGCATTTTAACACCTACTGTTCTTTTTTTTGTACATATCCACGCTCGTAGTTCTCAAAGCAAAAAGCTGCCGTGCTTATAATTATTTTGTTTGATCAAGTATTATAAATAAATTAATAAGACCGTCCTTTTTTATTAACAAAAAGGGGCGGCCACAAATAGCGTCGCAACGTGGGGCGTTCAAAAAAAAGCAAAATAAATATTCTTTGTTTATATTATTTAAGCCGGAGCAGTAAGCTATTTTTCCCCGATACCTTTCCCTTTTCCTAAAAAGACAAAAATGAACAAATGTTTTAAACTAAAAGTATGGTGCATTGACAACATAATGATTTCATTTCAATAATTAATTCAACTTAATATAAATTATTATCATGCAGCATTGTAGTTTATAAGTGATGGTGACAGCAGGTTAACACGTTTTTATACAGGGTGAAGCCATTGAGTGTAAGTTGCAAAATTATCTTTGATAACTTAATTTTAAAATTGTATTGTGTCAATACAGCGTGGTCAAAATAGATATAACAGTACCATTGAGGCCTGATTACTTAATGTAACTTAGAATTTCTTACTGGTAATTTTATATAATATAGTGCATTCAGAATGTTAACGCGGTTTTTGCTTAAAAGTATTTTGGTAAAATAATTGACCGTAACAGCGCACTATTTTTTTGGTTATACTATAGCGATAACGAAAATCTATTGTTTTTTTTTAATTAGATATCTGTATTTTCGTTGCTATGAAGCGGTGTCTGTTAATACGTTGCGATCAATTTTGGATTTGTTTGTTTCTGCAATAATTGTTGTTATTGTGCTATACAGGGTGATATTTTGAATTTATCCTGACATATGCTCTACAAGACGGCACAATTTAAAAATTTTATTGCATTTTTGCCTTTGTACGGAGTTTTTATGTAATGCACTTGGTTCAAATTTATACAGGGTGACACTTTTGTCTGATTTGAAACAAATTTTACAGGTAAAATAATGTTTTTGTTTATGTGCGTGATTGATATATCGCATACTTCAAATTTATACAGGGTGGACAATACTTAGAGGTCGATTGTGTTGTAAGTATTAATTAATCGGGAATTCAGTTTTTTTCTTGTTTTACCATGGATATTAGTTACGATATGGATCCTAACTATCTTAGAGTTCATGAAGTCAATTATGAATTGAAACTAAGGGGCATAACTACATCAAATGCTGACATTCCACAAAAAAGAAAATTTTTGCGGAGTTAAAGAAAGATATAGCACGTCCTAATGTGGAGCATGAACTGCCTGCTTTTAATTTCGATGTGGAGCGAAATGAAATTAAAGATAGTATTCAGTCAATTACTGAGCTAGTTGATAATTTTGATGTTGTCAATAAGGAAGTTTATAAGCGAATCCGTACACGATTAACGCATATTGAGGGTAGACTCAAACGTGTTCCGGATAATATCAGAGAAGAAGGTAGCGGTTTTAGGGGTAACAATTTAATTTTAATAGCAACACTGCAAGATGATGTAGAAGAGATAGTAGAGAACAATGATGAAGCCAACCACACAGCACCACATTTGCAGCCTACTGCGGTTACAACCCGTAACACATCATATCCGTTGCATAAATGGTCTTTGAAATTCGATGGATCTACTTCTAAACTTTCCGTAAATGCATTCTTAGAACAAGTAGAAGAGCTAAGTTTTGCCCGCAACATTTCAAAAGAAGAATTGTTTAGATCATCGGTAGAATTATTTGCTGGACAAGCCTTGGTGTGGTACCAACGTGCAAGAACGAAGGTGAATTCTTGGGATGACCTTTTAGCACTTTTGAGGAAAGACTTTTTGTCGCCAAAACATGACAAAGAATTAAAAGAACAAATTAATGCACGAAAACAAGGTGAAGATGAACCTGTAGTGATTTACATTGCTGCAATGGAAAATTTGTACGCTCGCATGGTCAAACGTGTCCCTCAGGAAGAAAAATTAGAAACAATTAGAGATAATCTTCTACCAGACTATCACATGCATTTAGCTTTGCAGAATATCACATTGTTAGATCAATTAGTAGAAATTGCTCGTAATCTAGAAGAAGCTAAGATTTTGAAGAAGAGGGGAAGCAGAGATACGTCAAGACAAAATGTTGTTCTGGAGACTGATTTGCAATGTATGGTGAAACCATCCACAAGTCAGCCGATCCGGAGATGTTTCAGTGGCAACAGCTTTAAAAGGAATTCGGAGAGAAGAGTTGACGAACTTAGATGTTTTCAATGTGATAAACTCGGTCACATCAAACGCGACTGCCAACAAATCAAAAAGCAACCGACCTGTTACGGATGTGGAAAAGTAGGTGTCATACGACCAAATTGCCCGCGTTGTCCAAAAAACGGATCTTCACGAGGCGCTACGTAGATCGGCGTTCCTCGGGTCAGCGTTACAATAAGATCTACTGCGGCAATCATTTTAATCCTTCGATTAATACGTGTGCTTTTAAACCAAACGCAAATGTTTATAATAACTTTCATAATGAAAAAACGACCCTAAACGAATGGAATACCTGGAAGGATATTGTGAAAAAATTTTATCTTCAACCTGTTAGTAAAGAATGTACACCAACCAATGATAAGGAGTCAGATATCGTAGTAGATAGTTCCTTTAATAGTAGCAACGATGATTTTGTTGATGTAGATCCATAATTTAATTTACTATTGGTAAAGAAAGAACAAGACAATAGACCTTATATTAGTGTGAATATTTTTGACAGTGTAGTTGTAGCTTTACTAGATACGGGGGCAAATTATTCAGTATTCGGTGATAAAGGTTTGAAGTATCTACGAAAATTCAACTTAAAAATTTTTCAATCGCCAGAATTAAATATTTTCACAGCGGACGGTGCTACTCAAAAAATTTCCGGATGTGTGAATTTGCCAATCCAAATAGAAAACGTATTGCATATTATCAGTTCCTTCGCTGGCGCATACTCTTATTCTAGGCAGTGATTTTTGTGAAAGTTTTAATGTGGTGCTAGACTATGGTAGGTTTTCATATTTTGTTGGTGAAAATAGAACGAGAGTGAACTGTGTCTGACAACCATGTTATGTTACAAGTTAATACTATTAAAGCGATACGTTCGACATCGGATTTAACAAATAGTGAAAATCATCTATTGGATAATGTGATAGAAAAATTTAAATCTCTTTCGTGGATGTCAGGCACAAAGTTAGGTCGTACAAATGCTATTGTGCACGCGATAGATACGGGAGATGCTGCACCAATTAAACAACGACATCATAACTTATCCCCCTATATGTTGGAGCATCTAAATAAAGAATTAAATAAATTGTTGGATTTGGGAGTAGTTCGTCCTTCTAGCAGTCCTTGGGCGTCTCCTACTCTTTTAGTAAAAAAGAAGAACGGTGAAATGCGATTTTGCTTCGATGGAAGAAGATTAAACAGTGTAACTAAAAAAGATGCTTATCCTTTACCTCATGTAGATCATATCCTTAGTAAACTTACTGGAGCCCGCTACCTTTCCAGTATCGACTTGAAATCGGCATTCTGGCAAATACCACTAGAAGAAAATTCATGTGAAAAAACTGCTTTTGTTGTTCCATCTAGAGGTTTGTTTGAATTTACAGTAATGCCCTTTGGATTAAGTAATGCTGCTCAGACCCAGCAACGATTGATGGACAAAGTTTTAGGGTATTCTTTAGAGCCCTTTGTCTTCGTTTATTTAGACGATATTATTGTCGCTACTTCAACTTTTGAGAAGCATATTGAAGTATTACAAGAAGTATTCAAACGTCTAGAACAGGCAAATCTAACTATAAATTTTGAGAAGTGTGAGTTCTGCTTATCATCTTTAAAATATTTAGGATTTTTATTGGATGGCGAAGGTCTAAGAACAGATCCAGAAAAAGTTTCGGCTATGCTAAACTACCCCCGTCCTTCTACTGTCACGGAAATGAAACGGTTTACCGGTTTAGTAGGATGGTATAGGAGGTTTATTCCCTTCTACTCAAATTTGACAGCTCCTATGACGAATTTAATTAAAGGTAAACGTAAATCGCAAAAACTGGCATGGACAAAATCTGCTGAGGAATGTTTCCAGAAGATTAAGGAAGCACTTGTATCTACACCAATATTATCCAGTCCGGACTTTAGTAAGAAATTTACCATACAGTGCCACGCGAGCGATATGGGAGTCAGCTGCATTCTTACTCAAGATTCAGAAGACGGTACAGAAGTAGTTATCGCATTTGCCAGTCGTACACTCACGACAGCCGAAAGGAAGTACTCTGTGACCGAAAGAGAATTAGTGGCAATTTTGTTTGGAGTCGAGAAATTTCGATGTTATATTGAAGGGGCAAGGTTTAAAGTAATTACAGACCATTATAGCTTACTTTGGCTAGGCCGTTTAAAAGATCCAACCGGTCGTCTGGCAAGATGGGCCGTGAAGCTGCAACAGTATGACATGGAGATTGAACACAGAAAAGATGCTTTAAATGTTGTCCCAGATGCGCTTTCTAGAGCTCCAGTAGAAGTGTGTGTCATCACAATCAATAGAGGTGATGCTGATGGTGATGGATGGCAAAATGATAAATAACGTTATTCACTTTCCAGAAAAATATCCAGATTGGAAAGTTGACGCTGGAATATTATACAAGCATATGCCACTAAATTATGGTTTTCATACGAATTTAGCAGAGTGGAAACTGGTGATTCCCAAAAAAAAACGAAAGGAAATATTTAAAGATCTTCATGATGAATCCACTGCAGCTCACCTAGGAACTTTTAAAACGATACAACGAATTAAGGAACTATATTATTGGCCGCGTTTGGCACAAGATGTGAAGAAATATGTCCGCCAGTGTGTTGTATGTAGTGAGCAAAAAGTCAGTAATTTCGCTAGACCTGGATTTATGGGACACCCAAAAAAAGTCAATTATCCTTGGCAATACGTATCAGTGGATATATTGGGACCGCTTCCTCGTTCAAGAAATGGTTTTAGCTACATTATATTAGTTTCTGATTATTTCACAAAATATTGTTTACTTCATCCTTTACGAAAAGCAACTGCACCTCTAATAGAAAAGTTTTTAGAAGAGCAAGTATTCTTGATTTATGGGACACCGCAGATTTTAGCCTGTGATAACGGTGTTCAATTTACTGGGCATGTTTTTAGGAGATTGGCAGAGAGGTACGACGTCAAAATATACTATAATGCGCTGTAGCATCCTCAAGTGAATGCTGTCGAAGGAGTAAATAGAGTATTGGAAACAGCTATCCGCTCATATCTAAAAGACGTAGATCATCGTTATTGGGACGAAGAGATACATAGAATTGGATATGCCTTGAGAACCGCTGTTCATGAGTCTATAGGTTTCTCTCCAACCATGTTAAACTTTGGTCGATATGTTCCTTCTCGTGGAAGTTATTATGGAAATGGAGATGTTAGAGACGTAGATTTAAATGTCGCAGAGAGAGATAAGTATTTAACCGAAATAGAGAAACTGCCCGATTTATACGTTCAAGTTAGACATTGTTTAGCTGAGGCCTACAAGAAGAACTCGAAGAGCTATAATTTGCGTAAACGGCCAACCGATACGTATCATGTAGGTGACAAAGTCTGGAAAAGAAATCATGTCTTATCCAGCGCTGCGGAAAATTTTGCTGCGAAATTAGCACCTAAGTTTATTTTAAGCACAGTCAATGTCATTTCCCCCCTGATCTACCAATTAGTCGGACCCGACGGAAAGAATGTAGGAAGATATCACGTAAAAGATCTCAAACCTTATCAAGGAGAAGATATTTTGCAATCTGATGAAGAATAGAAATCGAGATGAATGTGGAGGCCGAATGGGATGGCTAGCGAAAGGTGTGTGAATGTGTAACGTTTTCTTATTCTTCTTATTTTTGCTTTTCTTATTTTTTTTAACAACTTTGTTTATTATTTCATTTATTAAATCCGCCTAAAGTAGCCCGTCCAAGTTTTTAAAAATATTACAGCTACGCTATAATATTTTTTTACTAGCAAAAGGGGGTGTGTAACGGTACATATTTATCGCGGCATAAAATGCGAAAATATTAGAAGGCACTAGTGATAGGCCACTAGCAATACATAGACATAAATCTGATATTGCCGATTTAAACGCAAAAATTTAAGGTTCTTAAAATAAAAAAAAAGAAAAAGAAAAGAGAGCAAAAAGAGATAGGTGAGGCCAGGCGGTAAATAGATAGTTGTTCGATCCGTTTTGTTAAAATTGTATTAAATAAAAATTGGAGATACCTAATAAAATCTAAGGTTAGTAATTAATACTTTAATTAATTATTCGGGCACTAGTATTTAGTGCATTTTAGGTATTTTGTTTGGGCTTCCAACTGGTGTCAATTTTGTCGAGCACATGTTAGGATCGACTGTCACCTTGCCAGCCAATTATTTAAACATTGAGGATTGTTTTAATGAAATTTTGGAACTTAGCACCTGTAATATTGCATAAAAGCCTAAGCCGTTTTATCGATGGGCGTACCAGTGATGTCACCATCACAGTTGTGATCTCTCCCTGCTCTCTCTTTAGAAATGTGATGATGTTCACCTATGGAAGTTGATTATATCGTCATAAGAAATTAAGCCTTTTCTTCTAGAAGGACGCAAGAAAGAAAACTTAAAAAGGTACATGATACCGTGTGATGTTCTATCCCTATGTCTATATTCTAGAAACAATTGTAATAGCATATAAAAAAAATATGAATAATAATATACTCAGGGCAGCTGTCTTTGAGGTGATATATATATATATATATATATATATATATATATATACATCTTCATATCTTTTCTGCGTCTTTTCATATTACAACGATTCTACGTCCGGAGAAGTATAGTGAAATATTTTTAGACATAGGTGGCGTCTTAAATGTGCTATGATTGAAAATACAGAGTATATAACAGAAATCTTTTTGCTGCCTTCAATAATAGAAGATTTCTATTTTGCCATGATTTTGCGTCCGTTCGTTTTGCTATTATTTCCGCATCCGATATACGTTTATATGTTAATTGTATCTTTTCTGCGTGTAATAGTATATTATAATACTTAGTAACAATGTTTCAACGTCCGACATAGTTGCCACTTCCTCGGCAACTTCGAGCTTTAATATTTATATAGTATATTCTTTCCTGGGTCTGACACGACGCGATATAGAAATTTTTGAGAAAATTAATTTGCTCACTAACCAAGTATTGGTAACATTGAACTTTTCAAATTTATTTTATACAGGACAGCCATGATATTTCCCTAACGCTGATATTTATAGATAATCTTTAATTATGTTAAACGTGATATTAAAAAATTTAGTTATACATTTAAAACATAAAAAATAGTTTATTTATAAAATCGTTGTTTATTTATCGTCGAGCTGTGTAGTACAAAAACAAAAAACAAGTTTTTTTATCCACGCAAAAACAAACAATAGAAGTCACACCAACTGAAACACATTTGAAAAAAAACGCAATTAACTGAAAATTACTGCATAATAAATACGTTTCCCTAAACCTGTATAAGCATAATCTTTAAAGTTAAAGTACCCGTGTCACGCTGATATAAATTTAAATTTAAAAAATATGGCATTTTGTTATGTAAAAGTATTAACTTTGTAATCCATTACATAGATAAGAAGGGGAGAGTAATTTTAGGAACAAACTGAGGGAAAAAGATGGGAAAAACACATGTAGACAGAGGGAAGAAGAGATCAGGAAGAAAGACAAGAGCACTGTATTGGAATGTAGCAGTTGTAACAAATAAGAAGGCAGACTTCTGGGAATACATGGAAGGGTTTGACATAGAGGGAAAGATGGAAACAAGAGTAGAAGAGAAATCGTTGGAAAAAAATAAGTACGGATTACTAAAATGCTTCAAATGGGAAGTCTTAGGGGCCAAAATAGTGAAGACGAAAGGCAGAGCGAAGGGTGGGTTGATAATGGGGATACGAGAGGAAATAGAAGTAATAAAAAATGAAAAACACAAGAGCATGAAAAGTAGCATTGTAATGATAGGAATGAAGACGCAAATTAAGATAAAGTAAATGACCGCTCCAAGAACAAAATGTTAATAGCAGGAAATTTTAACGGTCCAATGAGAGAAAGGGCAAAAGAAGAGAAGAGTCGGAAAAGGAGAATAGATAAAATAGATAATAAAAAGGGGAGATTAATAGAGGAAATAATAAAAGATAATGGATGGGATGTACTGAATGGAAATAAGGAGGGAAACGAAAAAGGAAACTGGACATACCTGAGACCAAGAGAAGAGTCGGTAATTGATTATGCAATGAAGATGCTTGGGAGGAAGTGGAAAGTTTAAAAGAGCAGACAGGGTGGAATCGGATCATATGCCTTTGGAAATAACTTTAAGAGGACCGTGAGCAACAGAGAGACAAGCAAGGATAAGAGAGGAATTAGAAATAACGAAATGGGGAAAAGAGGAAATGGTAAAGAACAGAGGAAGAACACAGATGAGGAACTATAAGGGAAAGACAGTCGATGAGAAGATGAGGGAATTGACAGAATAGATAGGGGGAGCAACAGAGCAAAGAAAATAATTAAAAGGGATAAAAGAAACATCTGGTGGGATAAAGAATGCAAAGAACTGAAACGACAAGCCAGAGGACAACTGCGAAAATGGAGACAGAACAAAACTTCAAAAGAGGAATATATGCAAGCGAAAAACAGCTATAGTGTAAGTTGTAAGGAAAAGAAACAGAGTTAGGAAAGAAGAAGAGAAGAAAATTAAGAAAATAAAAACGAAAACAAAAGCGTGGAAGTATATTAATAAAGAGAGAAAGAAGGGAAAATGTGAGCGAGCAGATAAAAATGGAAGAATGGAAAAGTTATTTGTAGAATTATTAAGTGAAAATGAAGAATATGAAGAAAGAAATAGTGAGCAAATAGAAGATGGAAACTAAAGATTAGAGAGAATCGATAGGGAAGAGATAGTGGAATAGATTAAAAATTTATAGAAAGAAAAAAGTGCTGGAAAGGACACAATACAAAATGAGGCCAGGATTTACGGACGCTGTAGTAAACAGTCTCTGTGAAATTATCAATGAGGGAAGAGTAAACCAAAAAGCTGGAGGGAAGGAATAATCTCCCTATTTATAAAAAGAGACAAACCAGGAAACAAAAAGTTATAGAGTTGCTATACAAAAACTAAAGAACTAAACTAAATGAAGAAAAAATAAATTATACCAGATGGGCAGGCAGCGTACGGAAAGGGTAGAGGTGCAATTGACAATGTATACATATTGCATCATCTAATTAACAAAGAAATGCAGAAGAAAAATGGAAAGTTATTCGTAGATCTAAATGCGGCTTTTGATAATGTACAAAGACTAAAATTGTAGGATCACCTAAAGGACAGAGGAGTCGATAAACACCTGATAAGAAAACTTAAGGATATATATAAAACAACGTTAAATAGAGTGAAAGTGAACGGGATGGAAATGACAGAATTTTATACAAACAAAGGAGTGAGACAAAGGAGCCCACTAAGCTCTTCCTTATTTGCAGCATTTATTGGCGACATTGAGGATGGCTCAGGCAGGAGGAGTAGTAGTGGAAAAGAGAAAGGTTTGCGTACTCTATAATATGCAGTGACATCATTATAGTAGCAAATGAAGAGAACGAAATGAAACAGATTATAAAACAAGTGAATGTGGAGAACACAAAATTGATGATTTTGGAATACTTAGGGTTTGTTTTTAACTCAAGGAATACATTTGCAGCACATATAAAACTAAGGAAGGTAAATCAAGCAATGGGGATAGTTTGGGGACAGAGCGAAAGAAAATTCAAACATAAAAAGAACTAATATTATTCGACAGTTTAGTGGGGAACATACTCCTGTATGGGGCCGAGGTGTGGTGATGGAGAGAATTTGGAAAAATAGAAAAAGTACAAGACAAGTATCTAAGGTGATAACTAGAAACAGACAGAGAAACTCCGGGCTACATTGTAAGAGAAGAAAGCAAAAGAGACAAAATGAGGGTGAAAGCAGGCAACCTAGCAGTAAAGTATGAAGAAAAGATAATGAGAAGGAAATACTGCAAGATACTATAACAGTGCTGGTTAAAAAAAAAGAAGGAAGGAGGAGAGAATATAGGGACAGATAGAGAGATATACTTCCGACGAAATGGGTATGCAATCACAGAAATAGAACGCTTAAGAACTGGAGGCAGACAGAGGAGAAAAGAATTACAGCTAAGAGACACAGAAAGGCAAGAAAGAAGAACAAAATTAAAGAGGGAAAGTAAGAAGGAAAGGATAATGTTAGTAAGATTCAGTTGAGGCAATGAGGACAAAAATAAATGGCGGACAGATGAAAGTGAGAGAAGATGTAGGGTATGTTGGAAGAGAGAGAAGTGATAGAACTTCTACTGCGTGATTGTGAATAAATGAGGGGAAGACATGCAAACAGAGCAAATTTTGAACGAGGCCTGTAGGGCAAAATATAACTTATTACTATTACTCCATTACATGTATTGTTTGTTATAATTAGGTATACGGACATTACGTAAGGTAAAAACTGACACTTAATATAATTATCAAATTTGTATACTGAATGTTAGGAGTTTAATAACGCTAATTGTGATGACACACATTTTGATTTCAAATACGAATATCGAAAATAGTGACGGAAATAAATTAATATTAGCTTTCTTAAAACCATTACTCAACAAAACAAGAAACATATAGTTTTAATTAGAAATCATGAAAAATAATCAACAAAAATTGCAATTACTAATAAAAATTGCTTGTATTTATTTGTTTCATTATTTTGCTACTAAAACATAGCAAATATCAGTAAGGGAATTTTCTAACAAATTCACAAAGTTTATATAAATCTGTGCACAAAAGTTAACGTTGATCTCGCGAATTAATGTGGAGTTCAAACATAAACAAACCTGTTCAGAAAATAAAAATTCAGTAGTTTACAAAATATTTTACTCCCAACATGAAACGTTTATCCTGAATAGGAAAAGTATTTTGAGATTGATTTAGTATCTTCTATCGCAAAAAAGATGCCATCATTAGTGCGTTAGGAGCAAGGTATTTTAATATACAGGGTGACTCCACTTTAAATACGGAAACTGCAGAAACATATTAATTGCCAAAAAATAAGTAGAATTTGCTCTATAAATTTCTTTCCTGGGGAAGCGGTATTCGAGATAGAGTATTAAAGTTTACAATAAAAAATATATATATTTTCTGTAATATCTTCATATTGCGCTGACGTTGAGTGAAATTTACTACATCGTATTCAATTAATTTTACCTTTTGCTGAATGTAATATTAACCTCGTGGATTTAACCAGTGGCATGCTACTTATGAAGATATTACAGGAAATATTTTTTTTTGTAAACTTTAACACCCTGTGTGTCGATAACCGCGTCTCCCAGGAAAAAGTTTATAGAACACACTTATTTTTGGCAATTTATCTATTCCTGCAATTTCTGTATTTTAAGTGAAATCACTGTGTATATAGAGAACAACAGCATATTAACATTTGCTCCAGGAACTGGCTAAAGTCTATTGAAATTGAATTTAAAAAATTTACTCAATGATTAAAAATTTATCGTTGCTTGTTGTGATAAATAGTACCTATAAAATTAATAGCCAAATATGAATTGGCCTCAATTCTAAAATTTATGAAGAATTTTCAGAATTCCTCAGAAAAACTGTTGTTAAAAAGCGTTAAATTAGTTATCCGCGGTAAAACAGGAAGGAGAGGACTGGTTCAATTTGGTGGAGACATGCAGGCTTATATGACAATTTCTTCTGAGGGTACAGCCTAACTTTATGAAACAAAATAATTTGTTTCCATATTAATAAAACATTTCTAACGGAAATAAACTAAATACACTGTTGCCAAGATGTGGACGCACAATCATCTGAAAATGGTTTAGATAATTAAAATGGTTATACAGTCGGGAAATATACGCCACTCTATTCAACGCCAACTGGTGTTAAACTGCTGAACCTTAAAATGTATATTATTTTACATATTACTAATATTTCTGCGTCCGACCAGAAATTGTGTACAGCTACACAAAATAACTTACAGAATTCTTTTTCGGTAGATATTAAATTAGGTATGAAACTACATCGTTTCTGTTGTACCACATCATCCAGCGATGATTGCCGATTGCAATAAAGACGAATGTTTTTCTGCGTCCGTATATGGACGTAGAAAGGTGGTGGACGCTGAATGATATGTAAATTTAAAATGTACGGACGCAGAATAAATAGTAAGATATATATATATATATATATATATATATATATATATATATATATATATATATATATATATATATATATATATATATATATATATATATATATATATATGTAAGGTGCACTTTGGGGAATGAAAAGTATATACTAGTATATACTTTTAGTTCCTCAAAGTGAACTTTGGAAGATATTTTTGTAGAATTTGTAACACAAATCTAAGGAGAAAATTAAACCAAAAATTATTGCTGTATTGCTTCATTAGAAAAGTTTGGCCGAAAATTCGCTTAAAGATGCTCAACATTGCGATTTTCTAAACTGTAAGAGATACAGGACGACTCAAAAGTTGTATAATCTATTTTGGCAAAAATAGTATTTTCATTTGTTTTTGAAGTACCTACTTAAAAAAATATTGTTTGCAATTTTACTGTAATTAATTTATTTTTGTAAATAGACATTTTTATTCTATAAACCGAAAATTAAAAGATAATTCGTGTCTGCTTTTTGTGTTGAAATTATACAATTTTTAATTAAACTATTTGTTATTTGAGCCACCCCATATCTGTCGCCGTTTCAGAAATCCCAATGGTAAAAGTTCTTAAGTGAATCAGGCTGTATATTTTGTGTTGTAGATTGTTTATTTTAGTTGAATTTTAATAGGAACTAAGTCTATTAACACACGTCTTCCGTTGGACATTCGTTTATTATCTATTTTTTTTTGTGGAGACGTCCATATACAATAATTGGATATTCAGCGGATATCTATTGCGATATGTACGTAATTTGAAGAAACAAAAGGGATATTCACTTGAGGTCCATAATTATTGTACTTATCGTAGTTCATAAACAAATAGACATTCTGTGTGTATCCATAAAACGTCTAATTTAATTTTTTTACTATTCTAGTCGGTACCATTGCTAACTTAGTTATTATTGCAGATACGAAATCGGTTATTAAATAGATATTAAATTAGTAAAGTAGTAGTATTTTTCTATTGATTAAAATGGTAAAAACAGAAAAACAATTGAACATCGCATTTTTGAGTTTTTGAAACAAAATATTTTTGTTTTATTACAACGCCCTTAATATTTTTCTATATTTTATTGCAGTATGTTTTACGAATCCATTGATATAAGGGTAAATGGGTACCTATATCTCTAATAGTAACGGAGATATGTGTGCCATAAGCCATAAAAGTATTGAGTTCCCAAACAATCATGCGTAATTCTTTATTTAACTTATTACTCTCAGAGCACATATATCTCCATTACTATTAGAGTTCAGGTCAGTTTTTCCAAAATAATCGTGTTGAAATTATACAACTTGTTGTAATTTGAACAACTCTATATCTGTCACCATTTGAGAAATCCTTTGTGTTGTAGATGTAGACTGGATTTTAATTAGGAACCAAAGTATAAAGTAAAATTTGAAAATTATCAATTCTACAATCTACGACCGTCTACAGTCTACACGCCGCAGCTTCAATTAAGCTGCCGCGTGCAGACTCAGATTCTCCGTGCTCACAATCAATTTGCCTTGATTTTATAATCTTGTTTAGGATTCTATATTTTATATTCGTCAGTGTACCGTTCAGACAATAGTCGTATAAAATTTTTAAAGCATTTTAAACAATTTTACATCAAAAAGTATACATCTTTAATGTTCGTAGGAATTACCGTTCCTGAGATATTCGCATTTAAATTATTCAACTAGAAAGGTGGCAAGTCGGCTATCGCCGACTTGACCTTTCTTGGGATGGTGGACACCGGGTATTTTCATTAGTATAGTTTTTCTGCAGACTATTGCGAAGAGTTTCAGAAAAAGATTTTTAAATCCATGAATTTTGAGGATTATTTGAGAATGGTTCGGTTTTTAAACACCCTGTATTGTTTTCATTAAAATAGTTTCCATATAGACCATTGTTAAAAGTTTCATCAAAGGAATATTATAATTCCATGAATGATTCTAGAGAAAGGTCGGTTTTTTAAACACCCAGTAGTTTTTAATTAGTATAGTTTTCTTACAGACCATCGTGAAAAGTTTCATAAGAAAATATTCCATGAATTGTGAGGATTCTTATAGAATGGTTTGGTTTTGTTAAACACCCTGCATTTTTCATAAGTATGTATTTATATACATAATAATGCCTAAGTATGTATGTTTTATAGTTTTTACAAACTACTGTAAAAGTTTCATCAAAAATCAAAAAAGAATTTTTAATTCAAGTTTTAAGGATTTTTAGAATGATTCGATTTTTTTAAACATCCAGTATTTTTTCATTAGTATAGTTTTCCTTCAGAATATGTAAAATGTTTTATCAAAAAAATTTTTTTAGTTCCATGAATTTTGAGGATTTTTAGAACATGGTTCGGTGTTTTAAAACACCCTGTATATATTCATTAATATAGTTTTTTACAGACTATTGTGAAACGTTTCATCAAAAAAATGTCAATTCCACGAACTTTGAAGATTTTTAGAGAATGGTTTGGTTTTGTTAAACACTCTGTACTTTTCATTAGTATAATTTTTTACAATCGTAAAAGTTTCATTGAAAAATTAAATTTCATAATTTTTGTGGATCTAGAGAATGGTTTTTATTTTAAACCCTGTATTTTTCATAAGTATGTATTTATATATCTACATAATAATACCTAAGTATGTATTTTTATAGTTTTTTACAAACTTGTAAAAGTTTTGTCAAAAACCATAAAAGAATTTAAAATTCCAAGTTTTCAGGATTTTTAGAATGATTCGATTTTTAAACATCCAGTATTTTTCATTAACATAGTTTTTCTTCAGAATATGTAAAATGTTTCATCAAAAATTAAATTCCATAAATTTTGTGGGTCTAGAGAATGGTTCTTTATTTTACACCCTGTATTTATATACATAATAATACCTAAGTATGTATTTTTATAGTTTTTACAAACTATTGTAAAAGTTTCATCAAAAGCCAAAAAGAATTTTTAATTCCAAGTTTTAAGGATTTTTAGAATGATTCAATTTTTAAACATCCAGTATTTATTCATTAGCATAGTTTTCCTTCAGAATATGTAAAATGTTTCATCAAAAAAATTTTTAGTTCCATTAATTTTAAGGATTTTTGAAAATAGATCAGTGTTTTAAAACACCTTGTATATATTCATTAACATAGTTTTCACAGATTATTGTAAAACGTTTCATCAAAAAATTATTTTATAATTTTTAATTCCACGACTTTTGATAATTTTTAGAGAATGGTTTGGTTTTGTTAAACACCCTGTATTTTTCATTGGTATAATTTTTACAATCGTGAAAGGTTTCATTGAAAAAATTAAATTCCATAAATTTTGTGTCTCTAGAGATCTGTGAGGATTCTTAGAGAACTGGTTTCGTTAAACACCCTGTATTTTTGCATTAGTATAGTCTTTCTGCGAAAAGTTTTATCAAAACAAAATTTTTAATTCCATGAATTGTGAGGCTTCTTAGAGAATGGTTTGGTTTCGTTAAACACCCTGTATTTTTCATTAGTATAATTTTTTACAATCGTTAAAAGTTTCATAACAAAAAATTAAATTCCATAAATTTCGTGTATCTAGAGAATGGTTCTTTATTTTACACCCTGTATTTTTCATAAGTATGCATTTGTATACACATAATAATACATATGTATTCTTTATAGTTTTTACAAATTATTGTAAAAGGTTTCGTCAAAAACCAAAAGAATTTTTAGTTCCAAGTTTTAAAGATTTTTAGAATGATTCGATATTTTTAAACATCCAGTATTTTTCATTAGTGTAGTTTTCCTTCATTCAGAATATGTAAAATGTTTCACCAAAAATTTTTAGTTCCATGAATTGTGAACATTTTCAGAGAATGGTTCGATTTTTTATCACCCAGTGTTTTTCATTAGTATAGATTTTCTGCAGACTATCGCGAAGAGTTTCAGAAAAAAATTTTTAAATCCACTTACAAAGTAAAAGAATGTACTTACTTAAGAATTTAAAAGATAAGAATATCCTACTTGCGCATATGAAAAGGTGGTGAACAATGGAAAAAATCAAATAAATAATTCGTTACTCATGTAACTGATAACCAAGTGATTTCGGTTACTGCAATAACTGAATAATCAGTTAATTTTCACTCGAGTGATCCCAACACTAACCGCCATATTGCCTGGCACCTCTACCCCGTCTTGGATCGGATTTTTGCTAATTTCGATACAAAAACGACCTGAAAACCCAGCGCTCGCGTAACAGAAAGTATCTAGAGACTTTAAATTTACCGTTTCTGGCCTTTGCGGGCCTCCGATCGGCCCGTTTAGCGAACGTTCCCAAGTTTTTTGGGAGCCGTCACAGGCCGGGCACCGTTCGGCTCGCCGTTTGACGTTTAGGACGGCCGAGCGAAGGCGAATGTGTAGTTGACCAAAATTTTCGCTATTTTCCTATAAAATGGAATTTTAAACCTAGATCTGAGGCACGCGGCGCATTATAGAAGGTTCAAAGTTTACGTTTCGATATGGCTTTGTGGAGAGGAATGCGGGAAAATACGAAAATATCGTATCCGAAATAGTTTGACGTCTAAACATATTTCGCAGTGACCAACTGACGTTTCTCCGATTCCCGGGCGATAAACTCCGCCTCCGCTATATCCATCTCGGTCGCCGAGAACGGCCGGCGAGGCCTCCGAAAAACGGAAAATTTACCTAGAAAAACGCGAAAAACGGCCCGCCGATTGCCTCGTCGCGACGGAGAAAGGACCAAATAAAGAGACTCACCCGCGGCCGCGTCCCCGACGGGCTTGCCCGAAAAACCTCTCGCCGAGCCAAACCGGTCTCCGGGCGGCTTTCGGACTTCCGATAATGGGCGTGGCTTTCGACTTTGTCTCGTTTCCTCGCGAAAATCGAAATCCGGCGGCCGCGGACCTCCGGAAAAACGCAAAATTCGCCCCGAAAAAGGTAAAAGAACCCACCAAAATACGCCTAAGCGACAACCGCCAAACACCAAGTATTTCCTTTAAAACTGGTAAAGTGTACTTATTTTAAAACACAACAATGCGCATGTGGATCATTAACCAACTAAGAGAATGTCATAGAAATTATATAATAATATATTTTCTATGGAGAATGTTGAGATGCTAGTGTTATTCATGTTACCAACTATAATGCCAACCTTATTCTGGCGCGGAATTTAAATTTTGAAAATTGTCTTTTACTGAGACCCGTAATATCAGATCTTTTAGAAAACGATTGTTCAACATCCAACTGACATTCTCATAACTAACACTGTGATGTGTAGTTAACACATGTTCTGCTAATCCACATGAATGGATTTTTCTAGTGATGTCACCTAGTTACAAAGAGTGATATGGGTAATGTTGTAAATCGCAGCCACAGATTTTATTACATACAATGATATTTTAAAAATATTTTTGTAATATTATGTATTACTTTTTAAATATTTTGTATTTGAAAATTCCATTAAGATTTACACAAGCTTGTGTAATCCATAAAATAAAATTTAGCAGTTTTGTTTTATCGCGCCATCTACGGATAGGTGATTTTTCCCTATTGGCGAAAACAGTTGTCACAAATATCTTGTGGTTGTCATTTTTATTCGTATTGTTAAGCGTTGATTTTTCAGAAATTTACATAAAATACCGCAAGTTGCTGTTAGTTTAGCAAATATTTTAACATATATCCCGAGAGAATCCAAAAATGCGCAAAATCCTGACTGTAAGAAACTGATTCTGATGCAGGTTGAAACCCGTGGTTTGAACAATCACCTACCAGTAGATGGCGCGGTACGGGGTGAATAACAATGTTTTGAATCTATTTGACGTCTGCTTGACGTCTCCTAACATTTGTCACAAGTTTGACACGTGACAGTAGTATTTTTTCCACAGACGTCAAAACATTGTTGTTCAGTCCCGTATCACGCCATCTACTGGTAGGTTATTAGGTGTTTTAACTACACTTATTTGTGTGTTCAATTTTCCTTATGGAAAAGTGATATAAAACTATTTAGAGTGTTGAATTAATTATAGTATTGAAGTAATAACTTCAAATAATTAGTAATTTTTATATCACAGTTTGTTTTACTGACAAATTGTCGCTTCTCTTTATAAGATATGTGGTTTGTTGTTCACCCCGGAAAGGTTTCATTCTCTCTCAACAGTCGTGATTCTTCGCTATACTGTTAACTGAACAGAATACGCTGAATTGTCAACAATTTTTTCTACGTCCTGTGTCTATGCCACCACTAATGTAGATAAGTCATAACGTCTATGTATCCACGCACGGAAAGTGAGTCTTTACCATAAAAATCATAAAATATATAGAACGACAAAAGAGGTATCAAAATAGTCAACCTATTGCGAAAACGCGAGTCTGGTAATAACTGCAGTAACTTAGCTTTCATGAGTTGGTTACACTAACGGGGTAGTTCACACTAATAGGCTGGAATTTCAAAATATGAAAATTTTACGTCCGATTTGTGATTTCTATGGCTGGGCACAGACGAACCACAGACGAACATATATGAATTAAAACATCAACGCGCATTCATGTACCTCGCGCATCAGCATGACAGTGTATTAATCACAAACGTTGATTCATGTTTTAACACATCAGTTCGCAGTAAACAACATACACATAGAATAAAGGAATATTCTGTGGTAAAACTATGGCGGAAGAATTGCATTTGAATGATTGCAGTGGTGTGCGAGTTTATTGTGACACAAAATAAACAAGAAAAAACAAAAAAGTCCGTAGTAAATAGTCTGCAACAAATTGCATTAAAGGATAGTACCATAATGTCGGTAACATATATGTCGTCTGCTCCAGCACCAGATCTCTTCGAGTCTTTAGCTTTTTTAAATTTTTAATCAACCACGCAAACTGTAAATTTTTTATATGACTGTATTTTTGGTCGCTTCAGGTTGTACAACTTTTAACTTTTGAAGTAAAATCTGATAGGCTGTATTTTTCTTATTTTTGTCGAAGTGGTCCTTTGACTTAGTTTTCTATAAACAAGGATGGATTCGATATAAGTCAATGAAATGTCTTAAAAAATCTCGTGTTGAATTTCGTAAGTCCGACATTTTCAATGTAAATAAAACTATAATTTATAAAGGCCATATACTTATTTACTAATTAATCAAATAATTATTATTAATTTAAATAATTATAACTACCTTCTACGTCACTGAAGAACACCGTGACAATAACGTTGTTATTTGACACACACAATCGAGCATCAACTTACATTCAACAGCAACAGCGCACGGTCATGTTTTCTGGAAAACCAGGTTGATAAACACGACACACTTCTTCAGCGTGAAATCATGTACATGACATTATGTCCATTGACAGACGTTGTTTGCGCGTAGATGTTTGCATACATATACGTTCGTCTGTGACCCGCTTATGGTACAATTACAAACATTCAATTGTATGCTGAGATTAAGGTGCAGTGTAACCAACTGCTTACATTTAGTTTTCTCTAGATGGCTCCTTTCTAAGCTCCTCCATAATCCGTCTCTTTGTGAGTGCCTAATGTAAAGGCTTCTGGTGTTCTATATATTTTATGATTTCTATGGTCTTTACGTACAAAAGACGTACAACGTGTATCTTCTGATTGGTTGCTATGGTACAGTGTAACTAAGCAATCAAACTTGTATGAGTTTATGAAATTTGAAATTAATACCAACTGAAAAAAGTCAAGGTTCTATCAGGGCTCGAACCGCAATAATAGGTATGCATAACATTACACCAATCGAGGCATATAAATAATCTTTCTTATAATGTAAATAAACTGTCGTGTCGTTGTCAATGTCTATAAGTTTAGAATGTTGGATATTTCAAAAATACCTTTTAGCTGTGGACGTAGAAAAGTATAGTACAAAATCTCTGGCTGTAAAGCATTGTACGCGCGAGTTTTGAATTATTATGGCACGAGTACAGCGAGTGATGTAATCTAATGTTCTTTTAGAAAGCGAGATAGTTGAATCTCACATCAGGCTGTCCATGTGACTCCAAACTAATATCATAGATTTATTCAAGCAAGCCATTCCATCGGCACACTCACAAACCTAGAAAAAATATAGACTGTGGCAGTGTCATATTGCCGGCGACCGCAAATTCATGGCTGCCCTAAAAGGTCCAAATCGCTAAAACTTGATTTTTATACCAATTTACGTTGGTTATATTGTAGCGTGAAGCTCATTTGTTTACTGTGATTGGTCACGTTCATGTCACATTCTTTAATGACATTTAAAATGACAGCAAGTTAGTTAATTTCATATTGCAATGCAGCCATCATATTTGCACAACCGCCAACATAAAGCAAATAAAATATCCATTTTCTGGACCGTAGGTCCCTAGAAAATGCGGCACCTGTCACGTGACCTATATCATGAACCGACGCAGTCTATATTTTTTCTAGGTTTGTGGGCACACTCCTATGTGTTTCCATATCTCTTTTAACATGTTTACATTGCAGTTTTGGAATTGGCACTCCTTTATTAATTTACTCTTCTTGCATAAAATTAAAAATAGGTAGTTTTGACTTTGACACTTACGGACTGACAGCTGTCAAGTCAAAGAATGAAAACAATATCAAAACAGTGTCATAGAAAAATCTTAATGATTAATTAACAAGGTAAGTGCTCGTAATTAAAAAAAAATCCATTTACACAAAATCCCATTATGAAAATAAAATGTTGATTCAAAACAAATGTTAATCTCACCTTACATTACATGTACTTTACATTATTTATACTAAAATTTCTAATGTAATCATTTTTTTCAGGAATACTAAACTAAAAAGAAACGTACCTACTACATTCAGTAAATTTACAACAGTAAGAATGACAAACAAGTACAAGGAATAGAAATATGTAGTTTGATATACATTGAGACACTCAACAGGTAGGTTAATGATACTGGACCATAAAAATCTCAAGACCACAATATGTTCTATTTGCAGTGCCTTTGTTTAATTTGACAAATATATCGGTCAAGACATACAAATTGTACATGATTATTTAGGAAACAAAAATGAAGGAAAATTGATTGTCGTATCAAAACAATAAGTAATAACAGTAAAAATCTTCAAATTCATCAAACAATAGACAAGCTAAGTGATTAATTAACAGGTTAAATAATTGTTTTTAAATATAAAAATATTCACACAAACCCATTATTGTTATAAATGTATGTATTCAAAACAAATGTTAGCTTAATGCAACTATTATATGTACATTATTTACATCAAAATTTATTAATCTTATCATTTCTATTTCAGGAACACTATGGTAAGATAACAAACATAAAACTCAGTAAAATAATGATAGGCATTCCAAACTCAATGCAAGTAAATAGAAATATGTGAAATACAAAATAGTATGGTAAACATTTGTCAATTGGTTTCCGAAATGATATCATGAGAATATTATTTTTTTGCTTGGAGATCTGCTGGGAAGACTAGGAAGAACAGATTTTATATACAAACCTCAAAATATGTATTGTATGTCATATTTCGTTATCGCCTACATATAAACTCAGCAAAAAAATTAATCATATCAATTTAAAAATCGTTTTCTAGTTTACATATGATGTCAAGATCGAATGCATCCTGCTACCAACCATCTATTATTTTGCCAAATATGTATGTAAATAAATATGTAAATTAGACTTTAGTTTGTTTTCTTTTATAACTATTGAATAGATTATGTATGTACGATTTATTTTGTTTTGATGAGCGTTCTTACTAACATATACAGATTATATGTGTTTTTCGATTATCTCGAAATAGTTTGTTAAATAAGTATTACAAAATATAATTTAGGTGACTAAATCTTAAACACAAGCTCGCTTCCATTCACGATAACATTTGTCCAGCTTTACTTATAACTTGGTAAATATAAAATGTCAATAAATTACATTTGAATAATATAATAGTCTTTTATTTATTAGACAAAAATTACCTAATATGAAAACTGTGGTTTTGCATTTGTAAAAATATTTTTAACAAATATTTAGATATTTTTCAGTCGGAGTATTCCGTAAGGTACTATGGTTAACCAACCAGCTATCTAATATGAGGTAGGATTAGAGTATTATTCATTGCATTTACATAATACCGAATATATAAATTAATTCTAGGACAGTCTTAACAATAAAAAAACTAGTAATGTTAGATGTTAGTCTGTAACTAATGGCAGACCTTTCTTGTAAATCGCAGCCACAGACTTTATTACATACAATGATATTTTAAAAATATTTTTGCAATATCATGTATTACTTTTTAAATATTATTTATTTGAAAATTCCATTAAGATTATAGGTATAAGCTGTGTATCCATAATATAAAATTTTGCAGTTTGTTTTTCCTAAAATCACGCCATCTACTGGTAAGTGGTTTTTGCCTATTGGCGAAAACAACCTACCACGAGGTGGCGCGCAGACTCGACGAGTTATAGGGAAACACAAACCTAGAAAAAATATTTTTCTAGGTTTGTGTAGGGAAACAGTTGTCACAAATGTCTTGTGGTTGTTATTTTTATTCGTATTGTTAAGCATTGATTTTCATAAATTTACATAAAATACCGCAAGTTGCTGTTAGTTCAGCAGATATTTTAACATATATCGAGAAAATCCAGGACTTTAGTAGAAAACAGAGTCAACAATTTTTTCTACGCCCACTAATGTAGATAAGTCATAACGTCTATGTATCGATGCACGGAAAGTGAGTCTACGTACGTGTATCTCCTGATTGGTTGCTACCAGAAGAATAGAAAATTAGAGTAGTTATTTCTTATTATAAAGTTGATAACAAAGGAGGCAGCGCCCTGATGGGCATCTGTAGGGAACTAAACTAAACAGCGGGATATTCGAATTGATTTCCTACTTCCATATTTCTTCTGAAGGGAAAATATTTTACATCGTAGCAGAAATCATCAAAATAATATCACAAATTTTTATGATAATAATTGATACAAATTATCATTTCTGATATTATTATGAGTTTCTTGTTACAGTGAAAAATATTACCTTTATATTATTAATATACATATCTGAAAATTATTATTTATAGCGATTTCCTTATAATAAACTCACGAAAGAATCATAATTTTTTTATTAATGTTAACACATAAATACAAACAAACAAGGATAAAAATGCAAAATCTTAAGCATTACAAAAATTATAGGATTAAGTAGGCACTGCTTGTTTCTAAGTTTATAACAATAATATTGGTAGATGTCATGTTAGATCAGTTTGTCTGCTGTGCGGTCAGAGGTTGTCGAAGTGTTAGTGATGCCTTTTAGATTTACGAGTCAAGAAATTATCTATCTATCTATCTATAGAAACATTCATCTACGCCACTGGCCATAGCCGGAAAAAGTTATTCACGTCAAAATATTAACCTTTGTTATGATTACTGTATACCAAGTTTCAACAAAAATATTTATTTGTTTAGTAGATAATGAAAATAACAATTTTTGAGAGTTGAACGCTTTGTATCACGGAAACGGAGCGCTATAGGGAAAAATGTTATAGGAAAGATTCCTATTATTTCTTCACATTCTATCATTTCCCAAAGTTAAGAACGAGAAAACGGAAACACCCTGTATATGGTAATTCTAAACAAGCAATTATTTCATGTGGAAAAGACATTTTGAGAAAGAACCTACTATTTTCAATATATTTTTCTCATTCTGTTGTAAGTTTTATGCCTACAGCTAAAATGGAAATAAATTTCTAGCCACAAGTATTGAGGTTGATATAATGTGGCTTAAAAACTGTCCATAACACTTCACGCTTGAAAAAGATACAAACCCTGTACTCATTATTTAGGCTGTAAATTTAATTTGGCGGCTTACCAATAATGTCCTCTTAATCCTTAGGATTGTACAATATATATGCACTAAGTTTACACTTTTATACGTGCTGCACTTTTTCACATTTTTAATAATTTATAATAAACGCTAATCAGTGACGGCTCGCCTATGAATCCATTGAATATACTAAAATTGAATCATTGAATGTACATGATGAACATTGAATGAATCCAAGTGAGATGTACAGTGGGAGTCAGCTTAAACTCACCAGTTCCATGGTCCATTCTTTTCTAGTGCCATTTATTCTCCCCGGTGCTAGAAAGGGACAAAACATAGAAGTGGTGACTTTAAGCTGACGACCATTGTACAATGGTCGTCAGCTTAAAGTCACCAGTTCCATGGTCCATTCTTTTCTAGTGCAATTTATTATACACGGTGCTAGAAAGGGACAAAACATGGAAGTGGTGACTTTAAGCTGACGACCATTGTACGTGGCTTCGTGTTGCTTGTACTACTACCACAGTCTATTATACAGTCCGTCATCTTCACGTCGGCTCCTTTGATGTCGAGGTCCCAGATTTCGTTTTTTAGACGACCGAAGGACGACTGCGCACTTAGCCGGGCACATTCGCGCGCTCAAGGGGCACGATGATTTGTCAAGAAATAGATTTTCTCCACTTCGTCGTGTACAAATGAATTTCATTGGTGTTCATTGCGCATTTAGCCGCGATTTAGCCACACCCTCTGGAGCCTTCACTCGACGAACTATACAGGGTTAACTATGACTAAGTACAAAAATTTTAACCACGTGCTCAGGGAGGCCTAAAAGACAATAAAAATTTATTTCGGAATTATATCTCGATGTTAAAATTATGGGGCAAAACCCTCTTTTCCTACGGAAAGTCGGCGCCTATGTCATCAGTCATCGTCCAAGATGGCTACATATGTCAACTAGGTATATGTTCTGTGCAACTAGGTACCATGCGGTCGTTTCTCACAACGTTGCCGAATGTAGAAACAACGAAAGTAAACATTTTTATTAATAATAATACCTAAGTACCTGATAGATAACAGTTAATCCGGTTAGCTACAGTATTTTGCATTCGTTTTTCGTTCCTTTGTTCCAAACTGCCTAAACTTCATTTTCACTCATTACAGGTCCGTCAGAATTACTCGCCACAAAGTTAATAAAATTGCCCATTTATTTTAAGAGAATTGATTGTGAAAGAAATACTAACAGAAAACCTCGAATACACCCGTGGCAGCTTTTAATTTATAAAATTTTATCCGATAACGGTCACTCCACTGCATTGCTCTCAACTCTAGGAAATATCTCCACGTACGTTTAAAGAAAATTGTGAAAACTACACATGTCCCAATATATCGCAACCATCCATTATTTAATGAATAAAACGTTTAAAACTGAAACTGTCACTAAAAACGGAAAACTAAAATTACATTGTCAACGCCACCGTTCAGTCTTCGGTCCGCCTACACCGAGAACTTAATATTCTTCAGATAAATATTCTTATGGCAATCAATATAATCAATATTATCTTCTTTTATGTACGATCGTGGGTTTCTTCATTCTAGTATTGTTTTGACATTTCCTCCGTGACATGGGGTTACACGCACATAGCACTTGTCAGTCGATATAAACCTATACTGTGTTGTTGGTTGCATTGTGTCTAATACTCTACAAATGTCAAACAGTAGTGGTCAGAAAAGTAATATTACAGAGCACTGTGAACGCCTCTGGATATTTAAAATAATAATACTACAATATTATTATATGCAAACATGGTCGATTATTGTGTGGACAATTATTTTGCTAATAAAAATTTCTTAGTAAGTAGGCATAAATATATGTTTTGTAAAATGTAGATCAGAAAGAATGTAAGAAGAAGAGGAAGAGGTGTGTCAGAGTTGAGTTGTTGTTGTAAAGATAGGAAGTGCGAATTAAAGAAAGTAGTAAAACGTTATTGGGTATTTATTTAATTAACAAAGAAAATATTACCCTAACAATTGTTAATATCGTTACTATTATTAGTTTTCAGTATTTGCTTTTCGCACATTCAAATTCGTGTAATCGCGGAAATTACGGATATGGTACTAATTTATGGGAAGTGCGACGAAAGTGCATATCGTGCAGCAGCAGAATATCAAAGACGTTTTCCAAATAGACAGAATATGCCAAATCCTCGTACATTTGTACGAATTGTACAACGTCCACGAATGTTGTTTTACACGTGCTGGAGTTTTAAATACGTATGTACCTAACTTGAAAATTAAAAGATCCAATTTCATACTTTTAAAATTCTATGAAACTTCTTTTACTTAGTGACATAAAAATAAAGCATTTTTAAACTACAATAGATATACCTACAGAAAAAGTATTTTTATTTATGAAATGGTTGAAAACCAAGACGTCCCCAGAAAGTACAACAATTTTTACAACAACAAGTTATAATGTAAACAAGTTAGAAAACAGAAAATAATTCAACTTTCTTGAAATCTCCAAATATCAGTCCTGGAAGTATCAGTAAGATGGGTTTTACTCTCAGTGCTAGGTACCATATCGGGTTTCTCATTAAATAATCTAGTATTTTGTAAATAAAACTTTCTTTAAAAGCGTTACACGTGGCAACGCGGTGCTCTGTCACTACCTTTGACAACTTTCACTTTGGCAGAACATACCTAACCTCGAAGCTGACAGGCGGCATAGTCGCCGAGAAATTAGGGGTTAATAAGGTTTTGAAAAAAATTTTTTTTCGCTTTATAAATAAGTTTGGAATTTTTTTGAAGGGTGATACCGTTAATTCTGATTTTTTCCTATCCCCTCTTAAAATATTTGTACTAAGTCATAGTTAACCCTGTATAAATTGTGGTTCTACCGTGAATATGACATAAACATAGAAAAGATAGATATAGAACGAATTTAGACCATAGAAAAGATAAATATAGACAGTGCTTAAAGATGCGCGAAGTGATCATCGCGTGCGTTCAGACATTTTTAGGTATGTTGAAGCCGGTAAATTTGTAACCAAACATTGTTGATACTGGTTTATTTGCTTGAGATACACCTATTTGCCTGATAGGTATGTAAATATCATCGCTACGGGACAAATATTTTTAGCATTGTATATCTTTATATTGTATGTAATTTTTTCAAGTTGCTCTTAAATAATATCCTTTGTTTTGTATAATAAGGGTCGAATTAATTAATACTTGAATATTTAACAGTCTCAATAAAATAATTATCAAAAGGGTTAGAGTATACAAATATATATAGTGTAATTTTAAAAAATTTGGAAAATTAAAAACACGTTTAAGGAAAATATTTTATGTAAACGCAATGATTACGTTACTTTATTTTTGGTTCATAATACCTGTTCACATTTATCGAATTAATACTTGATGTCTTGTGTTGAAATTTATCTGATTTATATTTCTTCTTGATGAAGTCATAAGCTATTTTTCTTTTACATGCATGGCTGAATTTATTGAATGCCGATTTAACTCGCATGTCAGGCTCATCCGATTGATTTAATAGGTATATTTACACTCGTGTCTAGTTAATTAAATCATATAGGTGATTAATGTTCTAACTTATCGATTTCATTAGATCTATGCACCACATCTAGAAATGAACTACTTCTTTAAAATGTTACGAATATGCTTGTGATTCCACCATATGTCACTACTACGAAGTCACTAATAAGACACTAGAAAGTAATTAATAATCATTTATTATAAGTTTAATTCCTTGTTTGACTGCAAGAAGTATTTATTTATACATATAAATTACAGAAGACAGTACAAATATACAACAGATTACAACTATTAACTGATCATATTACTTGAACTACCTTGGGGCGAACACCCCACTCTAGAGTGATAATGATAATCTATTATGAGCTCCGAACTGTGAACCGATTTCCTTCTTTCTACCACTTCTTTCTTGATAACTCTTTCGTGCAGTACACTAGCATACTCGTTACATCTTTCTTAACTTCAAGAACTCCTTTTCTTTACTTTCCTGTGCTTAAACTGAAATAGAAATTAAAATGGCAGACATATTTTATTTATTTGAAGTAAATATAAAATATACCTATTTGTATACAGAACCAATAAAAATTTCTCAGTTTCTTTTGTTTCGTACTGGTGAATACTGTATATTACCAGATGACGTATATTAGGAGAGAACTCTACCTCATAAAACTCTCTTGTTTTATGTTGTGAGCTTTTCTCTGGCGAAGATAATGTTAGTACTACTAGAATCTTCAGGAAGTGCACTGCCATTTATTATGGACAAAATTAAACAAAATAAAGAGGTGATAAAGATTATGAAACTACCTAGTTTAGTTCTCCTCATTCTGAAGATTTTCATTATTATTATTTCTTTCTAATAGATAAAAACATCAATTTCAGGGGAAACTTCTATCCTTCGTAAATTTTGATATGGTATATACTGTAACATTTTTTAAAGTGCATCGTTTTCCTTTATTAAAATCTGTTTAAGATATATTTTCTACGATTTCACTATAAATTTGGATGATCTATTATTTCTAAAGTACGTTAAATCGTTCACCTCTGGGAAACCAAGTAAATTAATTAATCTTAGACATGGCGTCTGCAAATATTTTAAATGATTTATTTATACTATATTATACGTAATATAATAGTAGATTAGTGTAAATTTTACAATTACTGTTCGATCTTAATGTCACAAAAAATATGTATGTTTTAAAGATTTACCTACGGAATGTTACTATAGTTCCTGTGATCCTGTATCTGTTAGATGGAAAACGTTTTTACAATTTGGGACTGTCTAAAATAAATATAATCATTATTTACAAATTTGTTAATATTTTACATATCTATAAAATGCAATTTATCATCATGTACTACATATTAAAATATATACTTACCCGTTCGTAGGAAGAAAAAATAACTTTCGATAAGAAGTCTTTAATAATTTTAAATAATATATAAACTGTAAATGAAAACTAGACACACACTATATTATTCAAACGTTATAATAAACTATCTAGGGTTATAAATGAAGACAAGCAAAACGTAAATAAACAAAACCATAGAACGCAGTTTTATTTGTAAACATACCAAAAAAACATGACTAAAAATGGCTGCCAGCAGGCTATGACCCAAGAAGTGGATGCGTAGACGTCTAAACTCTTTCTATATCTATCTTTTTCTATGGTTTAGACGTTTGCGCATCCACTTTTGGGTCATAGCCTGGAGGCAGCTATTTTTAGTCATGTTTCTGTGGTTTGTTTATAAAAAGCTGCGTTCTGTGGTTTTGTTTAATTACTAGTGTTGGAAACCCACTGAAATGTAATTTATATTATGATGACTGGAATGCACTAAAAGCTGCGCGAATGGATTATTCATGATCAGCGCCATATTTTGTTTTGTGCCTCTAGCAATGGCGGAGCAGTAGGGGTTTAGCTGATTGTAAATTGAAATGAAATTGAATTCTGGATATGAAGAATTATTTCGTGCTATACGCTGGTTAATTTTGCAGTCCCTTATAAAACATAACATGTTCCAACAATAACACCCACAAAAATACACAAAGAATAACACTAACGAGATACAAGATAAATGAATAAGAAACCACACTGTACGCCAATGAGGTGTTTACAAACAAAATAATGGGAAATTAAGAACACAATTCATATCGTACGTGCAGATAGTTGTCTCTCTCGCACCCATATACATAATCAATGAAGTATGTCTTTGCTGAGTTTCATGTGCCTCCTTTTGTCTGCTCCTAGGTTTGGTACCTTTATTTGGGTGCACAATGGGACTAAACGCATTCCATATCGTATATTTCAGTGGAAAAACCGAGTTAGTTCAATAACGGAATACTGATTATTTAAATATGTTTTTTGCGAAGAACCGTATTCATCGACTGTTTCAAAAAGTATTCAATGGTGACGTCACTAATGTATTGCACCAAGAAAATGTAGTTTCAAACCGTAACGTCACCAAATATTTATTTCTCTTTGATATCAACCTCACACTTTTTAATTATTGTTTACACTATTGTCTACACTAGATTTGTATTAAAATAGAACGATTATTAGTGGTAGAAATTATTAACAATACCTATTTCTGCATGTTTTTGTACATATATGTTGAAAATGTGTGAATTTTGCAACAAAAAGAAATTGATTTTAGCAACTGCAAACCAAAAACAAATGTATAATGTAACATGTTTATTTGAGCAGGTTTATGAAATTTAGATAGAAAAGTAATTGGATTATCCTTTGTATTATGTAATTCAGGATGTCTAAAAATACGTTTAAATTTGCAGGGTACATACAATCCACAACCAACTCCTTTTAAATAAATAAGAATAAGAAGTGTCAAAATAACCACCATTTTAAATATTAATCTAAAATTTAAATTACACCGATTTTCAAATCTCCACCTTTAGGCAACTGCTGCATAGACCAATAGCAAAGCATCTAAAGAGTTCAAACTGGACTCAGTGAACGTTTTAAACACGGTTTAAACAGCGACGTGTGTGACGTCACTGGTTCAACGCAAAATATGTTTTGAACCGGGTTGAACACAGTTCGTCGCAAAACAGCTTAAGTGATTTCAAAACCGATTGATAACTCGAGTGATGGTCACTTGATTTCTCAGCAGCTGACATATTGTTTTGCAGTTTACCTATATACATGTTTTATTTTAAATAAAAATTGTTTTACTACTGTCCTGCATTCCGTCAACACAAAATTTTATGATCTATGGCTACGACGAGTGCGTTATACGAATTACGAATATGAATGGCAGTCCTTACTGCAGCCTCTATGTCCTTCCGTTCTTACTTTTACTTGGAGGAAATGATTAAATTCATATAAAAATATATTTATCGGGACACAGAGACAAAATAAGTAAAAAAATAGTTGAAATGCGACGTAACTCTATGTACGCAACGGCAACCCATTGTTATTCGACAACGCAATGAATGTCCTTACTTGAGAATTTAAAAGATAAGATTGTCCTTACTCGCGCTTATGAAAAGGTGGCAAACCTACTACGTGAAGTGTGAACAGTAAAAATCAAATAAATAATTCGTTACTTATATAACTGACAACCGAGTGATTTCGGTTATTGCAATAACCGAATAATCAGTTATTTTTCACTCGAGTGATCCCAACACTATTATGCCCGTATTCATAGTCGCACCCTCAAGCTGAGTGCTGAGGGCGACTTGCCTAAGGGTCCCTTAACACTCACACTCCCACTTATTTCATAAACAGCACTCAACCATCCCTTAGGTGAGACGGTGAGATGGTGAGTTTGTGTTGGCAACGTTTACATATCCAACCGATCTTATTGGTTGTGGTATCGACCATGCGCATAGGTATAGCGCGATGTTTAATTATTTTATTTCTTTAATACTTATTGTCCCGATATAAAATTTTAAATTTTATTACAAGCTGCATTATTGCAATTTATGTCGTGTTGAGTGCATTATCAGAGCAATATTTTTATTTTAAAGAATGGATAAAGTTGTGTTCAGCGAACAAGAGAAATTATTTTTAGTGCAATTAGTTATACTAATGAAAAGGATATTTTAGAAAATAAAAAAACTGATGGCTGCACTTTAAAATAAAAAATGAAGTATGGGAAAAATTGCTTCAATTTTTAACAGTCAAGGGTTGTCAAATCAAGACTTATTTCACATATCTATCTACAAATAAAAGTAAACAATTTTATATATAACACTGAGTTTTATATTATAAGAATATTTACATCTAAAATTAACCTTTGCAAATTGTTCAGGTGTCATGAGATAACATTGCAATTATTTGTTAAGCATTTTATAGACCAGTTATTAAATGTTTATAAAATTTTTATTTGCAGAAAACAGTATTTTAAGAATAAAATGCCGTAAAACACCACAAATTTATATAAATTATTTATGGTTGGTATTTCCATACCAACATTCTGCACTGTTTATATATTATATATGAATTATTTCCTAGAGTATTGTTATGCAGATTTTGTTTTAAATTATTTGGGTGAAAGAAGGTAGGTAAATATTTTACTACTCATTTCAAAACTATAAACCACATCTGCTCTGTGTATCCTATACAAAATTTTTTCCATATCTTACATATTTTTTAGGTACGCGATTAACTTGAGCCTCATTTTCATCTTCAAAACAATAGTCAAACCAAACAAGATGCATACACAATCTCAATCTAACCTATAAACATGTTTTGTGCTAAAAATCAGGCCCTCAAGGGATGTATCAACTACACTTAACTTGAGGGCGTGTTTTGCCGCCTTACCTCACGTGTTCTCGTTTATGAAATACGTAAGGAACCCTCAGCTCAGGCTCATACTCACCCTTGAGGGCGAACTATGAATACGGGCCTTACTACTGTGCTATTACACAAACCTAGAAAATATATATATAGACTGTTCCAGTGTCATATTGCCGGCGACCGCAAATTCATGGCTGCCCTAAAAGGTCCAGATTTGCTAAAACTTGGTTTTATGCCAATTTACGTTGGTTGTATTGTAGCGTGAAGCTCATTTGTTTACTGTAATTGGTCACAATTTTAAAGACGTTTTAAATGACAACAAGTTAGTTAATTTCAGATTGCAATGCAGCCATCATATTTGTACAACCGCCAACATAAAGCAAATAAAATATCCATTTTCTGGGCCGTAGGTCCTAGAAAACGCGGCACCTGTCACGTGACCTATATCATGAACCTACGAGGTCTATATTTTCTCTAGGTTTGTGCACTATTATTTACGTTTTGCATATCTTTGTTTATAACTAGATAATTATAACTTTTGAATAATATAGTGTTTGTAGTTATATCTAGATTTCATTTACAATTTATATATTATTTAACCATGATTATTTTTATTATCGAAAGTTATTTTTCCTTCATCGGAAAGGGTAAGTATATTTTTATATGTAGTACATAATGGTTATATTTTTTAGACAGAATGTCTTGTACAGTCCAAAATTGTAAAAACGTTTCCATCTAACGGATCCAGGAACTACTGTAACATTCCGTAGGTAAATCTTTGAATCGTACATTTTTTTTGTGACATTAAGATCGAAAAGTAATTGTAAAATTTACAATAATCTACTATTATATTATGTATAATATAGTATAAATAAATAAATTGAAATATTTGCAGATACCATGTCTAAGAATAATTCATTTACTTTTAGGTTTCCCAGAGGTCAACAATTTAACGTATTTTACAAATAAAAAATCTACCGATATTACAGTGGAATCCTAGAAAATATAGGTATCTGTTCAGAACATTTTCTTTAAACAGATTTTAATAAACGAAAATGATGTATTTTAAAAAATGTCCCATCTCGAAATTTACGAAAGAAAGAAGTTTCCCGTGAAATTGATATTTTATCCATTAAAAAGGAAAAATAATAATGAAAATGTTCAGAGAAAAGAATGCGCAGAACTAGAACTTGATAGTAGATAATCTTTAGTACTTCTTTATTTTGTATAATTTTGTCAATAATAAATTGTAGTGCAGTTCCTGAAGATTCTAGTAGTACTGTGACATTATCTATACCAGAGAAAAGTTGTCAAGCTCTGAATAAATGTCATCCAGTTCTGTACATCCAGTATTTCAAGCTCACCACATAAATCAAGAGAAAAGTTTTACGTAGGTTACATAATTTTATATTTGTATTTAGATAAATTAAACGACTTTATAAAATATTTATATAATACGTTTTAGAAAACCTGTATTAGCAAAGTTCCTCCTAGTATACATCATCTGGTAGTACATCCAGCAGTACGAAACAAAAAGACTACTTTTATTCGTTCTGTATACATAGGTATATTTTACATTTACTTAAAACAAATAAAATATGTCAGACATTTTTAAAGTAAAGAAAATGAGTTCTTGAAGTTAAGAAAAGATGTAACGAGTATGCTAGTATACTGTACAAAAGAGTTATCGAGAGGAAGTGGTAGAAAAAGGAAATCTGTTCACAGTTTGGAGATCATAATAGATGGTTAAGGTATGCCCTCGAGTAGGGTACTTGCCAAGATGGTTCAAGTAATATGATAAGTTAATTGTTGTAATCTGTTGTATATTTGAATTGCCTTCTGTAATTTATATGTATAAATAAATACCTCTTGCAGTCAAAGTAATTAAAATTGTAATAAAGGATTATTAATTACTTTCTATCGTCTTATTAGTGACTTAGTAGTAGTAGTGACATATGGTAAAATCACAATCATATTTTAACGTTTTAAAGAAGGAACTAATTTCTAGACGTGATGCATAGATCTAATGATATCGATAAGTTAGAACATTAAGCACCTATATGATTTAATTAACTTGATATGAGTGTATATACCTATTAAATCCATCAGATAATCCTGATATGCGAGTTAAATCGGCATTCAACAAATTCAGTCATATATGTAAAAGAAAAAACAGCTTATAAATTCATCAAGAAGAAATATAGATCAGATAAATTTGAACACAAAACATCAGATTTTAATTCGATAAATGTGAATAGGTATTATGAACCAAAAAATAATGTAATCATTGCGTTTTCTTACATAAAATATTTTCCTTAAACGTATTTTTAATTAGGTACATGCCTTGAAAACATAAAATCGAATATGTGATACTTTAAATAGGAAAATTATATGAAATCAAGTTGAGAGGATATTAGACTATGACAAATGTAGCTATATGAAACAATGACAAAGCCATAGTTGTCGCAGTTGTCCCATATTTTGGTGATTTACTAAGCAACCACTTACCACAAATGCCGAATTTTTCAAACCATTATCAATGTTTCAATTATAAAATAATGTAGGAAACTTCTAGGTAAGTACGTATCTAAATGCTCATTTAGTAAAAACGTCATTATGTTGTGGTATGTTGTTGTTCTAGGTGAAAACATTGCTGAGTATTGTGAGATTTTACGTGGACAATTAAAATAAACAGTTACAAAAATTTGTTGAAGAAAATTAACATTATTAACAGGTAAATTATGATATCAACTTCTCAGATTTTTTTTTATAAAACATTTATTAAACCATTGTTATTGGTAGATAAAGAGTAATAAAAGGTTTTATAATTTCACTTACAAGAGTTGACAAATAATTACAAATTTAAAAGCTATGGCTTTTTGCCACTCTTAATTTCCTTCAACAAATTTCCTCTAATAGTTTATTTTATATTGTTCATCCCTGCAAAATCTCACAATTCTCAACATCTCAACTTTGTTTTTACATAGATGATGCGCATGCGCACCATAGATTAATATACAGAAATGTCAAATGAGCACTAAATACGTAACAAGACCGCAAGGCGCGAGAGGAATCATATCAAATCATTGTGACATAATTTTTATTTGAACGAAGCCATTGTTTAACTAACTATTTAGGGGAACCGATCTAAGCGACCTACTTATTCTCGTCAATAAATAATTAAAAATCGGGTACCGGCGTACCTCCATAAATTTTTATTTATGATCGGATTTTAACGATTTTTTTAAAATGTAGAACATACAAAATTGCACTTTTACATATTATCTTATTTTTCAAAATTAAAAACAGAGGCGTACAAGTTATTTTTTATGGGGTGAAATTGTCGTTTTAGCGATTTTTTACAAAAATATAAGTACGCCACTGGATTCAGCTTGAATTGGTTCTGTACTAAATTTCACAAGTGATTTTGCACTTGTAATAATTTCACAGAAATGAAATCTACTGTTCCTATGAGGCGACTCTGTATAATCAAGAAACGTTTGGAACAAATGAATCATAAGCAGAGAAAATAATGGAAAAGAGTTTTTATTAACCATAATACCATAATGATATTTTTATGTTTTATTTTGTGAAGATTTTCTGAAATCGATTTAGCGATTTTTTACAAAAAATATAAGTACGCTACTGGATTCAGCCTGAATTGGTTCTGTACTAAATTTCACAAGTGATTTTGCACTTGTAATAATTTCACAGAAACAAGAAATTTAAACAGGCATGGGTGTGTGAGTTATCACTTCATTTCACCTAGTATCAAAACCATGAAGTGAAAAGTACTTTTAAAACTTTGTTTCTGAAAATGCACGCTAGTTTCCTCGGGAATGTGGCACATTGAGGAATTACCCAAAGTGCCTTAATGTTCCTGGAAGTACACCTTACACTCTTGGTATGTGTATGGAACTTTCGGGAATTCCTCGAAATGACCACCTGTTCCTCAAAATTACTCATAGAGATAGAAATTGTTCCTCAAAATATACTCTACGCATATATATATACATATATATATATATATATGTATATATATGTTTTTTGGCCATAGGTACCGTATTTTTAGTTATACCGAAATTATTTAACTGTATTTCTTTTTAATACAGTATATAGTTGTTTATAATTACCAAGAAGAGTGCATATTTCACTCACACATATTATAGTTCCTTTTTTGCATGCCTTCATCAGATTTAGTGTTAAATTTATGTATTTAAGTATTATAATTTCGTATAATTAAGCTAATATTTCGTATTTATTATGATACACATTTAAAAATACCAGCAGTCATCTTCCATTTTGTGCATTATTATATGTTTTTTGTTCGTGTTTTTACATACTTTGCGTAAGCCGACTTACCTGTTTGTAATTTATTTCCATGTTAAGTAATTTAATTATGTTTTTCTGCATTTTCACTATTTTGTAAAATTTACATATTCTTAATACTAATCATATACATTGTTTCTAATTTTGTTCATTTCATGTCTTATATTTTCCCTTCCTCGTCAACTTGGTTTGACTGGCGCCCAGAAGTAGCTTACATCATTGCATAATACATTTTAACATCTTGCATTTTAACACCTACTGTTCTTTTTTTTGTACATATCCACGCTCGTAGCTCTCAAAGCAAAAAGCTGTCGTACTTATAATTATTTTGTTTGATCAAGTATTATAAATAAATTAATAAGACCGTCCTTTTTTATTAACAAAAAGGGGCGGCCACATGCTATCGCTGAAAAGTGCCGCGGAAGAGCAAGTGGCGGCCTTGAAGTTCTCGTGAGAAACAACTTCAACGTCACCATACTTCATAAGTCCTCCTGGTGGATTATTTTATTGGTGGCTCACTCTACTTTTAAGTTTATTTTATGTGTAGCTTATTTTGGCCCTAAGTATAACCTTTTTCATATACTGGACCTCTTCCAGCCAATTATCTCTGATATTATTGACACCTACCCTAATTTACCTTTCTTTATTGGCGGTGATTTTAATTGTCGAGTTTCTCACTTTGGGGATATACCTCTAGAAGCTGTAGCGCTTACAAATATTTTTGAAGAGAGGTCCAGTTGTGATCAAGTCATAAACGCAAGAGGGCGATGCCTTCTAGACTTTATGCAAAGCAATTCTTTTTCTTTAGTCAATGGTAAGTTAGTCAGGACAAACCCGCACAGTTTACTTTTTGTTCTGCCGGTGGCAGCAGTGTCATAGATCTAATATGGTGTAACAATATTAAATTGGAAGTTATTGATAATCTCACCGTTGACAGTAAATGCATATTATCTTATCACTTTCCTGTGTCCTTAAAATACTATTAAACATTCCAACTGTACGTCTCAAATTCTAAATTGGAACAACAGACTTACTGCTTGTTACAGCTTGGTAATGCAGCATTCTCCCCGCGTTCAATTTGTCTCTGAGGTGTCTGCCTCTTATAGTAATATCTGTAAAGCTATATCTGAATCTGCCAAAACTGTTGGTTTAGTTAAGCAATTGCGGCGTAATAGTAATACAAACCCTGCTGAATATAATAAAAAACCTTGGTTTGACCATGAATATAAAAACGTGAAGGGAGATCTCAAACGCAGTCTGACTTTATGCAGAGCAACCAATTTTGCATCCCCTTTCAAAGATTCTTATTTAAATCTCAAAAAGCAATATAATAAACTTATTAAATATAAAAAGAAACTATATGAGAATACCTTTATTATTAAATTGAGTAATGCATAATATCAAACGACATTTTGGCGCACTCTACAGCAATATCGCGGTAATAGGCGTTTCCAATGTCTTCCTGTTCAGACTTGGGAACTGTTGTATGACAACATTTATCCTGCAATGGCAATTGATAATTTTAGTTATTTTGGGGTGAAAGATCCTCTTCTTGATGCCCCAATAACTGCTAGCGAACTAGACTCCGTATTAAGTAATTGTAAAAATGGTAAATCCCCAGGCGAGGATGGAATAATCTACGAATTCCTGAAGAATCTCCCCCAAAATTGGCGGCTTTACCTATGCACTTTGTTTAATCAAATTTTTGAAACAGGCGTGATCCCAGAAAGTTGGTCAAACGTTTTGCTCACTATGTTACATAAGAAGGGTCCCTCTGATGACCCTACTAATTACCGTGGTATAGCGCTAATTAACTCTTTTGTTAAAGTTTTTACTAACATACTTTTCTCTAGACTTACTATGTGGGTAGAATCTAATAAAATCCTCCCTGAATCCCAGGCTGGATTTCGAAAAGGTAGAGGATGTATTGATAACGTTTATGTGCTTAACTCTGTAATTCAATTTAAACTTAGGCTAAAGGGTCGTAGAGTTTTCGGAGCATTTATTGATTTTAAACGTGCCTTTGACACCATTAATCATTCTCTACTTTGAGAAAAACTATATGCTCTCGGACTTAGTACCAATATAATTATGCTTCTTACAAAAATATACTGCCGTGCGCATGTTAGAATTCGGTCAGAAGGTGACCTAACAAAACATTTAAATGTCACGTCGGGTGTTTTACAAGGGGAACCCTTGAGTCCTCTTTTATTCTCTCTTTTTATTGCGGATATTGAGGACTTTTTTGTCAATACCAAATGCTCGAGGGGGCTTAGTATTGATAATCATAATGAACTAGTTATGCTGTTGTATGCAGATGATTTGGTTTTGTTGGTTGATTCAGAGATATAGCTTTGTCGTAAGCTCTGCACCTTAGAAAAGTATGTTGCAATAAATCAACTGCCATTAAACACTCAAAAAACTAAAATTTTTTGCTTTTCTTGCGGTGGCCGCATTAATACCTTCCCTTTTTTAGTAAATGGTCAGCCTGTAGAGTCAGTTAACTGTTTTACGTATTTAGGTGTTGTTTTTTCATCCTCTAGTTTATTTCGCATAATGTCGGAAACAATTGTGGCAAAAGCCTTACAAGCAGTGGGATCTGTCATCTCTCTAATGACCAAGTCTAAAATTAACTCTTGGAATTCACGCTTAACTTTATATAATTTCATAATTCTTAACTCTTTAACCAATTCTTTGCCAGTGTGGGGTATTCGCTATGTCGATATATTGGAAAGAATACAAGTTAGTTTTTTTAAAAGATTATTGTTACTACCTCTTAATACGCCCGGATACATTGTACGTCTCGAGGCCCGAGTCCCTTCTAGTTTTTAAAACTGCTTTAAATTGGATGCTCAAACTTTTATCCCTAGAAACTTCTCGCTATCCTCGTATGTGCCTGATCCGACAGTTGCAGCTTTTGAATATTGATACACGCTACAACTGGTTACTCCAATTTAGAGAAATGCTTGTTAGTATAGACTGTGCGGATGTTCTGGATAATCTAACTTATTTTCGTCTTAAGAAACGAATTCCCACTATGTTGGCTAGATATGAAGAGTTGCTTTATCAGAAAGACTTGGCTTTAGTTATAGCATCTTCAACACCTCTGTTATATAAAAATTTCAATATAACAAAACATACCGCGGAATATTTGAAATTTCAGACGCATATATATATATATATATATATATATATATATATATATATATATATATATATATATATATATATACTGTCTGAAATTCACTATCAACGGCGTTTCATACTCAATCAATCCGTCTGAACTATGCACACTTTGTAATCAGCACAGATTGGAAACGTTAGAACATATTCTTATAGAGTGCCCTGTTTATGCCAGTTTAAAGCCTATTGAATTAGAAAATTTAACTATTAACTCTCTTGTGTTTATGCTCGATAACTTATCGCTTAGTACTACTAAATTGCTGGCTAGTTTTGTAATAAGTTTATTGAAACCTCGTTCATTTGTCTTAAGCGAAAGTAACTTAGAATTGTACTGTTTTTCTTTTCTTACTGTTTTGTAATCGGGTTTTTTATTTATTTATATATTTTTTATATTTTTGTATCAATCATTTGTCTGATATTTTATTATTTTATTATTGTAAATCTTGTTCTCGTAGCCCAAACACTCATACCGTTTGTTTGTCTGGTTGTTTTTTATTGTGTAATTTGTCTTATATCATCACTTTACAACGCGAATTATACATATACTCTTTTTATACCATATATACAGATTCGGAAATTGCGGATCTTTACAGAGAAAGTAGAAATTGCCGCTTTATTCCACGGAGGGTACGACGTATAAATGGCGCGGCGCCGTGCATTTCTCTAGCATTCCCCCCCACTACTACGGTAATCGGTTCCGTATCGCCAACACGCCAATTCGCCATCATTGCAAATCTAACTGCGTAAATGTTAACAAGTGCTTAGATAGTTATTATCGGTTTAATACTAATAATTAATAAGTAATACAATGTTGATTTATACAACCGAAGAAAAGGTCCGTATAATAAAATGGCGTTTTGCTGGCAGAAATCGCTTTTTTATTTGAAGAGAATACGTTATATTTTTTATTTAAGAGTAATCATTTGTTTTCTTTTACCCCAGTTAGTGATAAATGATAAACATTTATAGGAATATTACAATTTGACATAATTTAAATTATATCAAATTGTCCTTAATTTCTGATCACGTCGACAAATTCATAGCGACGGATAAGTGCACTATCCACTATCCCAACCTACCATCTTCTGCCGAACCCGGGCGTAGACGTAGACTACAAGCCATAAGCCATGGGCCACAGATACAGACATGAATCCGGTCACTTGATGCCAGTGTTGCCAGGTCTCATGCGTTTGCATGAGATATCATGCTCTCATATCTTGATTACAAAATCTCATGCTTTTTAATAGACACAAAAAGAAATAATAAAATTATTAAAATTACTCTTTGAAATCTACCAAAACAAAGACCTAACGAGAAATAAAGGCAAAATCGAGGGCAAAATTGAATAGATAGAGGTGTAGGTATCTACAATATTTGGGTACTTGAAATGTCCTTTATTGTAGACTGCTCTCTTAATAATTAGCAATGAATACATTAACGGGTATGACAGCCGACGGATATGCGGTGTGTGTGCTATATTCACGCTGTATTGCAGTGATTCCTAACTCTATTCCGTAAGGGTACCTACATTTTCTGAAAACAACAGATTTTACGACCCGTGAGTCACCCTGCGTCACGTCAACTGCGCCTCAACGATCGCCCGGCCTAACAGTAAAATAAATTGGAAAGGTTACGTGGTTAATAACTTTTAAGTAAGTACCTACATACAATGTAATATTATGATAAAATAGCATAACATAATGCTTTTTAATAAAATAAAAATGGCATTACAAAAGTAATTAAAAATTAAGCTGTGTCAAGAGGTGTTTTTTGATAAATTAAGCCATCTCATGCTTTTTTCTCCAAACCTCATGCTATTTTGAAATTATTCTCATGCACTGAATTTTTCCCACCTGGCAACACTGCGTTATGCGAAGAGTGGGAGCACGGCGGTGGTGGAAGTATGCGTGTAGCATGACACAAATACACGCAAGCGGCAAAACACAATTCACCATCAAGATCCTCACTTTCCAAATCTGTATATTTTTGCTTGTATTTTATTTGTTTGCTGTAACATATAGTTACCATACTAGTCATTTTATCTTATGCTGAGGCTTGCATTTATTTCCTTATATATAGAGTTCCAGATCTAGCTTAGCTTCAGTGTGAACTATACCTCTGTACCGCTTACTTTGAATAAACGTCATTCGACCTTATAAATGTATTAAGTTATTTACAACGTTCTCGTTCGGTACATACTTAATTGGCGCAGTCGGTAGGATCTACAAACAAGTCTCTGAATTCTCGTGAGTGAGTGAGTGAGATCCTTGGTGTACTCCTGTACTTTGTTGAAGATCCAGAACCTGTCCAGCTCTCAGGTGAAATTTATTGGATACGGAACTTCAAGTGGTTGGTCAAATTGATGCCGAGATCCCTGGACCGTCAGCGACGATTCAAAGTAAGTCCCTCTTGTATTTTTCCACTCCTTTCCTCGCTAAGTTGATATAAACTGATTTTTATATACTTGTGCGGCGAAAAGACATTTTGATTTACACTTGCCTGTGTACAGTCAAAATTAGTTAGAATTAAATTTTTAAGAAGTGATTAAGTAAATTTAATTGTTCTGAATTCGTGACTGTTTTTCAGACCCTGTTTTATATTTTTTCTCTGTCCAAAGTGCTTCTTTTGTCGAGTGACTATTAAAACAATTTGTTTATGAGTCAACTCGACTGAAAACGAAGTGTTTGTTCAGATGCCAAAAGATAGTAATTCTCAAGCTAGATTACGAGTAGAAAATCCATACCAGGTCCCTGTCGGTGTTGGACTCTCCGTAAATCAAAACGAGATATATAGTTTAGTAAACCAGTTATCTAGTACATTTAATAACGAAAATATGACTACTAACTCAAATATAAATGAAGCTAAAGCTTTTCTTGATGTGATACCAGTTTTTGATGGTTCACAAACCAAACTACAAACATTTTGCAAATTATGTGACGAATTAATTAGAATCTTTAATATCCCTGAAAGAACTGACCGTATGGTATATTTACTTGCGGGAATTAGATCTAAAATAACAGGCCAAGCCTAAATTATTGTCATGGATTTCCCAATCCGTCTTTTTCTTATTCCAGAAAAAAACAATCCGTTAATTAATCACTTCTTTATTAACTGCTCAGTACACTACTGACTACTAATTACAGGTCAACTTAAACACTTATTTAATTAATCGCTATCTAAATCGCTTTGATCTCTCTAAATAAACACTTCACTTCAGACTGTAACACAAGACTAATACAAGACTAACTAACTCGGTCGTTTATTCTTCTTTTATAGACCCAACGAATGTTCCAGGTATTTTCTAGCATTTCTAGACCCATTTTCCCGAACGACTGGAACGCTTCTCCTCGTTTCCACGATATTCTAGTAACGCCTCGATTCACGGCATGTTGTTTGTTTACCAGAATGGCGTAGGGACGATCGGGGCAATCTTAGGCAATTCGCGGTGCCACAGTCGTCGGTTTGGGAGTGAGTGGGGCAAATTCCGTGACACTGCCCCCTCCTTAGGAACGATCGTCCCGATCGGATACACCTCTATACGGGGACAGACGCTCCAGATGGACGACCTTCATCTTACTCCTGGGAGTCCTCTGTATCCGGTATACGACATCATTGATTCTTTTAATGACGGTGTAGGGGCCCTTCCAACGGTTCTGTAGTTTAGGCGATTTTCCTTTCTTCCGCGTGGGGTTGTACAGCCACACCAGGTCACCTTGTCGGAATCCGACTGTATTGGTCCGGACGTCATATCGAGTCTTCATGCGATCGCTCTGTAATCGCATTCGAGTTCTGACTTGGTCGTGTACGGCTGCTAATCTTCGTTCTAGGTCATGGGTATAAGTGTCTGGCTCGGTGGGCTGTTCCTCAGGACGACCAAATACCAAATCTGCTGAAAGGCGAAGCTCTCTTCCAAAGATGATCCTTGCGGGAGTCTTCCCAGTAGTTTCATGGACAGCTGAGCGGTAAGCTAACAGGAAGAGTGGAATGAGCTTGTCCCAGTCGGTTTGGTTCTCGTTCACCCTCAGACGTTCCTCAGATTGGTTTCTAGTGTGGCGTTGAAGCGTTCCACCATACCATCTGACTGGGGATGCAGTGGGGTGGTCCTGGTTTTCCGGATTCCCATAAGCTCGCAGACCTTTCGGAACACACCTGATTCGAAATTTCTGCCTTGATCTGAATGCAGTTCCATGGGCACACCAAATCTGCAGAACAGGTTGTTGACTAGGGCTTCTGCTACGGTCGTGGTCTTGATTGGGAAGAGGGTATACTTCCGGCCATTTGCTGAAGTAGTCCATGGCTACTAGCAGATATCGGTTGCCACTTTGGGTTTTCGGAAATGGGCCAGCGATATCAATGGCAATCCTCTCGAACGGTGCTCCTACGATGTACTGGCGCATTTTTCCTCTGGAACGGGTCTTCGGTCCCTTGCTGGCTGCACATACGTCACATTTTCGGCACCAATCTTCTACATTCGTCCTACAGCTCAACCAGTAGAAACGCTCCCTAATCTTCTGTAGAGTCCTATTGATACCGAAATGTCCACCCCAGTACCTCCATGTACTTCCTGCAGCACTTCCTTGACCCGGGACCTCGGGAGTAGTACTTGTTTCTTGACCTCCGTTCCGTCATTGTTCTCCCATGCTCTTTTTAGGACACCGTCTTCCAACACCAAGGAATTCCATTGAGCCCAATAACTCTTTAATGTTGGGCTTTTACTGCTGACTTCAGCCCATGAGGGTCGGTTGTTGGCTTCTTTCCAGTCTAGTAAGGGCTTGATGTCACAGTCAGCTTGCTGGTCTTCCCGAATCGCCGCTGAACTCCATCTGTCTTCAGGTTGGGCTGCTACCACCTTACAAGGAACTGATAAGATGTCCTCTTTCTTTTCAAGACTACTACAGTGTTTGCAGTTGACAGGACAGGGCCTCCTAGAAAGGGCATCTGCATTTCCATGTTTCCTGCCGGCTCGATGTTCAACAACAAAGTGATATTCTTGCAGCCGTTCCAGCCATCTGGCCATCTGTCCTTCAGGGTTTTTAAACTGCAGTAGCCATTTAAGGGAAGCGTGATCCGTTCTTAGAAGGAATTCTTGGTCATACAGGTATTTATGAAAGTGTTCTAGACTCTTGACGATGACAAGCAATTCTTTCCGAGTCACACAATAGTTCTTTTCGGCTTTTGATAGGACTTTGCTGAAGTAGCCAACTACTCGCTCTTGTCCATCTTGTACTTGGGAAAGAACTCCACCAATTCCAATGTTACTTGCGTCCGTGTCCACTATAAATGGTTGTCCAGGTATTGGGTATGTCAAAATCGGGGTAGTGCAGAGAGCCTCTTTCAGCGTCTCAAAGGCTTGCTGGCATCTCGAAGTCCATTCGAACGGGATGTTGTCTTCTGTCAGTTTATGAAGAGGCTTGGCAATGTCAGAGAATCCTTGGACAAACCGTCGGTAGTATGTGCATAGGCCGAGAAAACTTCGAACTTGATGTTTGTCTTTAGGAATCAGCCAGTTCTTTATGCACTCTGTCTTCTCCGGGTCTGTTTTCACACCGTTAGGAGTAATAATTTGGCCTAGGTATCTAACCTCCTTTTGAAACAGACTGCACTTCGGACACGTTCTTCAGGTGCTCCTGGAAAGAGCGTCCCATCACCACCACGTCGTCCAAGTAAATCAAGCAGGTCTCCCAATGCAGGCCATGAAGTACGGTTTCCATCAGTCGTTCAAAAGTGGCAGGGGCATTACATAGACCAAATGGCATTACATTGAACTGCCACAATCCATTTCCGGTAGTGAATGCTGTCTTTTCCTTGTCTTCTGGGCTGACCTCGACTTGCCAATATCCACTCTTTAAATCCAAAGTGGAAAACCATTGCGCAGCAGCCAAGGTGTCCAGAGTATCGTCAATTCTTGGTAGTGGGTAACTGTCTTTTTTGGTGACGTCATTTAATTTTCTGTAGTCCACACAAAATCGGGTGGAGCCGTCTTTCTTCTTGACCAGAACTACAGGAGAAGCCCAAGGACTCTGAGTTGGCTCTATGGTGCCTTGATTTTGCATCTCAATTAACATCTTGTTAACTTCTTCTCGCTTGGCTAGTGGAAGTCCTCGTGGTGGCTGCTTTATAGGAGATGATGAACCAGTATATATTCGATGCTTCACTACATTGGTTCTCCCAAAGTCGCCTGGTTTGAGTGCAAACACATCTTCATATTCACTTAGCAGCTCTTCCAGTTGTTCCACCTCCATCTCTGTTAATCTTTCCTTGGCCCTATCCACGATGTCCCTTAGACATTCTGGTCTTATTTGGTTTCTTCCCCATTTCGTTGTTTTCTTTGAGTGTTCTGACCATGGTAACAGGTTCACAGACTCCTACTTCAGTTCCCTTTGTAATTTTCTGTGGAAAGGTTTTCAGGTTAACTACCCGTACTATTGTCGTTTTCTCTGGTTTAATCAGGGTGCGGCCGGTGACTATAGATTTATTGAACAGATCCGGATTACTGGGTTCCACCACTCCAACACTGCAAGACATTTTCCCATCCATTATAGTGGTAACCAATGTTTCGGTCTGACCAGGTAGTACCACATCTTCTTTAACAACGAGTCTCCGTACAGCGTTATTCTCAGTGGTGGTCGTTAGCACTACTTCCTCACCCATTATCCGTAGCGTACCAGCATTCAAATCTAAGTTCACCCCTTTGCTCGTAGTAAGTCTAGTCCGAGTATGACATTGTCCGATATATCTGCTACCAGGGCTCTGTGTTTGAACTTGACGTCTCCTAATTCTACTTCAAGCTCGCATTCCCCCTTGACTGGCAGTTGTTGTCCATTGGCTGTTGTAAGGACATAACGTTTGGCAGGGTTCTTAATACGCCAATCACCAATAATATCCGGTCGTACAATAGTTCTTGCGGCTCCAGTGTCGATTACCATAAGGAACATACGACCAAAAATAATGCCTTCCACTAGCAAGGAGTCAGAGTCCTGGAGACGTGACAACGTAATTTCTTCTCTTGGGACATGGTAGGAGGCCGCAGCCGGCTTTTGCCCCGTTAGGCCGGCTGAACCTAGTTTTCCTGTGCAGCTGCCGCCTGGGAGTCGCGCTTTTGTGATCCGCGACCGGGGCCCTACACTGTCTCTTCAGATGTCCCGTCTGTCCACAGTTCCAGCATTTAAGATGGCGATCCCTTCGATTATCAGATTGTTCTTTCTTTGGTCCAGTAGATGGGCTGAATTTATCAATGATCTCCTTTAGCGTCTTTATTAGGTCTCCATTTGCCATACTATCGCTGTTATCACTTATGGCCCGAACTTTAACATGTCTACCTGATGCCATCTTTGCTGCCTCGAATTCTAGCGCATGCGACAGAGCGTCGTTCAGTGTTTTAGGTCTGGCGAGTCGTAGTGCCTGCTGGGTTTCACAATCTCTTAGGCCGTCGGTGAAAACTTGAATGGAGAGATGGTCTAAGAATTCGGACGAGGCTGTTGGATAAGCCAATCGAACCAGTCGGGCAACATAGGTCTCAAAATGCTGTAAGTTCTCTCCACTTTGTTGGTGACGATTTTTCAATTGTGCCTGGTACACTTGCTGCAGATGCTTATCCCCATATCTCATTTCCATATGCTGTTTTAGAATGTCGTAGTTATTCTGCTGTCCAGCAGGAACTCCTTGTAAGACGTCAAGAGCTTCCCCTCGTAAAGCAACTATCAAAGCAGTAGCTTTCTCATAATCCGACCATTCGTTTGCTGATGCTGCAGCTTCAAACTGACGCAGATATACATTCCAGGAAACCTTGCCGTCGAATTCAGGGGGTCTCGTCTTTTGAGTTCGGATAGCCGGTCCTGATTTGATTTCGCCCTCCTTTGCTATCTTGTCTAATTTATGTCGAAGCTCTTCTCTAACCTGGTTTATTTCTTTATCCATTTCCATTTTTTGTGCTAACAGTTTATCTTCTACTTGTGTCACTTTATGTAACTGCTCCTCTAGTTTTTCTTCTACTTGTGTCACTTTGTGTGACTGCTCCTCTAGTTTTTCTTCTAGTGTATTCTCCAATTTTTCCAACTTTGTCTGCATTTCTTTCGTCTGATCCCTCATTTCCTGTTGTATTGCCTGTATCTGATCTTTCATTTTATACCCTTGTTCTTCTAATTTCTGCTGCATTGTTTGGGACTGATCTTCGATTTTGTGCCCTTGTTCTTCAAATTTATTTTGCATTGCCTGTCCCTGTTCTTCTAATTTCTCTTGCATCGTTTTCGTCTGGTCTCTCATTTCCTGTTGCATTGTCTTCGCTTGGTCTTCCATTTTATGTCCCTGTTCTTCTAATTTCTTTTGCATCGTTTTCGCCTGGTCTTCCATTTTATGCCCTTGTTCTTCCAACTTTTCTTGCATCATACGTCCCTGTTCTTGCATCGTTTGCATAATTTCTAACAGTTTCGTCCGTTGTGCATCCATATTGGCTTGGCTTCTAGTTACAGGCATTCACTTTATTTTCTTTAGAATGTTCTAGAATGTCCAGGAATGTGTTTGTAAATGTCACCGTTGACTTCCTTACAATGGAACGAGTGCAGTGATATGCCACACTTGGGTCTTTGTCTCACTCCCGTACAAAGTTCTAGAATGTTCGAGAATGTCCTTCGCAAATGCCACCGTTCACTTCCTTGAGTCACAACGAGTGCGGTGATATGTCACACTTGGGTCTTTGTCTCACTCGCGTACAAAGTGCTAGAATGTTCGAGAATGTCCTTCGCAAATAGCACCGTTCACTTCCTTGAGTCACGACGAGTTCGGTGATATGCCACACTTGGGTCTTTGTCTCACTCCCGTACAAAGTTCTAGAATGTTCGAGATTGTCCTTCGCAAATACCACCGTTCACTTCCTTTCGACAAGACGAGTGCGGTGACATATCACACTTGGGTCTTTATTCCACCCACGTACAGGGTTCCAGAAAGTTCTTCCAACTTCCACTTAAACCCACTCACGCACAGAGTTCCAGAAAGCTCCTCAAACTTCCAGTTAAATCCACTCACTTTGTGGACAGGGTTCCAGAAAGCTCTTTAAAACTTAATTAAATCCACTTCCGACACCAAATTGTCACGGATTTCCCAATCCGTCTTTTTCTTATTCCAGAAAAAAACAATCCGTTAATTAATCACTTCTTTATTAACTGCTCAGTACACTACTGACTACTAATTACAGGTCAACTAAACACTTATTTAATTAATCGCTATCTAAATCACTTTGATATCTCCAACTAAACAATTCACTTCAACACTGTAATACAAGACTTATACAAGACTCTAGTACAAGACTGGAACGCTTCTCGTCGTTTCCACAATATTCGAGTAACGCCTCGATTCACGGCATGTTGTTTGTTTACCAGAATGGCGTAGGGGCGATCGGGGCAATCTTAGGCAATTCGCGGTGCCACAGTCGTCGGTTTGGGAGTGAGTGGGGCAAATTCCATGACATTATTTTAAACCAACGTTTAGAAATTCAAACGTGGACACAAATCAAAATTTTATTACAACAAAATTTCGGAGATTGTAGAGATCTCCCATGCCTTCAGCAGGACTTAATTCATATACGAAACCTTGCAGGAATTCTCAAATAGAATCCAACACCTGAGGTCAATTTTATCTCAGAAACTAGTGAACTTGAATATCACAGCTGTTGAAAAACAAGCTTACCAAGACATTTACGCTAGACTCGCGCTCGACACGTACGTCGCGAACTTGCCAGATAACTTACAGTCAATGATACGGACAGCTGACAAAACTACATTAGAAGACGCGATATCTTTTGTAAACCGAGAACTACAGTTTAATCAGTACAAGGAACAACTTAGAAAAAACATGTCTTATTCGCAATCGCCGTCAGCCCCACCTAAAATCCCCCAACGAAACCATAATCCTAATATGAACTTTAGAATTAACCAAAATTTTAAACCGAATTTCCAAAATCAAAATTTTGCAAGACCACCTCTTCCACCGAGAAATCCAAATTTTAATCAAAATTTCAACCAAAATTATAATCAAAACCGAAATCAACAAGCTTCGGGAACTTATCAAAATTATAGACCAAATCATCTCACTCCGATGTCAGGAATTCAATCATTTGTAAACCAAACACATAATACTAGAAGTAAACATCAAAATTTTAGGCAAAATTTTAGACAAAAAACGAATAGGCAAAATTTCTCTAGAACTAACGAAAATTTTAATATTGAAGAACAAAACTTTGAACAAAATTTTGATCCAAATTTCGACCCTAATCAAGAATATCAAAATGACAATTTACCTTTTGAACAAAATTTTGTAACAGATTATAACGATGAAGATTTTAATCAAAATTGTAACCAGGATTTTTATAACTGTGAAAATGTCCAAAATTTTCCTTTAACCCCTCCTCAAGAAAACGTAATAGAAAATAATATTCAATTAGCTGCCCAGTTACCATATATAGAAATTTCACAACATCCTTATCCCTCCTTAAAACTTTCAAAAAGATACAGGCGCTTCATATTCTATGTTACGACCTGACATAATAGAAAAAATCTGTCCAAATCAAATTTTTAATTTTTCGACTCAAGTAAAAACTATTAGGAAAATGTACTATTACACAAAAAGCTCATGTACCCGCTTTTTCAGAATTTAATTCAAATCAAAATTTAGAAGTCTTATGATTTTCATAACTATTTTGACGGACTTATTGGCTACCATGATATAAAAAAATTTAACATGATAACTGCCTTACCTAACAACAGACTTATAGGACAAAACTTTAATATTCCTCTTTATTTACGTGATCCCTATGACATAACAAGCCGAGTAACACTTGCCCCAAATGAGTATTTAAAAACGACCATCCCTGTAGAAGCAAACTTTGGCGATATTTTAATACCTTTTCAAAATTTAAACAATTTAATAATTAGAGAAACATTAACAACCAGTGAAGACGGATATGCCCCGGTAGAACTTTTTAATCCCTCTAGTGAAACAAAAACTTTTTATTTTGAAAAACCTATTCCTTGTCAAAATATAGATAATTTCGAATTATACAATTTCCAAATTTCTTCAAATGCAAGTAAATGTAAACAGGAACAAATTCCAAATTTATTAGGAACGGAACATTTATCTAAAGAAGAAAAACAACATTTAATACCCCTTTGCAAAAATTATTATGATGTTTTTTATTTTCCTGGCGATCCTTTGACTTTTACTAATCAAGTTAAACATCAAATAAAAACTGAAGACGAAATTCCTGTTCATACAAAAACATATAGATATTCAGAAATACAAAAACAAGAAGTGAAATCACAAATTCAATCATTATTACAAAATAATATCATCCGACCTTCAGATTCACCATGGTCCAGTCCCATATGGATTGTACCAAAAAAGTTAGACGCTTCCGGAAATAAAAAATGGCGACTCGTAGTAGACTACCGAAAAGTTAACGAAAAGACAGTTACTGACAGATATCCTATTCCAAACATTACAGACATATTAGACAAACTAGGACGATCCCCATATTTCACTACCCTTGACCTAGCATCCGGTTTCCATCAAATAGAAATGTCCCCAGAACCAATCCAAAAAACGGAAACGCCCACTAAACCTTTCGACATTATACACATAGACATACTATTCTTTGATAAAAATCAATTCTTAACTGTTTTTGACACATTTTCAAAATTAGGACAAGCCTATCCTATACCTAGTAGAAATGCTATAACAACGACTAATACTATTCTAAATTACATCTCCCATTACGGAAAACCAGTCAAAATAATCTGTGATCAAGGCAGTGAATTTAATAATAAAATATTTTCAGAATTTTGTCAACTACTTAAAATAATTTTACATTTTACTAGCGTCAGTAATTCAAATTCTAATAGTCCAGTCGAACGTTTCCACTCAACAATTTTAGACTTCATCAGAGCTTTGAAATTAGATAACCCTACTTTGAATCAAGAAACTCTAATTAAATTAGCAACCATTGGATATAATAATTCCGTACATTCTGTAACTCAAAAAACACCCTTAGAAATAATATTAGGTTCACCCCAAAACATAGAAATAGATGAAAGAATAATTACCACAAATTTTATAGAAAAACAAAAACGAATTTACTCAAAATTATACGCGGACGTACAAAACAAAATTGAAGTGACAAAACAAAAAACTTTAGACCGAGTAAATAAAAACAAAACGGAGCCACAAAAAGTTAAAATTTTACAAAACGTATTAATAAAAGATAACTTAGCTAATAGGCATAAAACCAGACCAAAATTTAAAAAGGCTGTAGCCCTAGAAGATAACGGCCCCACCATACGTACAGAAAAAGGAAAAATTCACAAGAAACATGTTAAAAAATCAAAATCTCCTGATACTTCTCCTCTGTCGAAGGACGAAGATTTTACTGATAGTGACGACAATATTTCATTGGCACGCCTCTTCCGAAATACTTAAACTCATCAAACACTATTCGAAATCTGACTTGTAGAAACATTCTAAATCTGATTAGTACAAGATATAATAAAACTCTTTGGCCTCATGAACAATCAAAACAGAGAACAAATAGAAAGTAAATTAGAAATTTTAGAAATCAATTTAATTTATAAACTCAATTATAGGAACAATTAAGTTACTTAACCTCCCCCATGTTGTTGTTGTCCCATGTTCCAAATACCTCCAAATTTTACCTGTACCCTTGAATCAAAACCTACCTATTCTTACCTTAACCTACTTACTTAAGAATCAACAAGATATCTTCAAAGGAGGAATGTACCCAAATACCAGGCCTGTACCCATGGAACGACACGAGCAGAGACAACTGCACGAATTCATTGATGCAGTGACAAAATCCTATCGACTGTACTACATTCAAAATTTAAAGAAATTCCATACATCAAATTCAAAATTCGTTACTCATATAATTCACAACTCACCATGATATACAGCTAGATGAACTGAGTAGTTTAGCGTAGAGTATATCCCAAATATAAAATCCAACCCTGGAATTGTTTGACCAGGATCCACATTAGCAACTTCACTATTTTATCATATAAATATATTACATTTTTAAGAGCTTCAATCAATAGCACCTAGAATTTTCATACGAAGGTCAAACCCAACGGCGACGACATAATTCAACGACTGGAATCACGTTTACTCCGATGATCTCCAGTCACCACACTATGAACAGCGACTCCCTGCTGTTTCCTTATTACCCTCCGTGAAGTTGAGCACCAAAATGAAGAAGCACCCCTGAACCTTGGTTTCAGATGAGGACTTCGCTGCCCTAGATGTCTCAACCCCAGAAGGAGCGACTACCGCCCACTAGGACCCTGGTCGCTTCACCCCGTGAGCTCCCTTTACGACGGGAGGAATTATTCATATACTCTTTTTATACCATATATATATTTTTGCTTGTATTCTATTTCTTTGCTGTAACATATAGTTACCATACTAGTCATTTTATCTTATGCTGAGACTTGCATTTATTTCCTTATATATAGAGTTCCAGATCTAGCTTAGCTTCAGTGTGAACTATACCTCTGTACCGCTTACTTTGAATAAACGTCGTTCGACCTTATAAATGTATTAAGTTATTTACAACGTTCTCGTTTGGTACATACTTAATTCGCGGAACCTCTTCCTATAAATTTGTATTGTGTACTTTTTTTTTGAAGGAATAAAGTTTTATTATTATTTATTATTATTATTAATAGTACCAGTAGTGCGTAAACGCACTAATTATCTTTTTATTGTAAAAATCAGAATATTCTTCCAAATAACTTCCAAAAAATTATCTTTTAATTACATTCTTAAATACGTATATAAATTAATTTCATAAAATAAATTTAAATTTACTGAGAAAAACTATTATAAAGATTGTGGCTTGCTAACGCACCGGGAGTAAATGGGTTAATTTTATGTATAGTTTTTAAAAATTCTGTACAAACTGTCATAGACAACGTATTATTTCAATATTCAAGGACAATTTATTTCCGATATTTTACAAGAAAGTTATAATTACAATATAAAACCTCTTTATTTTATTTCACATAGTATTAATTATTAAGATTATATAGAATTACATGATATTCCATTCAAATTTAACACATGATAATCTCTAGATATGTAAATATTTAATTAATTATATTTTAAAGGTATCAATAGATTTTTTAATGTAATATATCTATTAACAGAGAGCGTTTATTTCAATTTAGTGTCTTATAATATGGACCATCGAAAACTTACCACCCAGTTTTTCTTTCTTTTGGTGGAAAAACGCTAGAACCTGTCAACTTTTGAGGTATATATTTTATAGATGTACTTATTCTCTTAAGTGGGTGTGACTTTCGGCTTTAAAATAGGAAGTGGTATTGTGTGATACATCATTTTAAAAAGCCCTCAATTATCATTTCAACGTCATCTATTTTTCAAATTTTGGATGATCAGTTAAAGGTAAAAAGTGCATATTATCAAATTTCATTTCAAAAGTTTAGTTTACTTTTGTGGAGAACGGAAACACCCAAATAAATACAATTTTGACAAATGCTGCCGTGGCTTAGTTTGTAGTGTTTGGAAATACTAAACCCAAGTTCGGTGATTCGATTCCCGGATGGGAACTTTATTTTATTTATTTTAATATTTCTTTAATGAATTTTCAACGATTTTTTTTATTTATCAAACATGCCAGTATGAGACTTATACATAGTGTTTTGCAAAAAACAGACTCGAAAGTTTACTTTTTCATATTTATTTATTGAATCTTTTGGTAAAATGATTTATATTTACTAATATACCAGATGTCTTTTTGATACTTTATATACATAGTGGTTAATAAAATTGGACTGAATAATTCTTTACTATTATTATTATTATTTTTTTTTTTTGAAAAAATGTTACAAACCAATGCTCCGCCGAGCGATGTTCATGCCACGGCCCAAATGCCGTGAATACGATAGAAGGTTAAAGTGTCTATATGTATATATAGATACAGTGAGAAATAGTACCGGTCTTATATTAACTGGCCTGCACACAGTGATACAATGCGGTAGAACACAAAGATAATATTTCTCTAATATTGTATATTATCAGTAACTTATGTTAATTACACAAATTATCTACTGTTAATTGTTTATAACGTCTATTGTCTATGTTACTGATGCATGTTACCTAATACCTTATGCCAGTAATTATAACAAATAATGTATTACGTATTGGTGATGTTTATATATAAGATTATTCAAACTTCATTTCATTTCAGTCTAATCTAGTTCAAAAACGCAGTTTAAAATTAAGTTTAACTCTGTTTTGTGCTTAATGCATACCTGCTGTTAAGTATCTAGATAAAACACAACTAGAAAGAACAAATTTTTGTTTTGGGTCATTTAGTTGACAAGAATAGAAACTAGGTCCAAATTAATCAAAAAAGGGGAGTTTCTTCACAGGCATCATGTAATCTATTCTTAGATTGTTGTCCGTTCAATAACGGCATTTAGGACCCCATGTACAAAAAGAGCACTCCAGAAAAACAAATATTATAAAGAAAATTTGGATTCCCAATTATTTGTTGACTGATGATCTCACAAAGTTCTAACGTCAATCTTTATCATTTTGATTAAGTTCTTGAACTAATATAATTTAATACATGTGTTTTAAATTTTGTGCGTTCCATCACAACGTGGACTAAAATATCAACTTCACTTACTTTTTCGATAACCCTTTTTTAGTTTTTTGTAGATCTAGTTTCAGATATGTTCTCACAAGTTCCTTGGCATCAGGATGTTGCCTATTAAATAATTTAGCTTGTAGCAACTCTAGTGGTATCCGAAAGAAAAGAGAAATTATTTCAACTCTTTCTTAAATAGTATACTTTGATAAGAAACGATAATAATTCCGCAGAAGTAAATGCAGCACTAAACTATTTATTGGTTAATCTTAAACCATAGGGATACTATTATTCTCCTCCTCTGATGTAAACTGAATATTGGCATCATAATTATTAAAAATGTCTTCGTCGACTTTGTCCTGGGGAACTGATAGCAATAAATCATATACGTAACGCTTCACAAAAGAGATATTAAAAAGCATATTTGCTAAGCAAGACCAAATCCAAATCGCCCAACACAAAATTAACAAGAAATGGAGAAATTTTAGAACCCATTGGAGTGTCAAAAATCTGTTTATACCTTATTAAATAAGAAATAATTTTAATAAAAAATAAAATTAAGTATTATTAAAAAAATATTTAAATATAACATACAATGATGAGAAATAATGTTTCAATTGTCGGTTAAACTTCGAGTCGGGTGAATTTGTAAAAAGTGATAGATCAAAACAAAACGTGTAGTTGAAAATCATTAATAAAAGTACTAAATGACTTACCACATCTGGTTCATTTTGATGAATATTGTCATGAGTAAAAATAGTTATTGCCAGTTATTTTTGATGTTTCATTTCATGGTTTGCTTCATAAGACGAAGAAAATTCATAAGAAGAATGTGATTTTTAATTTTGCCACAGATTTATTAATATGCAATATAGTTCTAAAAAAAATCGCTAATACAGTTTCTTCAATTTTTGCCACCCAAAAATGATCTAGTAGGTATTGGTTTTGTTAAATAAATTAAACTTTTCTCCGTTCTATAATCTAGAAAAAGGTTGGTGATGGTGTCCCGGTTCCAAATAGGTCACACACACACAAACATACACATATTTAAAGCTAATTTATTCCTATATTATTATAACACTGCGAAAAAAATAATATTAAAAATTTTATACTCACATGAAAAAAACTGAAACTCGGCAAATTTTCTGCATTGATACATATATAACAGTATTGGACAATTATAGATAATACCGACACACAAAAACGTGAGTAGTGGTACACATTAAGTCTCAAGCAATAACATACATAATGGTATACTTTATAAATATTTCATCCAGGTATCAAGGATGAACAAGACCATCACAAATGTTTATCGAGCGTTTCTTACGATCCCTATTAAATTAAAATAAGATTTGCTGTGTTTCAGTGTCTGATCTTTTATTTAGTGTCTTTTCTTTATTTTAGATTATTTTGCTTACCTATACTTTTAGTTGATCCAAAATCAAAATGGTGTAATGTAACAGTGTTGGACAAACGCATTTGAAGTTTTTTTTTTAAATTTTACTGGATTTTACTGTAGAAGAACATTTACACAGTCCCTGTAAATATATTACATATTTACACAGCCTCTTTTATGTTCTTCTATTTCAATTGTTCTGTTTCAGTTCAGTTTTATTCTTTGTTTTTTTTTATCGTTACTGTGTCCAGTAAAAAGTTCACATTATCTTTATGTAATTATATCGTCTACATATCTTGAAAAACAAAGGTGTGTATCTTCTGATGACATTTATCTTATATCTCTTGCATAATAATATTTACGAGGAAGAAAGACAATTTCTCATTCCCAGACCGTATGTCTGTGCATAAAATTGATATCAATACAAAAGTTGAATAGCTATAAAAAAGTTTGTAATGTTATACCTTACGATGTGCTTCCATTAAGTTCAATTTTTATTTGATTAATTTAATAGTTAAAATGATAGGAATGTTTGTAAATAATGACTGTATATCTAATGATAATATCACATAATTATATATAAATGGATCGGCTTTGCCTTCATAGTTTATATTCAGAAGCCGAACGTGAAAAACGTCCAAGTATATTTGTTTTAAATCAAGTAGTGTCCGTAGAGTGTTTTTTAACGTTTAACCTAGAGGTTACAATATTATAATAACAATACATTTTCAAGGTAATATTTCATTTGCGTTGGAAAAATGTAATTATGGTAGTAAAGCTTTGGAAATGTGATCCAAATATGTATAGGAAACTTAAGAAAGATCCTACAAAATCTGTACAAAATAAGAATAACAAGTTGATAGATAATTTATGTAAAAATTAATAGAAAAATTTTCTGAAAATTTTTGGTGTTTTCAAAAATGTATTTTCTACCAAATATTCATAAAGACGACGTCCCTCATAGACTTTTAGTAAGTTTTATAGGTTCATATTCTTACAATTTCACCAAATCTCTTGCTAATTTGTTAAATTATCTTTCTAAAATAGATGAAAAATACATAAGAAATTCGTTTCATTTTGTGGTATCCATGAAAAGTCAAACTATACCAGATAATTAAGTATTATTATCATTAGATGTATCAATCATTGATCAAACTTTCCTATCTATTTAACTGTTAAACTAATCAAACTAAAATGGAACTTAATAGAACCACCATACCATTACAAACTTTTTAGAGCTATTGATAAAACAGTCTTTATTTATTTTAACTCTCATAGTAGTTTGAATCCTGATGTGCTGGTCTTGTCCTGTCAAAATCATGTAGTTAAATGCAAAGATTCTGTGAAACTACTCGGCTTACATTTGGATAGTCATTTAAGGTGGACGAACCATATTGATTTTTTAAGTAAAAAAATAAATGCATCCTACTATGCTATCAATATTATAAAAAAATCTATGCCGTTGGACTGCGTGATCGATGTTTATTACAGTATGGTGTTTAGCCATATTAGTTGTAATATTGTATTGTGGGGTGGTGTGGCTTATGCAAATCGTATCTTTATAGCACAGAAACGTATTATTCGTATGATCTTTAATATTAAACCGACTCATCTTGTAGACCGTTATTCTCAAATTATAAGATACTTACCGTGCCTTGTGTTTACATTTTAAATTGTATTTTATTTGTTAAAAGTAATCTCCATAAATTTAATACATTATCATACCACCATACCTATGAAACGCGTCATGTTGATACACTTTGTATACCAGTTCATAGAACCGCAAAATATGAATTCTCGCCAGCATACCAGGGTATCAAATTATTTAACCATCTTCCAAGAGCCCTTAAGGATTTAAATAACTTAAAATTGTTTAAATCTAAGTTGAAATCTTTACTATGTAAGAAATGTTATTATAGCACTAATGAGTTTATGGAAGATAATTTTAAATTCTATTTTGTTGTTTGTGCTACTAGTCTAATTATTGTGTTTGGCATGTCCTATACATTGTTTAATGTCCTGCAAGATAAATAAAGATTATTATTATTATTATTATTATTATTATTATTATTTTCCAGTAAACACCTTCCGAGGCTCTGACACATTCGGAGATGTTCTGGAGAGTCAAGCAATGACCACTCTACACTCCGTGGAGTCAGTAATCATTGCGCCCGTAAATCGTGTGTTCTGAGCAGACGTAGCAAACCAAGGACGATTGCCTTCTGCATTCTGCCGGCTAAGATCTCTGCCGAATTTCGACAAGCCGGTATGATCTTTAAGTCAGAAAGCATCGTATGTCTCATTCCACCCAGGACGCCTATAATTAGCACCACAATCTTAACAGAGTGGTCTGGATATAGCCTGCGGAGCTCGGAGAGAAGATCTCGATACTTCCTCCGTTTTTCCTCCTCTTTTAGGACGATGCTGTTCTCTGCGGGAGCCGAGAACTCAATCACAAACATCGTCCTAAGCTGGTGGTCGATGAGGATTACATCAGGCTTATTGGCTTGGATATTATTATTATTATTATCATTATCATTATCATTATCATTATCATTATCATTATCATTATCATTATCATTATCATTATCATTATCATTATCATTATCATTATCATTATCATTATCATTATCATTATCATTATCATTATCATTATCATTATCATTATCATTATCATTATCATTATCATTATCATTATCATTATCATTATCATTATCATTATCATTATCATTATCATTATCATTATCATTATCATTATCATTATTATTATTATTTAACGACCTTCCGTTTTCTATTGGTGTGAATTCTTGTGTACTGTTTGCTGATGACACAACGCTTTTAACAAGTGATTCCATGAAGGAGCATGATGACAAGATACGTCAAGCGGAGACTTGGTTTTGTTCCAATCAGTTGAAATTAAATAATACGAAATCCCAAAATATAATTTTTACATCAGATAAATGGGCGTCAAGCACTACTGTCAAACTGCTAGGTGTAATATTGGACTCCAGACTTAACTGGTCCTGTCAGGTGGACTATCTTTGTTCCAAAATATCGTCTCAAATATTTTGTTTACGTCAAATTAGACAATGTTTATCTCCTGAGGCTGTTCGAACAGTTTATTATTCGCTAATTCACAGTCATTTAACTTATGGTGTTACAATGTGGGGTAATTCTGCTAGTGTTAACAAAGTTTTTATACTCCAAAAAATGGCTGTACGTATTCTTGATGGAGCGGAGTATGGTAGTCATTGTAAGGAATTGTTTATTAAACATCAGATTATGCCTCTGCCCTGCATTTACATATTTGAAACTCTGTTAAATATCCACAGAAATGTGGATAAATTTCTTAAACATCGTGATGTGCATACTTACGACACTCGACATGCAGATAATCTAGTAACACAGTATTCAAGGATTCAAACCACTAAGTCGAATAAGTTGAACTTAACTTTGTATAACCATTTTACGAATTATTTTAAAAATAATAGTGTGCAAATGTTAAATTTTAGACAGTTCTATACATTAACTAAGAAGTTCTTGTTAGAACATTGTTTTTATAGTATCGATGAATTTTTAAATTATATTAAGTGTTCCTGACTATACATGTACTATATTGTATGTAAAAGTAGTCAATAAACTAACTGCTAACTGCTATTATTATTATTATTATTATTATTATTATTATTATTATTTATTTTTTTTTTTTTTCAGTAAACACCTTCCGAGGCTCCGACACATTCGGAGATGTTCTGGAGAGTCAAGCAATGACCACTCTCCACTCCGTGGAGTCAGTAATCATTGCGCCCGTAAATCGTGTGTTCTGAGCAGACGTAGCGAACCAAGGACGATTGCCTTCTGCATTCTGCCGGCTAAGATCTCTGCCGAATTTCGACAAGCCGGTATGATCTTTAAGTCAGAAAGCAAAGTATGTCTCATTCCACCCAGGACGCCTATAATTAGCACCACAATCTTAACAGAGTGGTCTGGATACAGCCTGCGGAGCTCGGAGAGAAGATCTCGATACTTCCTCCGTGTCTTCTCCTCTTTTAGGACGATGTTGTTCTCTGCGGGAGCCGAGAACTCAATCACAAACATCGTCCTAAGCTGGTGGTCGAGGAAGACTACATCAGGCTTATTGGCTTGGATTTGCCTGAGGGTGGGGAATGAATAGTTCCAATAAATTCGGCACTTCTCATTCCCCACAACGGATTCTATATCCCCCGGAGCATAAGGCAGCATGGGCGTCTCGTCTATCTCATACGAGTGTCGTAAATGATAATACAACACCCGTAAGGCTGAATCGTGTCTTTGGATATACGCTGTGGCCGCATATACCGGACAGGCCGACAGGAGATGCATAAGCGTCTCCGGCGCCTGGCGGCAGGCCCTGCCTTATTATTTTTATTATTATTATTATTATTATTATTATTATTATTATTATTATTATTATTATTATTATTATTATTATTATTATTATTATTATTATTATTATTATTATTTTTTTTTTTTCCAGTAAACACCTTCCGAGGCTCCGACACACTCGGAGATGTTCTGGAGAGTCAAGCAATGACCACTCTCCACTCCGTGGAGTCAGTAATCATTGCGCCCGTAAATCGTGTGTTCTGGGCAGACGTAGCGAACCAAGGACGATTGCCTTCTGCATTCTGCCGGCTAAGATCTCTGCCGAATTTCGACAAGCCGGTATGATCTTTAACTCAGAAAGCAACGTATGTCTCATTCCACCCAGGACGCCTATAATTAGCACCACAATCTTAACAGAGTGGTCTGGATACAGCCTGCGGAGCTCGGAGAGAAGATCTCGATACTTCCTCCGTTTTTCCTCCTCTTTTAGGACGATGTTGTTCTCTGCGGGAGCCGAGAACTCAATCACAAACATCGTCCTAAGCTGGTGGTCGAGGAGGACTACATCAGGCTTATTGGCTTGGATTTGCCTGAGGGTGGGGAATGAATAGTTCCAATAAATTCGGCACTTCTCATTCCCCACTACGGATTCTATATCCCCCGGAGCATAAGGCAGCACTGGCGTCTCGTCTATCTCATACGAGTGTCGTAAATGATAATACAACACCCGTAAGGCTGAATCGTGTCTTTTGATATACGATCAGGCCGCATATACCGGACAGGCAGACAGGAGATGCATAAGCGTCTCCGGCGCTTGGCGGCAGGCCCTGCAGCTGGTATCAGGAACCTCGATACCCAAGACACGACTACGATAGACGAGTGTGTTAATTACACCATCTTGGCAAGCCATTATGAATCCCTCGGTCTCAGAGTTCAGCCCCGCTGACCTCAAAAAAGCAAAGGTCAGCCTTTCAGATAAGCCAAGCCCCTCTAGATGACGGTAGAAGAGACCATGCATTGGCTTATCCTTATGTAGCTGCAGAAGATGACGCGTTTCTGCAGCTTTAATTAGGGCTTTTAACTGAGCAGGATCCGACTCGGTGACAGAGTCTGGATTTTCCCGCTCAGTATCGAACACGAGACCAAGTTCATCGGCTGCTCTTCTCGCTGCCTTATACACAAACGCTCCTATCCCTGCTGCTTCATGGTCTTGGACCATGCAGAGAAAGGGATCCGAGCTCCTGATGACTTTGCAGGCTTCCTCCAAAACCACTCTGCCCTGGAGACACTCCAAACTCAAGAGTCCTCCCGATTTCTTGGGAAGTATAGCCGCGGAACGGACGATCTTGGATGCAAACTCCGATGGAGATGCATCATTTTACGGGTCCCTACATCGAGTTGCCTCAGCTCTTCTTGTGTCCATTTCACTACTCCAAAGGAGTAGAGAAGGATCGGAACGGCAAGCATATTTGTGGCACTCACCTTGTTCTTACCCGACAGCTCCGAAGACCAGATCTGTCGGAGGCGGTGCCGATACCTGCCGCGGAGAGCGTTTTTCACCGTTGCCACCTCATGAGTGCCCCGCTGTGGGACACCCAGATAGGTGTACGACTCTCCGGCATCTAGATAGTGAAAGATGCTTCCGTCTATGAGCTGGGCGTCCTCTCCGTATGGACCGCATCGTCCTCTCTTGAGATGAACCAGTGCACATTTGTCCAGCCCGAACTCCATCCCAACCGCCTGCGTGTACTCATGTACCACTCTGAGGGACTGATTTAAATCCCTCTCTCCGGAGGCGTAGAGTTTAAGGTCATCCATATAGAACAAATGGGTGACCTTATGCCTCCGGTCTCCTGGGGTACCGCAGTTGTAACCCCGGGTACGACGAAGTGCAACGGATAATGGCAGCAGTGACTCAGGAATCTCCTGGAACACTCCCCTCCTGAACACAACCGGCTCTGTCTGGACCCTTGCATTAGCCGATGTTATGGTAAAGCGGGTCCTCCAGAGCGGCATGAGTTGTTCAATACATCTCACTATGGGGTCGGCCACCGCAAGACATTGGAGCAAGTGGACTATTAGCTCATGGGATGTCATATCAAATGCCTTGCGGTAATCTATCCAGGCCATTGAGAGGTTTCGCTTGTACTGCACGGAGTCCTGCGTAATACATCTGTCGATGAGCAGGTTCTCCTTACAGCCAGCTACACCCCTCTTGGACCCTCGCTGCTCGTATATCCGTTGATAAACGGGGTTCACTGCGTGGAGCACACGCGCGTACAAGATGCGGGTAAACACCTTGTAACACGCATTCAGGCAGGTTATTGGACGGTAGTTCTTTGGCTGGGACAAATCTCCGCTCTTAGGGATAAGCACGGTTCTCCCCTCGACAAACCACGCCGGAATTTGCTGCTCTCCATTTAGCCAGGACGTGAATATTCTGGCCAAATGGCGGTGGACACTGGTGAATTTTTTCCACCAGAAGTTGCTGATCCCATCGGGACCAGGAGCAGCGAAGTTCTTCGATCTAATAAATGATCTCCGAACTTCATCCGGGGTTATCGGTGGGCACACCTCTTGTGGCTCTCGAAGCCTTTGACAAAAGGCCTCGAAGTGTGCCAGGGCTGGAGTGTCTCTATCCAGTGGAATCCTGCGGCCATAAAGACCTCTCCAGAAGGCTTCTACCTGATCTACAGTCGGCGGATTGTCCGCAACACGCTGAGGCTGTTCAAAAAGTCGAGAAGGCCTTACACGGAACAAATTATTTTGCTCCAACCTCCTCGACCGCCTCACTAGTGACTTTTTTGCAGCCACTAGCATCCGTATCCTGTCGAGAGAATGCTGCTTGATGGTGAGCAGCACCCCCCGATTCAGGGTATGATGGACCCGCCTAAGGGAGGTAGCTATGCGTCTCACCTTAGGTGTGTTATTATTATTATTATTATTATTATTATTATTATTATTATTATTATTATTATTATTATTATTATTATTATTATTATTATTATTTTTTCCAGTAAACACCTTCCGAGGCTCCGACACATTCGGAGATGTTCTGGAGAGTCAAGCAATGACTACTCTCCACTCCGTGGAGTCAGTAATCATTGTGCCCGTAAATCGTGTGTTCTGAGCAGACGTAGCGAACCAAGGACGATTGCCTTCTGCATTCTGCCGGCTAAGATCTCTGCCGAATTTCGACAAGCCGGTATGATCTTTAAGTCAGAAAGCAACGTATGTCTCATTCCACCCAGGACGCCTATAATTAGCACCACAATCTTACCAGAGTGGTCTGGATACAGCCTGCGGAGCTCGGAGAGAAGATCTTGATATTTCCTCCGTTTTTCCTCCTCTTTGAGGACGATGTTGTTCTCTGCGGGAGCCGAGAACTCAATCACAAACATCGTCCTAAGCTGGTGGTCGAGGAGGACTACATCAGGCTTATTGGCTTGGATTTGCCTGAGGGTGGGGAATGAATAGTTCCAATAAATTCGGCACTTCTCATTCCCCACTACGGATTCTATATCCCCGGAGCATAAGGCAGCACTGGCGTCTCGTCTATCTCATACGAGTGTCGTAAATGATAATACAACACCCGTAAGGCTGAATCGTGTCTTTGGATATACCCTGTGGATATACCGGACAGGCCGACAGGAGATGCATAAGCGTCTCCGGCGCCTGGCGGCAGGCCCTGCAGCTGGTATCAGGAACCTCGATACCCAAGACACGACTACGATAGACGAGTGTGTTAATTACACCATCTTGGCAAGCCATTATGAATCCCTCGGTCTCAGAGTTCAGCCCCGCTGACCTCAAAAAAGCAAAGGTCAGCCTTTCAGATAAGCCAAGCCCCTCTAGATGACGGTAGAAGAGACCATGCATTGGCTTATCCTTATGTAGCTGCAGAAGATGACGCGTTTCTGCAGCTTTAATTAGGCTTTTAACTGAGCAGGATCCGACTCGGTGACAGAGTCTGGATTTCCCCGCTCAGTATCGAACACGAGACCAAGTTCATCGGCTGCTCTTCTCGCTGCCTTATACACAAACGCTCCTATCCCTGCTGCTTCATGGTCTTGGACCATGCAGAGAAGAGGATCCGAGCTCCTGATGACTTTGCAGGCCTCCTCCAAAACCACTCTGCCCTGGAGACACTCCAAACTCAAGAGTCCACGGCCTCCCCGATTTCTTGGGAAGTATAGCCGCGGAACGGACGATCTTGGATGCAAACTCCGATGGAGATGCATCATTTTACGGGTCCCTACATCGAGTTGCCTCAGCTCTTCTTGTGTCCATTTCACTACTCCAAAGAAGGATCGGAACGGCAAGCATATTTGTGGCACTCACCTTGTTCTTACCCGACAGCTCCGAAGACCAGATCTGTCGGAGGCGGTGCCGATACCTGCCGCGGAGAGCGTTTTTCACCGTTGCCACCTCATGAGTGCCCCGCTGTGGGACACCCAAATAGGTGTACGACTCTCCGGCATCTAGATAGTGAAAGATGCTTCCGTCTATGAGCTGGGCGTCCTCTCCGTATGGACCGCATCGTCCTCTCTTGAGATGAACCAGTGCACATTTGTCCAGCCCGAACTCCATCCCAACCGCCTGCGTGTACTCATGTACCACTCTGAGGGACTGATTTAAATCCCTCTCTCCGGAGGCGTAGAGTTTAAGGTCATCCATATAGAACAAATGGGTGACCTTATGCCTCCGGTCTCCTGGGGTACCGCAGTTGTAACCCCGGGTACGACGAAGTGCAACGGATAATGGCAGCAGTGAGATGCAAAACAAGAGGGGACTCAGGGAATCTCCCTGGAACACTCCCCTCCTGAACAAAACCGGCTCTGTCTGGACCCTTGCATTTGCCGATGTTATGGTAAAGCGGGTCCTCCAGAGCGGCATGAGTTGTTCTATACATCTCACTATGGGGTCGGCCACCGCAAGACATTGGAGCAAGTGGACAATTAGCTCATGGGATGTCATATCAAATGCCTTGCGGTAATCTATCCAGGCCATTGAGAGGTTTCGCTTGTACTGCACGGAGTCCTGCGTAATACATCTGTCGATGAGCAGGTTCTCCTTACAGCCAGCTACACCCCTCTTGGACCCTCGCTGCTCGTATATCCGTTGATAAACGGGGTTCACTGCGTGGAGCACACGCGCGTACAAGATGCGAGTAAACACCTTGTAACACGCATTCAGGCAGGTTATTGGACGGTAGTTCTTTGGCTGGGACAAATCTCCGCTCTTAGGGATAAGCACGGTTCTCCCCTCGACAAACCACGCCGGAATTTGCTGCTCTCCATTTAGCCAGGTCGTGAATAATCTGGCCAAATGGCGGTGGACACTGGTGAATTTTTTCCACCAGAAGTTGCTGATCCCATCGGGACCAGGAGCAGCGAAGTTCTTCGATCTAATAAATGATCTCCGAACTTCATCCGGGGTTATCGGTGGGCACACCTCTTGTGGCTCTCGAAGCCTTTGACAAAAGGCCTCGAAGTGTGCCAGGGCTGGAGTGTCTCTATCCAGTGGAATCCTGCGGCCATAAAGACCTCTCCAGAAGGCTTCTACCTGATCTACAGTCGGCGGATTGTCCGCAACACGCTGAGGCTGTTCAAACAGTCGAGAAGGCCTTACACGGAACAAATTATTTTGCTCCAACCTCCTCGACCGCCTCACTAGTGACTTTTTTGCAGCCACTAGCATCCGTATCCTGTCAAGAGAATGCTGCTTGATGGTGAGCAGCACCCCCTGATTCAGGGTATGATGGACCCGCCTAAGGGAGGTAGCTATGCGTCTCACCTTAGGTGTGAAAGCCCTATTGGCTTCCGTAGTCCATCACACATTGGATACGGGACGCGTGTTGCCTCGCCGACCGGATCTTAGCTTCCATCTTGTGCACTCGCCGCCGTGCTCTCTCCTGTGGAGAAACGGCATTTTCACGCCCTCTCTCCACACGAGTCAGCAGTTCAGCGGCGTCGTACACAGCGCAATTGACGCGCCAGATGTCAGCCTCTTCTGGAAGATCCTCACGGAGCGCAGTATCCACTCGGGCCAGATCTGCGGGCTTCGGGGGTTTTATAAAGGGCAACCCCCGACGGGTGCTCAGGTCGTTCTGTTCTCGGGGAATGAAGCGCGGCGCCTCTTCGGGATCATTCCGTGGTTCTTCAACCACTTCATTCACCCTTAGATGAGGACGCCTCTCATAGCCTCTGCGACGAAGGTAGGATACATAATCCCGCAGATTTTGTGCGGTGAGGGCGCGGCCTTCGGGGTGCATGTCGCACCACCGAGCATACATCCGCGCCATGTATCCTCTTCGCCCGGGCTCGCTGCTTTCATAACAGACCAGAAGATCGTCCCTTAGTTCATCGGTCCACTCAAAACTTCCATTTTCATGGCCTTGGTCATTATTATTATTAATATTATTAATATTATTATTATTATTATTATTATTATTATTATTATTATTATTATTATTATTATTATTATTATTATTATTATTATTATTATTATTATTATTATTATTATTATTTATTATTATTATTATTATTATTATTATTATTATTATTATTATTATTATTATTATTATTATTATTATTATTATTATTATTATTATTATTATTATTATTATTATTATTATTATTATTATTATTATTATTATTATTATTATTATTATTATTATTATTATTATTATTATTATTATTATTATTATTATTATTATTATTATTATTATTATTATTATTATTATTATTATTATTATTATTATTATTATTATTATTATTATTATTATTATTATTATTATTATTATTATTATTATTATTATTATTATTATTATTATTATTATTATTATTATTATTATTATTATTATTATTATTATTATTATTATTATTATTATTATTATTATTATTATTATTATTATTATTATTATTATTATTATTATTATTATTATTATTATTATTATTATTATTATTATTATTATTATTATTATTATTATTATTATTATTATTATTATTATTATTATTATTATTATTATTATTATTATTATTATTATTATTATTATTATTATTATTATTATTATTATTATTATTATTATTATTATTATTATTATTATTATTATTATTATTATTATTATTATTATTATTATTATTATTATTATTATTATTATTATTATTATTATTATTATTATTATTATTATTATTATTATTATTATTATTATTATTATTATTATTATTATTATTATTATTATTATTATTATTATTATTATTATTATTATTATTATTATTATTATTATTATTATTATTATTATTATTATTATTATTATTATTATTATTATTATTATTATTATTATTATTATTATTATTATTATTATTATTATTATTATTATTATTATTATTATTATTATTATTATTATTATTATTATTATTATTATTATTATTATTATTATTATTATTATTATTATTATTATTATTATTATTATTATTATTATTATTATTATTATTATTATTATTATTATTATTATTATTATTATTATTATTATTATTATTATTATTATTATTATTATTATTATTGTTATTATTATTATTATTATTATTATTATTATTATTATTATTATTATTATTATTATTATTATTATTATTATTATTATTATTATTATTATTATTATTATTATTATTATTATTATTATTATTATTTTCCAGTAAACACCTTCCGAGGCTCCGACACATTCGGAGATGTTCTGGAGAGTCAAGCAATGACTACTCTCCACTCCGTGGAGTCAGTAATCATTGTGCCCGTAAATCGTGTGTTCTGAGCAGACGTAGCGAACCAAGGACGATTGCCTTCTGCATTCTGCCGGCTAAGATCTCTGCCGAATTTCGACAAGCCGGTATGATCTTTAAGTCAGAAAGCAACGTATGTCTCATTCCACCCAGGACGCCTATAATTAGCACCACAATCTTAACAGAGTGGTCTGGATACAGCCTGCGGAGCTCGGAGAGGAGATCTCGATATTTCCTCCGTTTTTCCTCCTCTTTTAGGACGATGTTGTTCTCTGCGGGAGCCGAGAACTCAATCACAAACATCGTCCTAAGCTGGTGGTCGAGGAGGACTACATCAGGCTTATTGGCTTGGATTTGCCTGAGGGTGGGGAATGAATAGTTCAATAAATTCGGCACTTCTCATTCCCCACTACGGATTCTATATCCCCGGAGCATAAGGCAGCACTGGCGTCTCGTCTATCTCATACGAGTGTCGTAAATAATAATACAACACCCGTAAGGCTGAATCGTGTCTTTGGATATACGCTGTGGCGGCATATACCGGACAGGCCGACAGGAGATGCATAAGCGTCTCCGGCGCCTGGCGGCAGGCCCTGCAGCTGGTATCAGGAACCTCGATACCCAAGACACGACTACGATAGACGAGTGTGTTAATTACACCATCTTGGCAAGCCATTATGAATCCCTCGGTCTCAGAGTTCAGCCCCGCTGACCTCAAAAAAGCAAAGGTCAGCCTTTCAGATAAGCCAAGCCCCTCTAGATGACGGTAGAAGAGACCATGCATTGGCTTATCCTTATGTAGCTGCAGAAGATGACGCGTTTCTGCAGCTTTAATTAGGCTTTTAACTGAGCAGGATCCGACTCGGTGACAGAGTCTGGATTTCCCCGCTCAGTATCGAACACGAGACCAAGTTCATCGGCTGCTCTTCTCGCTGCCTTATACACAAACGCTCCTATCCCTGCTGCTTCATGGTCTTGGACCATGCAGAGAAGAGGATCCGAGCTCCTGATGACTTTGCAGGCCTCCTCCAAAACCACTCTGCCCTGGAGACACTCCAACCTCAAGAGTCCACGGCCTCCCGATTTCTTGGGAAGTATAGCCGCGGAACGGACGATCTTGGATGCAAACTCCGATGGAGATGCATCATTTTACGGGTCCCTACATCGAGTTGCCTCAGCTCTTCTTGTGTCCATTTCACTACTCCAAAGGAGTAGAGAAGGATCGGAACGGCAAGCATATTTGTGGCACTCACCTTGTGAGACCAGATCTGTCGGAGGCGGTGCCGATACCTGCCGCGGAGAGCGTTTTTCACCGTTGCCACCTCATGAGTGCCCCGCTGTGGGACACCCAAATAGGTGTACGACTCTCCGGCATCTAGATAGTGAAAGATGCTTCCGTCTATGAGCTGGGCGTCCTCTCCGTATGGACCGCATCGTCCTCTCTTGAGATGAACCAGTGCACATTTGTCAGCCCGAACTCCATCCCAACCGCCTGCGTGTACTCATGTACCACTCTGAGGACTGATTTAAATCCCTCTCTCCGGAGGCGTAGAGTTTAAGGTCATCCATATAGAACAAATGGGTGACCTTATGCCTCCGGTCTCCTGGGGTACCGCAGTTGTAACCCCGGGTACGACGAAGTGCAACGGATAATGGCAGCAGTGAGATGCAAAACAAGAGGGGACTCAGGGAATCTCCCTGGAACACTCCCCTCCTGAACAAAACCGGCTCTGTCTGGACCCTTGCATTTGCCGATGTTATGGTAAAGCGGGTCCTCCAGAGCGGCATGAGTTGTTCTATACATCTCACTATGGGGTCGGCCACCGCAAGACATTGGAGCAAGTGGACAATTAGCTCATGGGATGTCATATCAAATGCCTTGCGGTAATCTATCCAGGCCATTGAGAGGTTTCGCTTGTACTGCACGGAGTCCTGCGTAATACATCTGTCGATGAGCAGGTTCTCCTTACAGCCAGCTACACCCCTCTTGGACCCTCGCTGCTCGTATATCCGTTGATAAACGGGGTTCACTGCGTGGAGCACACGCGCGTACAAGATGCGAGTAAACACCTTGTAACACGCATTCAGGCAGGTTATTGGACGGTAGTTCTTTGGCTGGGACAAATCTCCGCTCTTAGGGATAAGCACGGTTCTCCCCTCGACAAACCACGCCGGAATTTGCTGCTCTCCATTTAGCCAGGTCGTGAATAATCTGGCCAAATGGCGGTGGACACTGGTGAATTTTTTCCACCAGAAGTTGCTGATCCCATCGGGACCAGGAGCAGCGAAGTTCTTCGATCTAATAAATGATCTCCGAACTTCATCCGGGGTTATCGGTGGGCACACCTCTTGTGGCTCTCGAAGCCTTTGACAAAAGGCCTCGAAGTGTGCCAGGGCTGGAGTGTCTCTATCCAGTGGAATCCTGCGGCCATAAAGACCTCTCCAGAAGGCTTCTACCTGATCTACAGTCGGCGGATTGTCCGCAACACGCTGAGGCTGTTCAAAAGTCGAGAAGGCCTTACACGGAACAAATTATTTTGCTCCAACCTCCTCGACCGCCTCACTAGTGACTTTTTTGCAGCCACTAGCATCCGTATCCTGTCAAGAGAATGCTGCTTGATGGTGAGCAGCACCCCCTGATTCAGGGTATGATGGACCCGCCTAAGGGAGGTAGCTATGCGTCTCACCTTAGGTGTGAAAGCCCTATTGGCTTCCACGTAGTCCATCACACATTGGATACGGGACGCGTGTTGCCTCGCCGACCGGATCTTAGCTTCCATCTTGTGCACTCGCCGCCGTGCTCTCTCCTGTGGAGAAACGGCATTTTCACGCCCTCTCCACACGAGTCAGCAGTTCAGCGGCGTCGTACACAGCGCAATTGACGCGCCAGATGTCAGCCTCTTCTGGAAGATCCTCACGGAGCGCAGTATCCACTCGGGCCAGATCTGCGGGCTTCGGGGTTTTATAAAGGGCAACCCCGACGGGTGCTCAGGTCGTTCTGTTCTCGGGGAATGAAGCGCGGCGCCTCTTCGGGATCATTCCGTGGTTCTTCAACCACTTCATTCACCCTTAGATGAGGACGCCTCTCATAGCCTCTGCGACGAAGGTAGGATACATAATCCCGCAGATTTTGTGCGGTGAGGGCGCGGCCTTCGGGGTGCATGTCGCACCACCGAGCATACATCCGCGCCATGTATCCTCTTCGCCCGGGCTCGCTGCTTTCATAACAGACCAGAAGATCGTCCCTTAGTTCATCGGTCCACTCAAAACTTCCATTTTCATGGCCTTGGTCATTATTATTATTAATATTATTATTATTATTATTATTATTATTATTATTATTATTATTATTATTATTATTATTATTATTATTATTATTATTATTATTATTATTATTATTATTATTATTATTATTATTATTATTATTATTATTATTATTATTATTATTATTATTATTATTATTATTATTATTATTATTATTATTATTATTATTATTATTATTATTATTATTATTATTATTATTATTATTATTATTATTATTATTATTATTATTATTATTATTATTATTATTATTATTATTATTATTATTATTATTATTATTATTATTATTATTATTATTATTATTATTATTATTATTATTATTATTATTATTATTATTATTATTATTATTATTATTATTATTATTATTATTATTATTATTATTATTATTATTATTATTATTATTATTATTATTATTATTATTATTATTATTATTATTATTATTATTATTATTATTATTATTATTATTATTATTATTATTATTATTATTATTATTATTATTATTATTATTATTATTATTATTATTATTATTATTATTATTATTATTATTATTATTATTATTATTATTATTATTATTATTATTATTATTATTATTATTATTATTATTATTATTATTATTATTATTATTATTATTATTATTATTATTATTATTATTATTATTATTATTATTATTATTATTATTATTATTATTATTATTATTATTATTATTATTATTATTATTATTATTATTATTATTATTATTATTATTATTATTATTATTATTATTATTATTATTATTATTATTATTATTATTATTATTATTATTATTATTATTATTATTATTATTATTATTATTATTATTATTATTATTATTATTATTATTATTATTATTATTATTATTATTATTATTATTATTATTATTATTATTATTATTATTATTATTATTATTATTATTATTATTATTATTATTATTATTATTATTATTATTATTATTATTATTATTATTATTATTATTATTATTATTATTATTATTATTATTATTATTATTATTATTATTATTATTATTATTATTATTATTATTATTATTATTATTATTATTATTATTATTATTATTATTATTATTATTATTATTATTATTATTATTATTATTATTATTATTATTATTATTATTATTATTATTATTATTATTATTATTATTATTATTATTATTATTATTATTATTATTATTATTATTATTATTATTATTATTATTATTATTATTATTATTATTATTATTATTATTATTATTATTATTATTATTATTATTATTATTATTATTATTATTATTATTATTATTATTATTATTATTATTATTATTATTATTATTATTATTATTATTATTATTATTATTATTATTATTATTATTATTATTATTATTATTATTATTATTATTATTATTATTATTATTATTATTATTATTATTATTATTATTATTATTATTATTATTATTATTATTATTATTATTATTATTATTATTATTATTATTATTATTATTATTATTATTATTATTATTATTATTATTATTATTATTATTATTATTATTATTATTATTATTATTATTATTATTATTATTATTATTATTATTATTATTATTATTATTATTATTATTATTATTATTATTATTATTATTATTATTATTATTATTATTATTATTATTATTATTATTATTATTATTATTATTATTATTATTATTATTATTATTATTATTATTATTATTATTATTATTATTATTATTATTATTATTATTATTATTATTATTATTATTATTATTATTATTATTATTATTATTATTATTATTATTATTATTATTATTATTATTATTATTATTATTATTATTATTATTATTATTATTATTATTATTATTATTATTATTATTATTATTATTATTATTATTATTATTATTATTATTATTATTATTATTATTATTATTATTATTATTATTATTATTATTATTATTATTATTATTATTATTATTATTATTATTATTATTATTATTATTATTATTATTATTATTATTATTATTATTATTATTATTATTATTATTATTATTATTATTATTATTATTATTATTATTATTATTATTATTATTATTATTATTATTATTATTATTATTATTATTATTATTATTATTATTATTATTATTATTATTATTATTATTATTATTATTATTATTATTCAACTTCCTAAAATGTATTTTCTACCAAAATTCATAAAGACAATGTCTCTCTTAGACCTATAGTAAGTTTTATATAATAATACGTAATCATCTGGTATAGTTTGACTTTTAATGGATTTCACAAAATGAAATGAACTTTCTACGTATTTTTAATCTTTTTTAAAAACCCAATTTAACAAATTAGCAAGATGTTTGGTTAAGTTGTAAGTAGGTTAACCTATAAAATTTACTAATATTCATCCAAATTTTCTTCGTAATTGCAGTAGATCTATTGGTAGACGTAATTCAGTCCCAAAAATCATACTGGATGTGTTTTACCTGTAGTCTCATGAATTACTGTTCAATAGGCTAATAAGAATGAAGGAAGGCATTCCAGTTGATCTGTTTCTCGTTGACGGCCGTTCGCAGGAAGACTTCAATGGTGCATTTGAATCTTTCCACAATTCCATCTGACTACGGGTGAAGAGGTGTAGTTCTGGTTTTGTGAATGCCTAGCAGTTCAGAAACGTTCTGAGATACTCCAGATTCAAAATTCTTTGGATTTCCCTAGGGACCCCATAAAGGCATACTCAGTTTTCAAATAGAGCTTCAACTATGTTGATTGCTCGTTGATTAAATACGGAATATATTTCCGGCCACTTACTAATAAACTACATTAGTAATAACTACTAAAATATAACATTTCCACTGATACTGTAAGGAAAATATCCAACTGTTAATAGATATTTTGTCGAAGCTCCATTGTACTGGTTCATCTGTCGACTTCGAGTCCTACGTCCTTTACTAGAAGCGCAAGTGCCACAATGTCGGCATCATTCTTCCATATCGGATCGACTGCCAAGCCGGTATAATCGTTCTCTAACTTTATCTAAAGTCTTATTGATTCCAATGTGTTCACCACCGACTCCACTGTGCAGTGCTTGAAGAACTTCTGAAATCTTTTCTGGGGCAGTACGGCAGTACGGCAGTACTGTATGATAACTAAAGAATTTTATAGCGCCCAGTAACTTTTAGACAGATTTATCAGAAATGTCCTGCCAGGTGGGTTACAGAAATACAAAGGAAACAAATAACATATGTATGAAATAAGAAAGAGAAATACTAAATAGATGCAAAATACAGAAACCAAGAAAAAAGTAATACAATTAAGACGCACGAAACTATAATAACACGTAATACACTAGAAAAAGCGTCATAGTGCTTCCTGTTTCAAGCTTGCAAGAGACCACTGAAATATATCAACCGATGACTAAGTTGTTACAAGAGTATTGCACATAAAATTTAAGGGAGAATAACTCCTAATATTTGATATTGGCGCTAGCAAGTAAAAAGTGCCAACGTGCCTTGAGACTACCATGAGAACATGAAAATTAAGTCTATTTAATAAATCACCACAATCAGTTGGGTTATTTAATAATTTAAATAAAAATATAATTAAGTAACACTACGTCCGTCTTTCAAACAGCAAATTTCTGTAAAGCTCATTCTGAGAAATGCAAGTTTGAGGATAAATTCCATCAGTTTGCTGAAGCAAGAGACCGAAGCTGCTTAGTAGTAAATGACACACTTTTTTGGATTTAAAAATAAATTATTTACGCCAATCATAAATGGAATCTAAATTCATTAGTGAGTAATTAATCTCTTGTTAAAGTCATCTTACCACTTAACCTTCCGGATCCTTGAACGGCCCTCAAGACGAACGGCTGACCATAGATATACTTATGAAAATGCTCTACATCAAAATGTTTAACACTTACATAAATGCAAAATGCCAAGAAACTCCTCAATTCATGTTTGTCAATTGATACTGGTAATTTCCAGTTTTCCAGGTTTCAGTGTTCTCTGTGTCAGTTTCTACTCCGCCAGAGAAAATAATGTATCCTAAATACATTACTTCCTTTTGAAAGTGTGTGCACTTCTTAGGGCTTAACGTGAGCCGGGTCACTCTCAACTTGGACATTCTTCAAATGATCTTCAAACTGTACCAAATACTATGAGGTTATTCGTAGCAGAATTGTTTCAATAAATCTTTCAAAGGTGGCTGGTGCGGTGCAGAAACCAAAGATTGAACTGCCACTAACCTGTTTCAATGGAAAACGCTGTCTTTTCTTTATCATCTGGATGAAGTTGCACTTGCCAATATCCACTTTTTAGGACTACTGTAGAAAATTATTGAAATACAGAGAGTGTATCCAGGACAGGGACGACCAACCTTTTTCTAAGTCGTGCCAATATTAAGAATGTAAGTTTTGTGCGTGCCACTGGTTCATTTTTAAATATTTAGGATTTTTATATAGTTTAAATTATACATCACATGCATTCAAACATGTTTTATTAATATTACATTTTGAAATTAAATTAGGTAACACTCTCAAAAATATTAAAATAAAAAATAAGTTTTACATATCATATCGTAAGCATCATAAAAACTAGTGCGGCTTTTGAATTTGCACGTTTTTAATGATCATATCTATATTAAGGTTAACTTTTGAAGAAGCAAGTAAGATCAGATGCTTCAGATGAAGGTCAGTTAATTTTGAACGATATTTGGTCTTTATAATGTTCATAATAGAAAATGTATGTTCGCAAACATATGTTGACCCAAACCTGCAACAGTATTTTTGAGCCAAATCGTGTAAATTTGTAAACTCGCTCAATGGAATGAATTTCCAAATTTCAAAATAATCTGGATTAGTTGAATTTGAAATTAACTCCTTATATTTATTTGTAAGGACTGTATGGTTTTGCAGGTCAATAATTTCTGTTTGAAGTTGTGGAGAATACTGACTTATATCTTCAACAGAAATTAAAAATGGATTGGTAAATAATGCAATATTTTCTTTATCCCCATTAAAATCAGAAAATCTACTGCAGGATGAATTATGCAATTGTGCTATTAAGTTTTTGAATTTGATGTATTTTGCTTTTTTATTAAATTTGGTTGCCAGCTCTTGCATTCGCGGAAAATGTGTTAACCTTTGTTTTTCAAAATCATGGGAAAAAAGCTCAAGTTTTGTTATAAAAGACGACACAATGTTTAATAATGTTGGAAAAATACAATGTTTACCTTTCAATCGTACATTCAGACTATTTAAATGTCCCATTATATCTGTAAGAAAGGCAAGATCCCACAACTACTCTTCACTCTTGAGAAGTAAGCACTCATTGGGTAATTCACCAATTTCTTCGAGATATTTTAAAATGCTCTGCTGCAAATTCCAAAATCTTTTTAAAGCACTTCCTTTCGAAAGCCAACTGACGGTACAGTGAAGAAGCAATTCACCTTCCTCGTCAGTCTCATCAGAAAACAAGTTACGAAATCGTCGGCGATTCAGAGCACGAGCTCGAATTTTATTAATGCAGCGCACTACCGGATCAACAACAGAAGATAAGTCCAAATCTTTAGCGCAAAGAGCTTCCTGATGTATGATGCAATGGTACTTGAAAATGTCCCTTTCCAAATAATTCCGAAGTAAAGCTACGCATCCTTTTGTATAACCCGTCATGCACGGTACGTCATCCGTACAAATACTATCTAATTTGGTCCACTCTACTTTGATACTTTCAATTGCACTTTTTAGTTCAGTAAAAATATCCTCACCTCTAGTTGAAATTAGTTGACGCAAATCAAGAAGTTCTTCGACCACATCAAAGTTATTGTTAATATAACGCACAAATATACTCAACTGTGCATTATCTGTAATATCGCAGATTTCGTCCAAAGCCAAAGAAAAATATTTACAAGACTCAAGCCCAGTAGATATTTGTGTAATAACGTTCATCGCCATGTCGTCTATACGCCGCATCACAGTATTACGAGAGAGAGAGCTATTTGGTCGACCATTTTCTTGATTTTTTGATCATCTGAATATTTAGTAATAAGCTACTCTTGATTAATTCCTCTCTCTTGGAATACGATTTTTTTTCCGAGCCAATAAAAGAGAAAGTTCATAAGAGGCTTTTATCATTGTTTCCATGTCATCACTCCTTTTCTGAAAAACTAATTGTTGCGCTATTAATGATTTTTTCTTCTTATTTATAAAATCTGTTTGTAAGTTTGAGCCAACAGGATATTTAGAATTGAAATCAGAATGCATTTGCTTGAGATGTCGCTCCAAGTTGAACTTTCTAGGAACTGCAACACAAGCTCCGCAAACCAAACACACCGGCTTCACAGTATTTTGTTTGGTAAACAAAAACTGCTCCTCCCAAGCCAGGTTAAAATCACGAATGTCAATATCGTCTTCATATTTTCTTTTTGACGTATTTGATTTATTAATTGACATTTTTTGCCATGAAAAATGAAATGAGAGATGAAAATCGGTATCGTAGCACTAAAAATTGTCTGTAGGTACTGAGGCAAAGGCCTATGTTGATAATAATGCTCAATGGAGCAAAAATACTAGGCTCGACGAAGCTAGTCACTGGCCAAAGGGCACTTTGTAGAAAAAACACTGTTCGCACTGAAGTATACTCGATGAGCTGGTAGACACGACTGATGATTTTGCCGAAAATCGCCTCGGTTTTAACCCCTCAGGGGTACCGTTTATATTTATACCAGGGGTAACGGGCCAATGGGGTTGCGTGATTTCAGGGTAGATTGCTCTGATTGGCCGTTAACAGGTATAATCTAAACCTAATTATCAGCCAGGCGCCTGTCTGTCGGGTGACTTTTTGATCTTTGCTCTATTTTAGTTTTCTCGTTTTAGGACGCTGCCTGAGCAATATACTATAACAAGCGTCGGGCGCATGGATCCATATGCGGAACTTACACCTGCAATATTTGTAGTAGAGTGGGAGTTTGAATTGAAATCGCGTATTCGTGCGCGTGCCACTCTTAAGTGTTTACCGTGCCGCGGGTTGGCCACCCCTGATCCAGGGTATCGTGTATTCTTGGCAACGAATAGCAGTCCTTCTAATTTAACCTTCTATAATCGACTCAAAATCTGGTAGATCCATCCTTCTTCTTTACCGAAACAACCGGCCATGGACTCTGGCATGGTTTTTGCTTTATTAAAGGAAAAGTGAGATTTACTTAATTGGAGTGGTGTCGCCGATATTTATGCAGTGCTGTACAAGAATAGTTCTTCCGACAAACTTTTCAGTGTATCACATATCCTGGTAACTCCCCTATAAATCTCTCAACTTACTGACTTATTCGGGTTGCAATGGTGACTTGAATCAGTTGGCAACGCTCTGGAGAACTTCAGGTAGGTTTTCAAGATTTCAATATATTCCATATTGATGAAAACCTATTCAACCCTTTGTATACTTTGTATACTAAGTTCATATCATTCAAGTTAATGTATTCTTCTTATAAAGATTGCTGTCCGGTTTTAGTTACGCAATTACAGTTTTGTCAATGGCCGGACGACTACATATAGCTTCAGATTCTGCTGGAAATTCTAGTTACATTTCGGGAAACTGCATTCTGATTACTTCATCTTCAATAGTTTAGATCCAATACAAAATTGTTTTCACTCATGAAATTTAGTCCAAAAATAACGTCATTAATGATGTCTGCTACTAGGACGTGATGCTGGAAAGTGGTTGCCCCAAAGGTTAGTTTCAGTTACTACTTCCGATTCTGCTGGAAATGCTAGTTATATTTCGGGAAACTGCATTCTGATTACTTCATCTTCAATAGTTTAGATCCAATACAAAATTGTGTTCACTCATGAAATTTAGTCCAAGAATAACGTCATCAATGATGTCTGCTACTAGGACGTGATGCTCGAAAGTGGTTGCCCCAAAGGTTAGGTTAGGTACAATCCCATCCGCATATACGCCCCGATGCTACCAAACTCGTTCCATTATTTTGCTGACAGGTTATCTTAATCTGAACAATTCGTGGAGCTTGCGCTGCCTAAAGCTAACTAATTGGCGTTTTCCTGATCCTGACTTGAGTATTCTTGGGGTATTCCTAAGATACCCTTCAGCTCCACAATCCTAACACCGAATGAATTGATCTCGTCTATTAAGTACAATGGAATTGGTACAAACTTGTTCTTTCTAGTAGTTGTTTAAAAAAATTATCAAGTTCTTTATCCAATCCTTCGTCGTCCTTCTTGGCTTTATGTCCATCCCGAATCTGAGTTGTCTTGTTGTGCATTGACTACTACTAGAAGCCTGCCGGACGGCAATTTCCGGAGACTGGGCTAAAACTTCGGATACATTTTTATGTATTTAAAATTGCTCATTGCTAAATGTTATTGAAACTCTGCCGGTGCGGGTATAGGCTAGCTTCACCCTACGTGCTATATCTGCCTCAACAAATAGCTTCAGAATTTATTCGAAGCGTTGTCTTAGTTGTTCTTGGTAAATGTGTTGAAGATGGGCTTCACCATAACTTATTTCCAAAGCAGTCTTCAACGTTTGATAAACCTTTTGTTTATTTTCGGTTCGCGTTCTTAATATATCCATAGAGCCACTATTAGTGAGGTGGCCTTCTGCCAGATATTTGCTAAGGCGCCTGCCTCCAACTGTTTAAGGTCCATGATACTTTTCCATGAAACGTTGGCGGCTTAATTCTTGAAGACGAAAGAAAACAATTTTCAGTCTTAACGGATTTCTTCTCAGATAACTCTGACTTCAGATTTGTAAGCTCATGTTCTAACTTTATACTTTATTCTACGACTGCACTCTGTAATTTATTAACATTTTCTTCTATATCTCGCACATCATTTCTCAAAGGGATAATTTCTTCAACGGTTTCGTCAAATTCCTTGAGATTAGTTTTAATTACTTATTCTCTTTATTATTTACTACATGATTATTTTTCATTTCTTCTAAATTGTTCATTTCCTCTTGACTGTTCTTCATTTCTTCATGACTGATCTGCATTTCCTTTTAACTGTTTTTCATTTCCTTTTTCAAAATTTTCATCATTTCGTCTTAGCTATTCTTCATTTTATCGTGACCACTCTTCTTCATATCTTTCTTTATGTTTTACTTAATTTCGTCCTGGCTATTTTTTATTTCTTTCTTTAAGTCTGCATACATATTTTTCATCATTTTCATTAACTGTTTGAATATTTCCTCCATTTTTATATATTTTGCAATTCAACTTTGTGGAACATCACTCTGAAACAATGTAATCTCTAAATTAACTCAGCCTTGATATACTTTGCGTAGAAAAATAAACTTTATGGACACTAGTTGATTCTCATCAAATATACTTCAAACAATTCGCAACCACCAAATCTGCACTTGGACGTTTCTGTCATTCACATTCGGCTTCTGAGCACAAACTAAATTCTGAAGGAGAAGCTAATCCACTTATATATAGTTTTTGGGTTCTAGAAGTTTTATAGGGTCGAACCAAATCGAATTTTACTTGGAATGTTCTAAAAAACGTCAAAAAAAGTATTATAAATATTACAAATTCGAAATCAAACAAGAACATAATTAACAAACTAAAAAAGCAGATGAGCTTCCGTATCAGTATCGTTAGGAGGTTTTAAGAAACCCTATGTTAGCTGTGTTACAGTTGCATTGAAAAAATCTGATTATAATAGTAAAGCTTTGGAAATTATTTCTGATTCAAACATGTATAGGAAACTTAACAAAGATCATACAAATCAGTACAAAATAAGAATATATGTTGATAGATAACTTATGTAAAAATTGAGTAATAGAAACATTTTCTGAAAATTCTTGAAATATTTTAAGTATTTAGAAAATGTATTTTCTACCAAAACACATAAAGACCATATCCCTCTTAGACCTATAGTAAGTTTTATAGATTTATAGACGTCCTCCTCATAACGTAATTCAAGTTCAAAACTACCTTAATGTGGAATATCCAAATGGTTGGATAGGAAAAGAAGAAACAATTTCTTGGCCACCAAACAGTCCAGCCGTGACAGTAATGGATTTTTTCTTTTGGGGTCAGATTAAAAATATGGTGTATAAAACACCATGCGATAATACTAAGGAGCTCAGACAAAGAATCATCATTGCAATTAATGAGATGAAGGAAAATCCAGAAATGTTACTAAACGCAGTACACAGTACGTAGTTACAATTTAAGTGTATGAAAAATGTGTTGAGGAAAATGGCAGACAAGTAGAGCAATTTTTATGATAATTTGACATGTTTGTAAAACTATTTGTTTAATACTATCACTCAAATTTACTTACAACTTATACAGACGCCATTTTTTCAGAAACAGTTGAAGATAGGTATAGGATATGCTTTTTAAAATATGCTTGGAATTTTGAGTAGTAGCCAAATATCCAAATTCCATTAAAAAATATGTTAGGTTAAGATCTCTCAAAATCATTGCTCTTTTGTTTTTTTTTCAAATAAGAAAAAAAGTTGCTAGTCCACTATGCAATATGGTTTTTGCTTCATTCCGATATCTTTAAAGACATAAAAGTTACAGCTGATCAAAATGTTATCAAAGTTATTGAAACGCATATATCGTAAAATTTGGTTTGGATCACATGTCTGGTTATTAAGATATAACTTACCTGAAATCTCACCGGCCGCCGCTGATATGCAAAGACGTGCCTGTGTGTGTGCCTGTACGTGTGTCGATGAAAACTGAAAACAATATTTTATCTACAATCATTAATTGAATTAGTTTTTTGCTTGACAGTGACGTTGAAGCTGACCTTTTTTGAGGAGGTCACATGAGTGTCACCTTATTGCTTGCTGAGAGATATCAAACGATCGTTGTCAATAGCAACAAAGTATTTGTTCTCGTAATAAAGTTAATAATTGAATAATTTGTTGAGTGATTGTAAATAAAACATTGTATGCATTACGAGCAAAAAGTGACCTTACTGCTCTCGCGTTATTACTGTTACTCTTGAGCAATAATGTATCACATTTTGCTCTTAATAAGTACATAAATAACCATTTATTGTAAAACATGTATTATTGTTAACATAAAAAACCTGTAAATTTTCACTCTATACGGTTTCCATATCAATACATTTACATTTTTTTTTTAATTTTAACACCCTGTATATAGGAAATATCTACACAAATGACTTGTGTCATAAACTCCTGCAACGAATACATCGACTCACTAAATACTCTATATATTGTAAATAAATATTAGTAAAAAGTAAGAGAAAATATATATATTATTGATTTTATTTTACCTTACCTTTTATTCATAATTCAACCACCTTCATCTCATATAATTTCCCTGTGACTTTGATTAAATTTTTATGACATAAATCTAATAAATTTGATGCATAAGATGAATATCTTGATCTTTTATAATAGCAGTCTATTAAAATTGGCAACTATGCTTCAAAGTAAGGAATATTTTTATAGATGTCATAAAAACATTTGAGTATGAATAATATAATATATACTCTGGAGTTCACAAAAATAGGATTTTTAAATTTATTATTTCGTGTATTGTTGATTTTTTTATATAGCAGGAGCATCTGTCTTTCATTTGTAATAATGCATATTTTTAATATATACACAGTAATCAATAGGGATGTCACATAGACGGAATTTTTGCTGGATATCTCAATATACGTTAGTTAACTATATATACAGTTTTATTTATTGGATAAATTAATTAATTCAGGTATAGCAGTCACATCGGCATGAAAAAAAGAATACTCCTTATTTCTATTCAAGCTTTCGAAGCCTATATTGCTTCTTCATCAGGAAACTACAAAACCTAACCTTACTTCCTTGACCACCTGTTGGGCTAAAAAATTTTTTGTTCAAAATTTTTGTAATATGTTTGAGTAAGTAGTATCCTAGATGATTGGCCAGTTTGTTAATAGTTTTTTTTTATTATTATAAGTGATGCAAGAAGTTGTGACATTGTGCCAATGTTCTTTTGAATTTTTCTGTTTTAATGGATGGTTCCACTGTATTTTTATTAATCTCAATCTTTTTCGTAAGTCCCTTTAACTTTTTTTTAACATTTTGATAATTATTGTACGTTTTTGTAGTTTCCTGATGAAGAAGCAATAAAGGCTTCGAAAGCTGGAATACAAATAAGGAGTTTTTTTTTCTTGCCAATGTCCCCCTCTCATTAAATTTAATGGCTACAGGATCCGGAAAAACAGGTGAAAGGGAACAACGAAGCAACTGCGGACAAAGTTGGTTCTAGATTTTTGTCCTTTATCAGCGCGGTGCAGTAACAAGATGGAAAAAGTAAACAAAGTTGTCTGCAGTTGCTTCGTTGTTCCCTTTCACCTGTTTCCTTCGGATCCTGTAAACTTCTATTGAACATCATCGTAAGAAAAAGAATGCCCGTCATTTATTACATGTTTCGCTAAAGCACAAGAAGATTTACCTCATCTTTTACATCATCTCTTGTGAGTAACAATCCTGTCTTTCAGACATCTACCTATCTGACCTATATATTTTTTATTGCAATTGGAACATGGTATTGAATATACAACACCACTGCTCTGTAACAATGCAGTTTTATCTTTAGTATTATAAAAAAGAGAAGTAATAGTAGTAACATTTCTAAAAGTAAGTTGAATAGAATTGAATTTCGAAAATTGTTTTTTAAATCTCACAAAGTAATGAGAAATATTTGATTTGATTAACATTAATGGAATTTATATGAGAATTATTAGAATTAAAACGTGGAGAATTATTTGAATTAGAATTTGGAGAATTATTATTAAGATTAGAACCACAGCATAGGCAGACCAGCAATTTCACTCCGTTGTCGGTACTTTGAACTGCCTTCAGTTTTCTGCGGTGACCTCGAAATGTGAGTGCGATAGCGCATCCGATGGAATTTACAGAATCGGTGATCAGGACCGGAATAAGAATTTTTTATTTGCGCGTAAAAGTGTAGTCATTTATTCCACATGAAAGTCTACGATATATCTGTCATTATGTAATAATTCATTATACAGTTATGAATAGATAATTCAACATGTATTATATACTATCATTTACTGCTACTAACATACAGTGTGAAAATTCGATTTACTTCTTTGGACTTCTGGGTAAAAAAAAGAGTTTAAAATATATATTGCATTCTAAAACATTTTTATTTATTTATTTACTTTTTTTGTTAGTGAAAATAAATTTTTTTTTGAGAATTTTTTTAGTTTAAAATTTGACGTTTGAAGTTTTGTGGAAAAATAATTTATTATTGTTTTTTCTTTGTCTTAAATGGTCTACATAAGCTAGAAGACAATTATTTTTTAGAACAGAAAAATTATGTTTACTTTAAAAAATGTTAAATTGGAGATAAAAGTGCAGTAAAATGTAAATTTGGAAAAAAAATAGTATCTAAATATTTATATTTTTTTATTATTTTGTTTTGAGACTTACTCTCATTATAGTGACTACAAGAAATATGATCATCTACATAATTTGAACATGAGCCGTCTTGTGCAGGAAACGTTGGAACGGCTTTTTTTCGTAATTTATTGAGCGAATCGTTAGAAAACATATTATTTTCAAAACGTATTTGACATAGTTTGTATGAACTATTACTAATCCTGAGCAGCTTTCCTAATAAATCTTCTCTGTTAGAAGCCACTGTACAGAACTTTGCTCTAAAATAAAAATTTGTATTTGTCAAAAATATAAACATGTATATTTTAAACTTCACTTTCATGAGAATTATTTATATTCCAATGTTATACTTAAGAAACAAGTTAATAGGTAAGGCAATAGCAGTAAAATATCATTTATGTTTATGAGTATATTATAGATTACTTACTTATTTATGTCTTTAGGAAATTTAAAGACACTTAAATTACTATTAGATGATGTATTTAAACATCTAACTGCTGCGCAGCAACTCGATACAGACTCAAAATATTGCTTTAATACGCCTCTGTATAACCCATGCACTCCCAGAGTTGGATGTAAACTGAGGTCTCTGCAGCCTGAAATGGATGCGCGACTTATTATTTCGGCCCGAGTGATTCGACTGGTCTCTCTATACTGTATTAGAACGCTGAGATACAATTTTATGAACAAGCCCGGGTGGATACCCACAAGTAATAAACCTCGCAGAAAGGGTTCCAAGGTTCCCTCGTTGTAAAGTGTGGTGACTAGTACGGAGGACCCTGTCCTTCATAGTGACGATCAGATTAATCTTATGTTTATGTAAATGGTACGACTTATAGCGAAGGGCGTTTTTTACAGCAAAAATCTGGACGTTTTTACTAATGAAATAAAATTACTTACCATCAAAAACAATTTTAAATATGAAAAATATTTCAAGTTTTAATAAAGTTATGGATATTTAGGGTGTAAAATTGTTTCTGGAAGTAATTATCATCGAAAATAGTAACTGTAAAAAATTTTTCAACGAGAAAATTATGTACATGCACTAAACAAGAAAATAACAAAACAAGTGATGTAGTCATTTAAAGTTGAAGGTAAGAACATTAGATTCTGTGGGTATCAGATTTTTATCTCGCAGTTCGCGTTTCATAGCCTGCATATTGGAATTTTTAAAAATTTCAAAACTTCAAGCAAAGTTAGTGTGTTAGTATTTTTTATAGAGTGATACAACTTTGAGTTGGCATCACTGCTTTATTTGACCACCCATTTAACAGCTGACAGTTGCTTTTTGTTTAGTTTGCTTTGACATTTCATTATGGATCGACTTACACCAGAGCAACGCGTGCAAATTGTGGAAATGTTTAATCAAAATAATGGTTCTGTTCGTCAAACTTAGCGTGCACTTCGTCCATTTTATGGCGTACATAATAGTCCTTCAGAGCTGCTAATTCGAAGGACAATAGATCGTTTTCGGACCACATTTACTGTTACTGATAATGTGCATCCCGTGAGACGCCGAACAGTGCGCACTGAAGAATGTATAGCCGCTGTACAGGAAAGCATTGAAGATGATCCTAATCAATCAATTCGTCGCCGTTCTCAGCAACTGGGGTTGTGTCCTTCCACTTTATGGAAGATTTTACGCAAAGATCTTGGCTTAAAAGCTTTCAAGATTCAACTTGTGCAGGAATTAAAGCCAAACGACCATCGTACTGATATTGATTTTGAATTTCCATTCAAAATTTTATTTTCCGATGAAGACCATTTTTGGTTGAATGGGTACGTAAATAAACAGAATTGTCGCATTTGGAGTGAGGAGAATCCACAAGCTTTTGTCGAAACACCATTACATCCACAGAAAATTACTGTTTGGTGCGCTTTATGGGCTGGCGGAGTCATTGGCCCATATGTCTTCAAAAACGATGATGGTGAGAATGTTACTGTCAATGGTGAACGGTATAGGAACATGATTCGAAGTTTTTCGTACCTCAATTAGCTGGCATTAATCTTGCTGATATGTGGTTCCAACAGGACGGAACCACATGCCACACAGCGGGCGCTACAATTGATTTACTCAAGGAAACTTTTGACGAAAAAATAATTTCACGAAATGGCCCAATTAATTGGCCCCCAAGATCGTGTGATTTAACCCCATTGGATTATTTTCTTTGGGGTTATGTAAAGTCACTTGTATACGTCGATAAACCACAAACAATTGAACAAATGGAAATCAACATTCGAAGAGTTATCGGCGAGATACGGCCGCAAATGCTGTGAAAAGTTTGTGAAAATTGGTGTTCCAGATTGCGCCTTGTACGCGCCAGCCGTGGCGGCCACATGGCCGAAATCATGTTTAAACATTAATGTCATAAAATTTTCTATCCAATAAAGATCGTTTCATTGATATCAAAAATATATTACTATGATTTATTATGATTTAAACTTGTATCACTCTATAAAAAACACCCCTTATAAAGAGTTGGCTACTCAGGTCAACTTGTGGCTGAATTTTATCTATGATATGTATACTTAATTCCCGCGGAGCATGAATTTTTAACTCTCAACAGTTACGACGCTAAAGTCGATTGAAATTCACGAAAAATTACTAAAAACACTAATTTTTAGCACGCTGCTATCTATTATTTAAAGGGATCGTCCGAGCCAATTATCTTCATTTACACTGAAACTACAATCTTTCCCTCTCTGAATTCCGTCTTGATATCTTCAAACAAAAAAATTTGACAGCAAAAATTAATAAAGCTTAAAAATAGCAATTTTTAAGAGTCCTTATTTAAATAGGCGGAAACAAGCGCTTGTAAAACTCAAACTCGTGTAAATTTTGTTGTTTGGGACCCTAGAGAAGAGATTTTCAAAGTTACACCAAAATCTAAAATGGGTCGGCTTTGCCAATAATTAGACGATTTCAAATGGAATGACCCCTATGTGACAGCTATACCTGGATTAATTAATTTTTCAAGTCTATTCCTTAATTTACCAGTCAGGTGAATCTCTTCCACTATACCTATACTGTATATATATATATATATATATATATATATATATATATATATATATACAGTATGCGCCAAAAGTATGGAATAAATTCAATAAAAACGAAACAATTATTTTTGGGAAAAATCCTCGAACAGGTCGATTTTTAATTTAAAAAATACATATTTTAGCGTAAAATGCGATTTTCAAATGTCATTTGTTTTCGAGTAATGACGTCATCGATTTTTTTTTAAATGGCAACACCATATTTTTTTCCTTGATTCTGAAAGATCGTTTAATTCTCTATCAGACAGTACTAAAATTTTGCTCTCTTACATAGGAAAGTTTTCGAGTAAATGACGATTGAATGTTAGAAAACGTAAATCAATAAAAATAAAGCAAAAACGTTATCAAGTTTAGTTTTTCGAATTCCATAGTTCTTTTATGGAACACGTAGGTGAAAATCTTTGCAAAGTGTCATTGTCACACCGACTTTCTAATAAGTATTGTAAGCGACATAGAAATTATTATTCAATTTAAAGTATTATGGCACATTTAACTGTTACTCAAAGAATTGAAGTTTTAATTCTTATCGGATGCGGGAATATGACTAGAACTCAGCAGAAAGTTTGCGATTTATTTAATGAAAAATATCCAGATCGCCCTATCAGCCAATCAACAGTCAGTAAGGTAGAGTCTAAATTTAGAGAAACTGGCAATGTTGTAAATATTTCAAAACCTGGACGTCCAAGCATTAATGAAAATCAGAAACAGAATATTTTGATAAGTATGGTGGATAATCCTCATAATTCTTCACGATTGGTTGCATTAAACAATGACACTAGTCAGAGCACAGTGCTACGTATCTTGAGGAAGGAAGAATATCATCCCTACAAAATTCAACTTATGCAGGAACTCAATGAAGATGATACCGATCGCCGCTTACACTTTTGCGAAATTCTAATGGATTTGTTTGTAATTTGTGTATGTGTAAGAATTGAAACACTAGTGTAACACCAAACAGGATTTATGTCAACGAAATAGTAATTTACACCGGAAAATACTTTTTTCAGATGAGGCCACATTTTGTCTGAATGGTACAGTAAACCGTCAAACTTGCAGATATTGGAGTCGGGAAAATCCTCATTGGATGGCAGAGACACATACCCAACACCCTCAGAAATTAAATGTGTGGGCTGGAATAGTTGACGACAGAATAGTAGGGTATTTCTTCTTTGAAGGAACCCTTACAGGACAAAGATATTTAGAGTTTCTAGAAAATGACCTTGTTCCAGCCCTTGCAGTAATTTTTCCTAACGATAATGACCCTGACATTCCTGACGATACCATATGGTTTCAGCAAGACGGTGCACCTCCGCACTATGCGCGCCCTGTACGAGATTTTTTGGACAACTGTTTTCCTGGGAGGTGGATTGGCAGACGCGGACCGATAGAATGGCCTGCAAGATCGCCAGATCTTATACCTCTTGACTATTTTTTATGGGGATACTTGAAGTCAAAAGTGTACATTAATAAACCACGTAATTTAGAAGAACTTCAAAATCGCATTCGGGACGAAATACGCAGATTTACCCCAGAAATCATTCATAATGTGCAAGAAGAATTTTTTCACAGACTTCGCGCATTGTCAAGAAGTTGGTGGATGGCAATTCGAACATTTAATTTAAGTATAAAATTTAATCAATTGTATTTTATTTTACATACCTCAGAATTGTTACTTTTTTATGGATAAAATTTACGTTTTCTAACATTCAATCGTCATTTACTCGAAAATTTTCCTATGTAAGAGGGCAAAATTTTAGTACTGTCTGATAGAGAATTAAACAATCTTTCAGAATCAAGGAAAAAAATATGGTGGTGCCATTTTAAAAAAATCGATGACGTCATTACTCGAAAACAAATGACATTTGAAAATCGCATTTTACGCTAAAATATGTATTTTTTAAATTAAAAATCGACCTGTTCAAGGATTTTTCCCAAATAATAATTGTTTCGTTTTTATTGAATTTATTCCATACTTTTGGCGCATACTGTATATATATAGTACATTGCTTCCTTAAGAAATTATAGACCCAATAAAGTAGTTTTTTATTTAATTTTTTTTGTTATTATGTACAAGAAAGTTTTTTATATGATACATACGAATATCTGATTGACTTTTGTATTAATTGTATAGGGCGTTCTGAGCGCCTATGTCACTGCATTTTTTCTTTCAAATTCTTTTTAGGGAAGGAAATTTTTGGAAAATTATTAGTTATTTCGAAGCAATATTCTATTATTTTAAAAAAGCTATACCTGTTATATGTCGCTAAAATGCACCATTTTAGAGAAAACTGTATTTAAAGTTGTAACTTGTGAGTTGTAAATGTATGAATTACTCTACAATCTCGGGTATTCCTTCCTCCCAAATAAGATATTTAAGTCAAGCTACCTCAGTACAACTTTTCTTCCTTAAGAAGTTATATGTTTAAGTTAATTTAAATCACCTTATTTTTGACCAGAGAAGGTAGCCTTAAAGTATGGCCCATCCTTTAGTAAACACCCTGCATATGTATAAATATTAGTAAGTTTAATATTTTTAATTGTATATATAATGTATTTTATATGTATATAGGGTTGGAAATCGGTGATGGTCCATCTGCCGTTACATGAGAGCGACAATGTAAAGTATAGAAATCCGTACGATAGACAAGGATGGCTATAGGAAGACGTTTTATAAATTAGAATAACATCTGAGCAGTCACTCCCACTTCTAATCGGGCGAAGATGGCGATTGGTCGCTGAGATATAAGTGGGAGTGGATTTTATATGTTGAATGACGAAACGGGCGGTGACTATTTAGATTTTAAAACGTCGTCAATATAGTAATCCTTGTCTGTCGCACGGATTTCTATACTTTACTTTGTCGCTCTCATGCAATGGCAGAAGGACCATAACCGATTTCCAACCCTGTATAATCATTTTTGAAGTGCCCTGAAAATGTCACAATATAGTGACAAAACGTCAACATAATTATGTTACTTTTTTACCCCCACTAACAATAATTATATAAAAAGATTGAATTGTATGATTTTTAAAATGATGTATCACAGATTACCATTTTTCCTTTAATATTTTAAGGGTGAAGATCACCAGAGAGAAATTTAGGGAATGATTACTTCCATAAAATCCCCTCAAAGCAACAACTGACGTGTCCGCGCATTTTTCAGTTTCGGATGAGATTATATAATTAGGAAAAATATCAAGCGTTTCTATAACACTGTCCAATTAGATAACACATGTAGTATCACTGTGGCAGACTTTATCGAGCACATTGAAAAGATGAATCATCAGAACCACAAAAAAAAATATTTCATAACCTGTCTTTATACCTTAGTCGGACCTGAAGGATATTCATTACACTGTTAAAAAACAAAATTGATAACTGGGAGGGCTTATAGGGTGGGACTTATCTAATTATATAATAATAATAATATCTTTACCGCTCATTAATTAGGGGGTAGTCAAATGTCGACCGGTATCAATCTTTCACATTGACCCAAGTCAACATTCTTCCACCCTACCATACCCGCAGGGAAGGTGCCAATCCTCTCCACAAATATAGCTTATATACGGTCTACCGACTGCGGGGGTCGAACCCACAGCGATCTAGTCGCCTCGATTGAAGTTCTGACGCCTTAAACCGCGCGACCACTGACCGATCCCGATTGGATGAGTATATCTCATATAATTCAGAATGAACTTCCTACAAGTAAGTCGTTTGTTCTTAATGTTTATACAATCTTTCCCAATTTAATATATATCACCTCTGTAACTAAATAATGTTTAATTAATTAAGATCTGACTAATAATTGTGTTATTTATTTTTAGTAATTATTTGTATAAAGTTAAGTTCATTCCGTAGGTAGGTACCTGTTTACCTGTTATATGTAGAGTTTGGCGAATATTTCCGAATTTGTTGGACATCCAGTTACATTTTTAATAGTTTCTACATTCAGTTTATAAGCTGCTGACATACTCGTACTTGTGTGTCTAGTACCTCAGCTTAAACCATCTTAGTCAATTGATCTAAAGTCGATCTAAGGTTTGGGAATATTTAGTACATTTCAAAAATATATTTTCTGACAATTCACACTATATAGTTTTTTTGTCCTGCTATTACTGCTCATTATTAACATTTTAATGTAAACATAAGTAGGAGCGAAGCAAACTGCCTAATGTAATTTAATAACAGATCTATAATTTATTCCACAAATTTATTTTTTCGTGTACCTTCGACAGTTTATATATTCGATTAGTAACCAAGATCTTACGACTCTGTACATCATGACCTCGCCCAAATCCAAGATTTCTTTTTGTAAGACTCGAATTTCCGCTCGTATTCCCATTGCCAGTTCTGAAACGTAGATCGAATTTTTGTGTCTTGCATGGTAGGTCAGACGGCACCTTGTGCAAACTATTTCGAAAATTATTAATTTCTACCAAAGTTATTATTTCATCCACCGTTCCTAATTCATAAAAGAACACATTATTACATTGCTATATAATGTATAATTTAGAAAAATTTTTACATAAAAATTTAATTTAATAGAAACAAGATGTCAATTATACCGAATTTTCTTCACTCTATAGTAGAAATATTTAATCCATAATTTTATTATTTTTAATTATATTTACTGCATTGTATATATTGTACAACAATCCTGATCGCTTCTTCTCAATTTAAAAACTCTGAAGCAAGCGGAAAAATAGTATGGACAATGAAGTGAAACTGCTGGATTATGCAGTACTATATATTTTTTAAAATGTTTCTTTGTTTATCCACTAGCTTTCATAATATCTCTTATTTGGTGGCTTAAACAGATTCAGATGTTTTACAGATTCACTTACATTACGTTGAAATTAAATAATCTTTGTTATTTCCAACCAACTACAACTGTTTTAAATAAGTATTTTAATAAGTCACACATAGTTCAGAATGCCCAAGAAAGGAATTGAAATTAAATATTGGTGGTATATTTTAATATATCTGTAACATAAATTTCTATTATATTGTCCTCTTTACAAATATGTTTTACATTCTGGAAAATAAATCTGGCAATCCAAAGGCTTAACCAAATCACTGAACAGCTTTAACGGTTTTAGCTGATGGTAATTCGCTTAGGTTCAGCGGTCATACCTGCGAACTTTCCACAACACTCACCACTTTTTCTATTTTTCTTCGGTATTATTTTCTAACTAATTTTAATCGTACCTTTCTCGATAACACAACAGTGTAATGAAATGAATATCCTTCAGGTCCGACTAGGGTATAAAGATAGGTTATGAAATCATTTTTTGGTAGGTAGTTGAAATGATTCATCTTTTAAATGTGCTTGATAAAGCCTGCAACGGTGATACTACATGTGCCATCTAATTGGACGATTATAGCGAAATATAATGATGACGTATGAGTAATATAACATATCTTTGATAACGTGTTCAGGCAGTGGTATCTATAAAATAAAATTTGGATCTAGTTCCTTTTACTAAACTGAACTTTTTACAATTTAAAACTAACAAAGCAAAGTGAATACTAAACAAAGAGTAATAATCTTACCAACAATTATTTTTATTAATAAAAAGCTGTTTGAAAATTGGGAAAATTATTAAATAGTATAATAACCCATTAATTAAATGTAAATAGTTCTATCTATTTTTTAATCACAATGTCATTAGTCAATATATATATACATCATTCAAATGAAGACCCTGTTGTGTGGAAATTAATTATAGTAGAAGCTTGTCACACAGTGCTTTCTCTTTTGCTTGCTATGAGTGGTGTTGCTACTGATGGTTGTTCTTCAGTTGTAGCTAGAGGTTGCATTGCTATATACGGGTCTGGCCACGGTCTCGGTTGCAGATGCTGCCTTCGGTATTGTACAGGACAAGTACTTGGCGGTAAATAACCTATTAGACCGTACTGCCATGTGTGATGAGGTTGACGAGGAAGTGTGCAGGATGAATATGGTGCTGTTGTCAGAGATGCTCCTGGTAACTAGAAAAAATATTTATGAAAACATTTATAAATAAATATGGAGCACTACATACTCCTTGGTATATTGGGTGTTTTAGGTTTTATTGAGCACGCCATATAGACGGCGTTTCTAAAAGTATTTAATTCAAACTTTGACAGTATTTTTAATGTTATATGCGCTATTTTAAAGATTTGACGACTTCCGGTTTCAGCGGAAGTGCGCTGCAACTTTCTTATTTGTTTATGTACTTGATACAACTAATAAGACCAAGTAAGTATGCCCAATTACATAGTAGCAACAATACAAAAGTAAAAGATGACATAATGAAAAAAATTGCATGTAGGTATAAAGAAATACAAATACACAGAAAAATATAGTAAACAAACTAACATCTACCCAGACACATATGACTCAATCTACGCCGAGAATGCATTAGAACAAAAAATGTCAAAAGAATTAGAATTCTTATTAGAAATAACGATGATAATTTGAACACATTACAGTAATCGGAACAAATCGGAGAACATTAGCTCTGGGTGTTTTTAAATAGACCTAGACTCCACACTGTACAAACGTATTCTAGTTTAGAGCAAACCAGTGAGAAATAGAAATTATTTTGAAAATATTGTTTATCAAGTATTCTCTTTGCTTTTTCATATTTTCAATAACAAGTAGTAAATCGCAAATTTCGTGATTTACAATTTTTTTTTATAATAAATATCTTCGGCTATTTCCCGCAAAAAGGCTGTATTCTCTCAGTTTTTCGAAGTCTTTTTTCTACTGCTGAGAAAGTGTTTGTGAGGCGATATGGATGCCTCTAATGAAACATTATTCCTGCAGCAGCACAGTTTTTGCGACATCCAAAAAATACATTCCCGCTACACGTATTTGTATATAGAGACTGAAAGAAAATTGAGTAAATTAAAATATTTAATACATGGTTTGAATTGTAAAGAAAAATTATATGTATTATAATAAAATTTAACAGATAGATAGATGTAAAAAAGAAGATAGATAAAAACAGATAAATACAAAAAATAAAAAAAGAGTTCACAGAGGATAATATAAAAATTAAATACATATAAATTCAGATTAGAAAATGCTAGAAAATTTAATTGAATATACTACAATTTATTTGAAAATTGTTGTGACTGGTAGAAAGAAAATTATAAAACATAAATAAAAATAGGAAAATATAGTATGTGGGAAGACGAAACAAAACTTTGGCGGCTACATAGTAACAGAAATAAATAGAAAAAAGATTATTACTGATTAATGATAAAATCAAGAAGAGAGATATTAAAAGTTGTAAATTGAATAAAATTCATATTTAATTGATATCAACAAAGAATTTATAATAACAAAACTAATATAGTTTCTTCTATATAGAAGTCAAGAAAATTGAATACAAATTAATCAAAAAGAAAAGACAATCATCAACATAACGAAGAAAAAAAATTAGCCCAGAAAATGACACCAGAGAGGAGAGGGATTGATCAAGAACGGAAGCCAAAGAAAAGTACAACGGGAGAACGAGATGCTGATAATTTACAGTAATATCAAAAAAATCTACAGTGACATTGACAAAGTGAAGGATATAGTGTAACCTCTAAAAGTGAATATAAAGGTACATAATAAACAATAATTTATTAATTGTATATTATGCCTCAAGAAAATTGAAAGTTTAAATTATAAAGAAAATTGTATTTAGTAATAAATTATTGAAAGGAATAGAATAGGTTAGATAGGGTAATTTATTTTAGTTTAGATAAAAAGCAAGAATTTATAAATTAGAAAATACCTATACATTTATAATTTTGTCAAAACAGTCAATTTTTATTTAAATAATAACAGTAAGCTAATTTAATCATAAGAATAAACTATACATTACTATACAGGGTCGGAAATCGCTGATGGTCTATCTGCCTTTACACGAGAGCGACAAAGTAAAGTATAGAAATCCGTGCGATAGACAACGCACTACTGTATATAATAATAATAGAAAACTTATATCAGCAGTCAATACACAGATATGCTGTTGACTTTAGGGTAATGGTTTGGAAGTGCTGTTGCATTTAGGTGATCTTTAAAACTACACAAAGTTACATAATATAATCTGTTAGCTGATATTTTCCTAATTTCCTCACACCTAAGAAAGATTGCCAAGAAGTGGAAATGTTAGGCCTTTGCAGGAAGCCCGTACGCGATTTCCTCATCCCAGTTGCACTCTAGAGATGTTGAGATCTCTATTAATCTTATGTCAGTGACAATGACAGTGACAGTGTCCTGTTAAACGCCCTGGAATCTCCCTGAGTGATCATACTCATGCTCAGCATTTCATTTGCTTGTTTCTGTGATGAAAAATCTAAGCCTTCTTTTGCTTGCACTTCTTCTGGTTTTGAAACCCAGTATTCACAATATTATTTATGAATACATCTTCCACGAGCCCACTTTAAGGCACTATCAGGAATGCCAAAAATCGACTCTGGTCCCAAGAAGGATATTTCAGATTCCTTTTTTGCAAGTCCATATGCTTTTTCATTTCAACCTGACTATCTGAAAATATATAGAAGAGTTTACGAGTGTAACCCCTCCTGAAATTCTTCATTACACACGCATTTATTGTGAAAATTTGAGCCTGGAATGTTGCAATATAGACTCTGCTTTAAACTCAAATATATATTTACACTCTGGTCTTGACCCTACCGTTAAATTAATAACAACAAAGGTTGATTTGTTCCCAACGTTTAGAATCTCTAGAATATAACTAAATAAAACATCTAGTAAAAACTCACCTCTACCATTGGTATCTGTGCTACCCCAAACTACCTGGTGTGAGTTCGTATCCAGTCCCATGATAAGCTGCTTCCGTTCCTTCTCGCACCTCAGCCAATAGCATCTAACTGCTGCTATGGCACTCTCAAAACATTCTCCTAAAGTCAGTATCTGCACTGCGATGGTGTGAAGTTTATATTATTATTATGTAGCGCGTAACAAACACAAAGCAGAATGCAATCTTAAGAAGTTTACAATATTCATTAAAAGTTACTATTCAAATCAGAATCCAAATACAGAAAATAAACAACATACCGGAATTTCTCTTATACAAAATATCACATATCAAGGAAGAATTTGGGGTTTGACATATACATACTTGATAAATAAGTACTATCACAGAAAGCGCCCGGTTGGCTTTACGAGTACCATAGTTTATTGCATTTTTTCCGAAAATCGTGCTTTGTTAATACATTTATCAAGAGCGCCTTTTTTGTGTAAAATGAAGTTTTATATATATATATATATATATATAAATATTAGAAATTAATAAGAGATCAATCACATTGGATGTTGATTAAGGTGATGGTCAAGTCAATTATCTGGTAAATCGTTCCATAGGTCGAATATCCTGTTAGGTAGAAAATGTTGTCGGTTCCGTGTACGAAAGCTTTCCTTTTTAAGTTTGAATGAATTGCCTCTAAGACGGGGGTCAGGGTTTAAGTCAAACATCATGTGGGCAGTACAGATTGCCATGCAGGATCCTATAAGTTGTAATAAGGTCACCTCGAATACGCCTATTTTCTAGAGATTGAAGACGAAGACGCCGAAGACGTTCTTCATACGAAAAATATTTAAGACCAATTGGAAGTTTGGTCGCTCGTCTCTGAACCCCCTCTAATCTTGCGATATCTTGCTTTAATAGTGGAGACTATATGGCCACCGAGAACTCCAAATGGGGGCGAATGTATGATTTGTATAACTTCAAAAATTTATCCACGGTAAGATTACTGAAAGATTTTCTGATCATAAAAATCAATTGATTACATTTTTTCACTGCCTTGGAAACTTGTGCACTCCATGAGAGATTTTTCGTTATTATTATTCCGAAATCATTTTGTTGTGAAACGCTTGGCAATTCTGTATCATCTATATTGTATACTACTTTAGGATTAGTTCTAGACATATGGAAGGAAGAAGGATTTAGAGGTATGCACCAGTCGGAACACCAATTACTAATAATATCTAGATCATCTTGTATGTGAAGAGATGATGATGAAAACAATTTAAGATCATCTGCATATGATAACACTTGGAAAGTACACGTATTCGTTAGGTCAGAAACATATACTAGGAACAGAATTGGTCCAAGAACCGAACCTTGTGGTACACCACTCAATACTTGTTTTCTGTCAGAAAAACTCTCAGCGGTTTGAACTATAAATTCACGATCTTTCAAAAACGATTTTATCCAGTTTAACAGCTTACTACGCACACCACAATGTTCAAGTTTATATAATAATCTCGCATGCGGCACTTTATCAAAAGCACAAGAAAAGTCCAAGTACAAAACGTCTATAGGTTGTCCAGTGTCTGCCCATAAGGTGCAAGAATTAATAGCTTGAAGTAAATTGGTAAAAACTGATCGACCAGGTCGAAAACCATGTTGATGCGGCGGTATGACACCATTGTTAAGTAAAAATGTGATAAGTTCCTTGCAAACAATTATCTCCAATACTTTACAGAAAACCGAAGTTAAGCTAATTGGGCGATATTTAGAGCTCGACAGTTTATCACCTTTTTTGAATATAGGGGTCACACTAGATAATTTCCAGTTTGCTGGCAATATTCCAGTTTCCAAGGATTTGAACATCTATTAAACGATTATTTTATTAGTAGTACAAAAAGTGTCTATACCGTGCCGTCTATATTAAATTTTCTATGAGATCTTACATTTGATAGTTACGTAATATCATCTCTAAAATACAACAGTTGTTGTTGTTTAGTATCACGTGTTTACAAGGTCGATGTTATATGTATAATAGACGTCTCTCAGTAAATGAAAAGTAGAGAAGATGAATTTAGGCATCTATTAAACGTTTATTTTATTAGTGGTACAAAAAGTGTATAAACTGCCGTCTATATTACATATAAATTTAGACCAGGATGAAAAATAGACGAAATATACGGAAATGCAATGTCTATTAGATTATGTTGTGTTGTCCGGGTAGTTTGTCATAATTTTTTTCCTAAAGTGCCCCTTAACGGAGATACAGAGACCCTAAGGGGTACCCAGCGATTTACCTTTTCGACTCTAACTTTTGAACCGACCTGTATAATTTAATGAAATTTGTATATTTTATGTAGGCCATAAAGGCTCATAAAACCATACTACAGTAGATGTTTTATACTGTCAGGGAAGTCAGGAACGGACTTGCCACCATACTTGTTGGGCCAGAATTTTGACAGGTGTCATTTTGTAGAGGTGAAAACTGAAGTTTTAAAACTTTGTTCATTCCTCTTTTAAAAAGGTACTCTACATTTGTTTCGATAAAATTGACCGTTTTTGAAAAAAAATAGTTTTTGTATAACACGTCATTGAAATAATAAATCAGAATAGGTACTGCAATAAAACACAAGTCGTTTTTATGAGGTTAAAAATGTGTAATTGACATGCAATAGTACAGACAAACACCAACAAAGGTTCATGGTTAACGTATGGGCGGGGATTACTCATCATTTCATAGGACCGTTCTTTTTTGAAGACAGATTAAATGGTGGCATGTATTTGCAATTTTTACAACAAAGCTTAAACGGTTTATTAGAGAATGTGCCCTTAGCAATTAGAAATCAGATGTGGTATGTGGTTTATGCATGACGGTGCACCGCCCCATTTTTAGCAATTTAGTTCGTCAGCACTTATCAAATACATTTGGTTGTCGATGGATAGGTCGAGGTGGGCCCATTTTGTGGCCACCAAGGTCGCCCGACATAACTCCATTGGATTTCTTTTTATGAGGAAATTTAAAGAGGCTTGTGTATTCGACGGCAGTTCAGACCAGGAAAGACCTGATAGAAAGAATAAGACACCATTTCGACGAAATTCGAGCAAATCCGGAGATGTTGTTTCAAGTACAACGGGAAAACATCCGAAGAATAAGGAAATGTATAGAGGGTGCCCATTTCGGAAATTTGCTAAAGTAAACAAAAAGAAACAAAGCTTTAAAATTTTTAGGCGACAAAGTCTTCAAAAGTTCTTCGGTGCGGTAAATGTCGATTTGGAATTGTATCAGAATAAAATCTTCTTGTCTCAACATACTTGCAGACTGCTTGTCCATTAGATAGATGCATATCAGCATTAATGTGATGTGTAGTAATAACAAATTTTATTGTTTTAATACGTATTATTAGTTATTGTGTTATTCCATTAGTTATTGTGTTTAAATAGCGTATGTTAATAAACTTGAAAATTAAATAAATTTTGAGTCAATTTTATCGAAACAAATGTAGAGTACCTTTTTTAAAAAGAGATGACCAAAGTATTTAAAAATTCAGTTTTCACCTCTATAAAATGACAATTTGAACCCAATGAGTATGGTGGCATCCGTTCCTGACTTCTCTGACAGTATAAAACATCTACTGTAGTATGGTTTTATGAGGCTTTATGGTCTATATAAAATATAAAAATGTCATTAAATTATACAGGTCGGTTCAAAAGTTAGAGCCAAAAAGGTAAATCGCTGGGTACCCCTTAGGGGCTCTGTATCTCCGTTAAGCGGCACTTTAGGAAGACAATGTCTATGACAAACAACTAGTGTTATTTTGACCTTCCCTATACACTCACAAAAGTATGCCATATACTTACCGGACACCCTGTATATATATACAATTATAGACTGGGCATTGTAAAACAGTTGGGACCTGATTTTTACTTTCAGATACCTGTTTTTTTACTGTCGGAGAACTATTTTTTACAGTTTGACACCTGTTTTTTACTGCTTACTGCGGATTATTAAGTAGTGAAATTAGGAAGATTTGATGCTCTCTATACGAACAGAAAGGAAGTTGATGTAAAAAAATTGTTAATACAAAGAAGGGAACATAGTAAAGCAAAAGCGGAATGCTATGAAAGAAGGAAGTATAAATCAAGAACAATCGTTTCTGCCTATCACGAAGCGTTTACAAACAATTGCCGAAAAAACTTGATTTGACTTGAAAAACTTGTCAAATATAAAATGTGAGAAGCCTATAACATAGGAAGTGAAGTCAAAATTTTCGTTTAGCTCACCAAAGAAAAACAGCGAAACATAATAGATCGACGCATCAAGTTTCCTAGAAACATCAGTTGTCGCAGAAGGAATGGTAATGATATTGCTGATAGATAATCTGGAAAACAATGAAAATCTAGATGAAAGTGTAAGAGATGCAAAGGAATATATTCAAGACTTTAGTCATTCTTTCAACATGCTGTACTATTTAAATCACGTTCATCCCTTACCCAGAGAATATGTGCATAAAATGATTGGTGATGTTAATAATGAGTTTGACTTTACGTATGATGTTAAATATGATCCTGAGCATAATGAATTAAAAATTGGTAATGGATCTCTACAATTCGATGGTAATAATTTAATTATAGGAGGGTTACACTATAAGGGGACTAGTCGCGTCAAATTAGCATTTCACTTGCAACTTTTTGCGGAGAGGTCCGATTGAGATGCGGTTTTCTGCAAAATGTTCAAGGAATTGTTTATAACAAAAGGTACATCTAACCTCTGTACGCTCGCAAATTTTTAATTGTTTATTTAACAAATGACCCATTTTTGTTGAACATATGGCAAATGTCACACACGATTGAACGAAAATGTCTGGAAAATGTTCTCTCGGGGGTTTTCGAGGTCCCTCTTTATCACTTTGGTGTTAGCTTTATTATTTATTGCTAAATTATTGTAACTGGGCTAATTAACCAATTAAAAACTCCACCCCCGAAAAATAATTGTTTCGTTTTTATTGAATTTATTCCATACTTTTGGCTAATACTGTATAGAGTGTTTACATTAAACCAGGTTAGTAAATAAATTTAGATAGATTAATTTCTTAAGATAATTATTGAATAGAGTTTTGTCTGTGGAATTGTTCATTAGCATACCTAGATGTTTGGTATCAGAGAACATACATATGACTTCATTGATAGGAATTGTAGGAGATTTGATATATATTAGCTTAAACACCTTTCTTAAGCAGTAAGAAAAAATTGCCATATGTTCAACAAAAATGGGTCATTTGTTATGTGGGTTGTATAGGATGTCCACAAAAACTAACACTTAGTAACACAACAAGTAACTATTTATTTTAAAGCTAAGTATTACAAATGCAATGAAGGTACAGCGAGTACATCGTAGCGACGCGGAAATCAATTACTGAATGACCTCTTTCTCTTCGTTCACCCCAGTTTTATGACTTAATCTCTATTACCTGCCCAAGTGTACTAGCCGGACTTTTATTCCTTGTTATTCGTATTTGCCGGTTATTGCTGGATTATCCCTAAATTGGGTCTACTAATAATATGCCGACAAATACATTCAATGCAGGTAACGTTACTTGAATTTGATAATGGAAAACAGTGATGTACTAGGGGACGGATGTCCCCACAGTTAAATAAACAATTAAAAATTTGCGAGCGTACAGAGGTTAGATGTACCTTTTGTTATAAACAATTCCCTGAACATTTTTCAGAAAACCGCATTTCAATCGGACTTCTCCGCAAAAAATTATCCATTTTCACTATTTTCATGCTAATTTGACGCGACTAGACACCTGGACTCTACGAGTTAGTTTTTAAGAAACATTCAATTGGTTTCACAGAAGGTGATAGAAAAACTTACCAAGACATTTTTAAACGAACAAATGCTAATAAAAGGAACTACTCTGGAAATGAGCTAATTCAGGGTACTGCATTTTACAAATATAAAAAAATTATCTCCGCACGAGGATGTCGCAGCATAACACCCTTAACTCGAAAGAAGTTAGGTCTTGGTATGTTAATGGAAGCCTCGAATAACACATTCTACTACATATACTGGGACGAACCTAATGAACTTGTTGATAGATAAGGCTTTTAGTTTCCTCTCAAACCGCTGGCCATACAGGTCACCCTAACGATATCACGTCTATCGAAGAGAGAAGAGTATTGACAATCGATAAATTTGGTAGACACATAAGTCAACCAAAGCATTCATCTGCGGCTCAGGAAGATTTTAATGTAATGTTAACAAACTTTTCAGGAAACATAGTGAAGCATATTATAATATTATTTTAACATTTGTGTCCACGGTCTTACAGCAAAACAGTAAGAAGTATTTAATATCTAATACGAAAACATGTCAAGTTTTCTTTCTTCTACGAGGCAGTTATGATTGAATATGTAACCCTACTGATATCTCAACAATTATAAATAAGAAGGAATTTACCTTGACAGAACCAGTCAACGTTACGCTACGTCACAACGGTATCTCATTTCAACTATAAATAATACTTTATTTGCAGAATTATTTATACGAGTTTCTGTGGGGACAATTATTTAAAAATTAGTTTTACATACTATAATTTTAATTGGAATGAAATATGAAATATCTCAACAACTTCAACAAATGTAAAATAATATTGTCACGGAATTTGCCCCACTCACTCCCAAACCGACGACTGTGGCACCGCGAATTGTCTAAGATTGCCCCGATCGCCCCTATGCCATCCTGGTAAACAAACAACATGCCGTGATCGAGATCGGCCTGGAAAAATCGGGAATCGACGAGAAGCGTTCCAGTCGTACGAGAAAAGGGATCTAGAGATACTGGAATATACCTGGAATATTCGTTGGGTCTATAAAAGAAGAATAAACGGCCGAGTTAGTTAGTCTTGTACTAGAGTCTTGTATAAGTCTTGTATTACAGTCTGAAGTGAAGTGTTTAGTTAAAGAGATCAAAGCGATTTAGATAGCGATTAATTAAATAAGTGTTTAGTTGAGCTGTAATTAGTAGTGTTCAGTAGTTAATAAAGAAGTTATTAATTAACGGATTGTTTTTCTGGAAGTAAGAAAAAGACGGATTGGGAAATCCGCGACAATTTGGTGTCGGAAGTGGATTTAATTGGAAGTTTTAAAGAGCTTTCTGGAACCCTGTCCACAAAGTGGGATTTAACTGGAAGTTTGAGGAGCTTTCTGGAACCCTGTGCGTGAGTGGGTTTAAGTGGAAGTTGGAAGAACTTTCTGGAACCCTGTGCGTGGGTGGAATAGAGACCCAAGTGTGATATATCACCGCACTCGTCTTGTCGAAAGGAAGTGAACGGTGGTATTCGCGAAGGACAATCTGGAACATTCTAGAACTTTGTACGGGAGTGAGACAAAGACCCAAGTGTGATATATCACCGCACTCGTCGTGACTGAAGGAAGTGAACGGTGGTATTCGCGAAGGACAATCTCGAACATTCTAGAACTTTGTACAAGAGTGAGACAAATACCCAAGTGTGATATATCACCGCACTCGTTGTGACTCAAGGAAGTGAACGGTGGTATTCGCGAAGGTCAATCTCGAATATTCTAGAACTTTGTACAGGAGTGAGACAAATACCCAAGTGTGATATATCACCGCACTCGTCGTGACTTAAGGAAGTGAACGGTGGTATTCGCGAGGGACAATCTGGAACATTCTAGAACTTTGTACGGGAGTGAGACAAAGACCCAAGTGTGATATATCACCGCACTCGTCGTGACTGAAGGAAGTGAACGGTGGTATTCGCGAAGGACAATCTCGAACATTCTAGAACTTTGTACAAGAGTGAGACAAATACCCAAGTGTGATATATCACCGCACTCGTCGTGACTCAAGGAAGTGAACGGTGGTATTCGCGAAGGTCAATCTCGAATATTCTAGAACTTTGTACAGGAGTGAGACAAATACCCAAGTGTGATATATCACCGCACTCGTCGTGACTCAAGGAAGTGAACGGTGGTATTCGCGAAGGTCAATCTCGAATATTCTAGAACTTTGTACAGGAGTGAGACAAACACCCAAGTGTGATATATCACCGCACTCGTCGTGACTCAAGGAAGTGAACAGTGGTATTCGCGAAGGACAATCTCGAACATTCTAGAACTTTGTACGGGAGTGAGACAAATACCCAAGGGTGACATATCACTGCACTCGTCGTGACTCAAGGAAGTGAACGGTGGTATTTGCGAAAGCCATTCTCGAACATTCTAGAACTTTGTACGGGAGTAAGACAAAGACCCAAGTGTGACATATCGCCGCACTCGTCGTGACTTAAGGAAGTGAACGGTGCTATTTGCGAAGGATATTCTCGAACATTCTATAACTTTATACCGAAGTGAGACAAAGACCCAAGTGCGACATATCACTGCACTCGTCGTGACTTAAGGAAGTGAACGGTGTTATTCGCGCAGGACAATCTCGAACATTCTAGAACTTTCTACCGAAGTGAGACAATGACCCAAGTGTGGCATATCACTGCACTCGTTTCATTGTAAGGAAGTCAACGGTGACATTTACAAACACATTCGTGGACATTCTAGAACTTTCCAAATAGAGTGAATGCCTGTAACTAGAAGTCAAGTCAACATGGATGCGCAACTAGCAAAGTTGTTAGAAATGATGCAAACGATGCAGGAACAGGGACGTATGATGCAAGAAAAGTTGGAAGAACAAGGACGAACAACACAAGAAAAATTAGAAGAACAGGGACAAACAATAGAAAAGAAATTTGAAGAACAAGGGCATAAAATCGAAGATCAGTCCCAAACGATGCAGGAAAAATTAGAAAAGAAATTGGAGGAGCAGGGACAGACGATGCAAAAGAAATTAGAAGAACAAGGACAAACGATGCAAAATAAATTAGAAGAACAGGGACGGACTATGCAAGAGAAATTAGAAGAACAAGGGCGTAAAATGGAAAACCAGACGAAAGAAATGCAGACAAAGTTAGAAAAATTGGAGAATACACTAGAAGAAAAACTAGAGGAGCACTCACATAAAGTAGAAACGCAAGTAGAAGAGAAACTATTGGCACAAAAAAAGGAAATAGACGAAGAAATAAACTTGGTTAGAGAAACCTGTGAAGAACTCCGACATAAGCTAGACAACATAAGAAAGGAAGGCGTAATAAAATCAGAAGGATCTGTTATCCGAACGCAGAAAACAAAGCCTCCTGAATTCGACGGCAAGGTCTCTTGGAATGTCTATCTGCGTCAGTTTGAAGCAGCAGCTGCAGCAAACGAATGGTCTGATTGTGAAAAGGCTACTGCTTTAATAGTTGCTCTACGAGGTGAAGCTCTTGACGTCTTGCAAGGAGTTCCTGCTGGGCAGCAGAGTAACTATGACCTTCTGAAACAGCATATGGAAATGAGATATGGTGATAAGCACCTGCAGCAAGTGTATCAGGCACAATTAAAGAATCGTCACCAACAGAGTGGTGAGAATTTACAACATTTTGAGACCGACGTTGCCCGGCTGGTTCGATTGGCATATCCAACAGCCCCGTCCGAATTTGTAGATCAGCTCTCCATCCAAGTCTTTATCGACGGCCTAAGATATTGCGAAACACAGCAGGCACTACGGCTCGCTAGACCTAAAACGTTGAATGACGCTCTTTCGCATGCACTGGAATTTGAGGCAGCAAAGATGGCATCTGGTAGACATGTTAAAATTCGTGCCATCAGTGATAACAGCGATAATATGGGAAATGGAGACATAATCAAAACATTGAAGGAGGTCATTGAGAAACTCAGCCCAACTACCAATCCGAAGAGAGAACAACCTGGCAGCCGAAGAGATCGCCCTCTTCAATGTTGGAACTGTGGGCAGACGGAACATCTGAAGAGACAGTGTAGAGCCCCAGTTGCTGATCAACAAAGGCGCGACTCCCAAGCAGCAGTCTCCAGGGAACATGTTAAAGTGCAAACCATTAGTGCCAATAGCAACAGTACGAGAAATGGAGAGTTAATCAAAACACTGAAGGAAGCCATTGATAAATTCAGCCTAACTACCAGACCAAAGAGAGGACAACCCGATAGACGAAGAGAACGCCCACTTCAATGTTGGAACTGTGGGCGGGCGGGTCACCTAAAGGGACAGTGTAGGGCGCCAGTCGCGGATCGGCAATGGCGCGACTCCCAGGCAGGCAAGGAACGTGGAAACACAGATGCTCTTTCTAGACTGTCCTGTCAACTGCAAACACTATAGTAGTCTTGAAAAGAAAGAGGACATCTCATCAGTTCCTTGTAAGGTGGTAGCAGCCCAACCTAAAGACAGATGGAGTTCAGCGGCGATTCGGGAAGACCAGCAAGCTGACTGTGACATCAAGCCCTTACTAGACTGGAAAGAAGCCAACAACCGACCCTCATGGGCTGAAGTCAGCAGTAAAAGCCCAACATTAAAGAGCTATTGGGCTCAATGGAATTCCTTGGTGTTGGAAGACGGTGTCCTAAAAGAGCATGGGAGTACAATGACGGAACGGAGGTATAGAATCAAGTACTACTCCCGAGGTGACGGTTCAAGGTAGTGCTGCAGTTTTTACATGGAGGTACTGGGGGTGGACATTTCGGTATCAATAGGACTCTACAGAATATTAGGGAGCGTTTCTACTGGTTGAGCTGTAGGACGGATGTAGAAGATTGGTGCCGAAAATGTGACGTATGTGCAGCCAGCAAGGGACCGAAGACCCGTTCCAGAGGCAAAATGCGCTAGTACATCGTAGGAGCACCGTTTGAGAGGATTGCCATTGATATCGCTGGCCCCTTTCCGAAAACCCAAAGTGGGAACCGATATCTACTAGTGGCCATGGACTACTTCAGCAAATGGCCGGAAGTATACTCCCTTCCCAATCAAGAGACCACAACCGTAGCAGAAGCGCTAGTCAACAACCTGTTCTGCAGATTTGGTGTGCCCATGGAACTACATTCAGATCAGGGCAGAAATTTCGAATCAGGTGTGTTCCGAAAGGTCTGCGAGCTTATGGGAATCCGGAAAACCAGGACCACCCCACTGCATCCCCAGTCAGATGGTATGGTGGAACGCTTCAACGCCACACTAGAAACCAATCTGAGGATGTTTGTGAACGAAAACCAGACAGACTGGGACAAGCTCATTCCACTCTTCCTGTTAGCTTACCACTCAGCTGTCCATGAAACTACTGGGAAGACTCCCGCAAGGATCATCTTTGAAAGAGAGCTTCGCCTTCCAGCAGACTTGGTATTTGGTCGTCCTGCGGAACAGCCCACAGAGCCAGACACTTACACCCATGAGCTAGAACGAAGACTAGCAGTCGTACACGATCAAGTCAGATCTCGAATGCGACTAGAGAGCGATCGCATGAAGACTCGATACGACGTCCGGGCCAATACAGTCGGATTCCAACAAGGTGACCTGGTGTGGCTGTACAACCCCACGCGGAAGAAAGGAAAATCGCTTAAACTACAAAACCGTTGGGAGGGCCCCTACACCGTTATTAAAAGAATAAATGATGTTGTATACCGGATACAGAGGACTCTCAGGAGTAAGATGAAGGTCGTCCATCTGGAGCGTCTGTCCCCGTATAGAGGTGTATCCGATCGGGACGATCGGTCCTAAGGAGGGGGCAGTGTCAAGGAATTTGCCCCACTTACTCCCAAACCGACGACTGTGGCACCGCGAATTGTCTAAGATTGCCCCGATCGCCCCTATGCCATCCTGGTAAACAAACAACATGCCGTGATCGAGATCGGCCTGGAAAAATCGGGAATCGACGAGAAGCGTTCCAGTCGTACGAGAAAAGGGATCTAGAGATACTGGAATATACCTGGAATATTCGTTGGGTCTATAAAAGAAGAATAAACGGCCGAGTTAGTTAGTCTTGTATAAGTCTTGTATTACAGTTTGAAGTGAAGTGTTTAGTTAAAGAGATCAAAGCGATTTAGATAGCGATTAATTAAATAAGTGTTTAGTTGAGCTGTAATTAGTAGTGTTCAGTAGTTAATAAAGAAGTTATTAATTAACGGATTGTTTTTCTGGAAGTAAGAAAAAGACGGATTGGGAAATCCGTGACAATATATTGTTAATGAATTACACAAGCCTGTCAATTTCAATTTCAAAAGACGTAGAACCGTAATAAAAGGTCTGAATAATTTAATACAAGCTGATTTAATTGACCGCAATGAATATGATTTTCCACTTTAAAATAATTTAGAAAAATCTGCAAACTGACATGTGTGTGTGATAAAATGTATGGAAAGGAATTCTATAATGAGAATTTCAAAAAACTGATGAAAAAATATAATATTAACCACTACAGCGTTTACAGTACAAAAAAGGCTTCGATTGTGGAATGTGCCAGTAGAACTATAAAGAATATGCTTTGGCGTGCATTTAGTTTAGGGGGAAAATATAAGTGGAATCATATTTTAGATAAAATTGTTGATAAATACAACAATACTGTTCATTCTACAACAAGGATGAAAGCAATTAAAGTTACATCAAGGACTGAGAGATCATTATTAAAATCAACATACACCCATTCAAAAATTGCTGATATAATAACAAAATTTAAAGTAGGCGGCCATGTGAGAATTAGCAAATATAGAGAAGCTTTTAAGAAAGGCTACACACCAAATTGGTCTAGCGAGATTTTTATCATTAGGAAAATAAGATTAACCAACCCCACAACATATTTAGTGCAAGATGAGAGTGGTAAAGAAATAACAGGAAGCTTATATGAATTGGAATTGCAAAAAGTAAAACATCCTTACGCTCACTTGATTGAAAAGGTGTTATGAAAAAAGGAAATAAAGTTTTTGTCAAATGGTTAGGTTCTGATGACAAACATATGTCTTGGATAAAATGATAAAAATAATGTATCGTAGCATGTTATATTGTATAAGAATTATAATAAACAAAAAACAGATAAATGATAAATATTTTATTTTTTTATTTTAATCATCAACCCTGATGGGAAGATCATCAACCAAGCTGACGTAGTCGCTATACATGTATATTACACTAATACACCATTAAATGATACTTCCGCTCAGTACGACCGGTCATCAACCTCTATCGCGCAGATACCACCCATTGTGATCAATTATTTTCGAAACACTTTGTATATATATATATGTTGCTTTTTGGTATTGCCGTCAGAAATAATCAGGTCTAATTTATTAAAACACTGTGTTGCTGAGTTTTCCGAACTGTTTAATTCGTATATATCAAGACATCTGAAGATTACACACCATTAAAATTTAGTTAATTATTCACAATAAAATTGCCATAATTAACTAAAATTTCAACATGTTATTTTGTCTTATTGTATAGGTTAAATTGTTGATAAGTCAGGTTATTGTATACCTATTTCAAATATTGGGGAATGACATCCTCATCGCTTCTTCGTGAGTATTTTTTTTTGTGCCAGAGTGTCCATAATGGTGTATTTTACATTTTTGCTAGATTAGTAATTTGTAAATCTTACGCAGTTTAGGTGGTAGACATGAATGTATGATGAAGCGCAGAGGGTATACCTATTTCATATATTGCGTCGGGGTGTTGGCAGTGGTGTATTTTACATTTTTGCTAGATTAGGAATTAGTCTATCTAATACGGTTTAGGTGGTAGATATGAATTTATGATGAAGCGTGGGAAGTGACTAGTTGTTGTCATTCTGATGTTGTTTGAACATTTCAAATAAATGCTTTATTTTAAAGATATTATTTACATCGGTAACACTCTTGGCGATTAGACGCGGTATAATTGCAGTAGAAAATAGCTTTAGTCAGTACGTCGCATAACTATACCGCCTAGTGTGTCACTGGCATTAGGCGCTCCCGTTGAACTCGTATATTCATGGTCCCGTTCGGGCGAGATCGGTTCAATTAGCAGCTATCTGGCTGCTCTTTTCACATTGATAGAAGTTCAAAAGAAATTTATTAACATCACATATTAATTAAAGTAGCAATAATATTTGTACTGTTTTATTGTTTTGTAAAATTTGTCAAAAGTTGAGATTTCCCCGCCATAAATAATTAAAACAAAAATTGCACAATTCGTGCAGAAATTCGTGAATTTTGCATCCATGAGGACAAGATTTAAGTGTGATATCCGCAGAATGCACATCAGATAGGTAAGTGGGTGGTGGTGGGCCATTGTTATCCGAAAACTGTTAATAAATGTCAACTTATTTTTGATAATTTTGTGTGCTTTGAATCCTTCTCAAGTGGCATGCCTAGGTAATCATGCAACACTCACCTCATCTCTGTTCTGTGAATTAGCCACTCTCTATTATTTTCGACCTTGTATAATTGATAATATAAGATAAAAACTTTAAATTTAGAAATAACAATAAGTTTTATTATCTAACGTCTCAAATTTGACAAAAACTATTATATCACTGTCGCTACTAAAAATAATGGAAGTTATATAATGTAATTATTCTTGTATATTTTTTATATCTGATTGTTTTTAAATTTTGCACGCTTATGAAATGTTTCTCTTAGCACGCTTCGTCCGTGCTTCTCTACAAGCTAGCGATAATATAGCGATATATCAATTTGTTAAAATGTATAATGTAAATTGCGAAAAGGTCATGCGCAAACTTAGGGGTTTAGTTTAGACCAATTCACCATGTTTTTGAGGACCTTTCGTAGATGGCCAGATGGCTGGAACGGAGAATATCACTTTGTTGTTGAACATCGAGCCGGCAGGACCTGGAAATGCAGATGCCCTTTCTCGGAGGCCCTGTCCTGTTAATTGCAAACACTGTAGTAGTATTGAAAGGAAAGATCACATCTTATCAGTTCCTTGCAAGGTGATAGCAGCCCAACCTGAAGACCGATGGAATTCAGCGGCTGTTTGGGAATACCAGCAAGCTGACTGTGACATCAAGCCTTTACTAGACTGGAAAGAAGCCAACAACCGACCCTCTTGGGCTGAAGTCAGTAGTAAAAGCACAGCATTAAAAAACTATTGGGCTCAATGGAATCCTCTGGTATTGGAAGACGGTGTCCTAAAAAGAGCATGGGAGAACAATGACCGAACGTAGGTCAAGAAACAAGTAATACTCCCGAGGTCTTGGGTCAAGGAAGTGTTGCAGGAAGTACATGGAGCTACTGGTGGTGGACATTTCGGTATTAATAGGACTCTACAGAAGATTCGGCAGCGTTTCTACTGGTTGACCTGTAGGACGGATGTAGAAGATTAGTGCCGAAAATGTGACATATGTGCAGCAAGCAAGGGCCCGAAGACCCGTTCCAGAGGCAAAATGCGCCAGTACATTGTAGGAGCACCGTTTGAGAGGATTGCCATTGATATCACTGGCGCCTTTCCGAAAACTCAAAGTGGGAACCGATATCTGCTAGTAGCCATGGACTACTTCAGCAAATGGCCGGAAGTATACCCTCTTCCCAATCAAGAGACCACAACGGTAGCAGAAGCGCTAGTCAACAACCTGTTCTGCAGATTTGGTGTACTCATGGAACTACATTCAGATCAGGGCAGAAATTTCGAATCAGGTGTGTTCTAGAAGGTCTGCGAGCTTATGGGAATCCGGAAAACCAGGACCACCCCACTGCATTCCCAATCAGATGGTATGGTGGAACGCTTCAACGCCCCACAAGAAACCAATCTGAGGATGTTTGTGAACGACAACCAGACAGACTGGGACAAGCTCATTCCACTCTTCCTGTTAGCTTCCCGCTCAGCTGTCCATGAAACTACTGGGAAGACTCCCGCAAGGATCATTTTTGGAAGAGAGCTTCGTCTTTCGGCAGATTTGGTATTTGATCGTCCTGCGGATCAGCCCACAGAGCCAGACACTTATACCCATGAGCTAGAACAAAGACTAGCAGCCGTACACGACCAAGTCAGATTTCGAATGCAACTAGAGAGCGATCGCATGAAGACTCGATACGACGCCCGGGCCAATACAGTCGGATTCCAACAAGGTGACCTGGTGTGGCTGTACAACCCCACGCGGAAGAAAAGAAAATCGCCTAAACTACAGAACCGTTGGGAGGGCCTCTACTCCGTCGTTAACCGGATCAATGACGTCGTCTACCGGATACAGAGGACTCCCAGAAGTAAGATGAAGGTCGTCTATCTAGAGCGTCTGTCCCCGTATAGAGGTGCATCCGATCGGGACGATCGGTCCTAAGGAGGGGGCAGTGTCACAGAATTTGCCCCACTCTGGCCCAATTCGACGACTGTGGTATTGCGAAACGCTAGATTGCCCCAATCGCCCCTACGCGATTCTGGTAAACAAACAAATAATGCCGGGTATTGAGGCGCGACTGGAAATATTGGGAATCGACGAGAAGTGTTCAAGTCGTTCGAGAAAATGTATCTAGAGATGCTAGAAAATACCTAGAATATTCGTTTGGTTTATAAAAGAAGAATAAACAGCCGAGCCAGTCAGTATTGAATTACAGTCTTGAATTGGAGTGTTTAGTTTGAAATTACCTGGAGTTTCAGAGTAAAATAGTGTTTATTTGAGTTGTAATTAGTATTCGGTAGTGTACAGAGTAGTTAATAAAGTGATTTATTAACAGATATTTTTTCTGACAAAAGAAAAAGTAAGAAAGGTTCCTATAAACGTCCTCCGGAGCAACGTTACTAAGATATAGCCCTTCAAAGTGGTCTTATCATTTTAATATTTTTTAAAATAATCTTCTTTCTGATTAAGATAATGCAATGAACATTGTAGGTAGTTGTCACACCACAAGGCTCTTTAACTATCATAAGTCTAATCAAAATCCGTTATACAGGGTGTCCAGAAACTCTCCTGACAAACGAAGACCGGAGATTCCTCAGATAATATTAAGACAATTTAACCCAATTCACCTAGTCCAAAAATGCTTCCTAAGGGAACTAGAGCTCTTTGAAGATGGCGCCTTGTAAATAGTTTTGTTTAAATACCTCCAGAACGCTTCTACTTAGAAAAACAAAAACTGGTACGCTTGTTTAGCCTTCAGAGATGAATCGATTCCATCAATTGCGAATTTCTAGTACCGGTCATAGGCGTCCGCTTTGGGTAGGTCAACGGTAATTTTAACGCATAATTTTTTTGTCTTTAACTTTAAAGCATTTGTGACACTAGATTATTAAATTTTCAGGTATTCTAATACTAAAAGGTACTCTTACTTTAAGTCATTAGGATACATCGTTTTCAAGAAAAATGGATTTGAAAATTTTGCGTTAATAATCTAGTGTCACAAATGCTTAAAAGTTAAAGAGAAAAAAGTTATGCGTTAAAATAACCGTTGACCTACCCAAAAAGGGACGCCTATGACCGGTACTATAGTTTTTGTTTTTCTAAGTAGAAGCGTTCTGGAGGTATTTAAACAAAACTATTTACAAGGCGCCATCTTCAAAGAGCTCTAGTTCCCTTAGGAAGCCTTTTCGGACTAGGTGAATTGGGTTAAATTGTCTTAAAATTATCTGAGGAATCTCCGGTCTTCGTTTGTCAGGAGAGTTTCTGGACACCCTGTATATAGGGGTAGTTTTCTAACTACTAACTTAACATACATTTTTCGATTTTTTTATGCCTTTGAATTACCAAGCAAATAATATTTTTTAATGAATTAGATTTTTTTTATAGGAGAGATTTCTCTTCTTGAATTTGAATACGTAGTTTAGTCAGAAATAATTTTTTTTGAAATAATAGAGCAGTAACGTTTTTTTAACATTTTCACATACCTAGTTGTCATTTGTCATACTGACAGTTTCATTGTAATGATTGTCACTTTCGCGTGCTATTATTTAAGTTATTTGCACTTCATTCGATTTTTTTACAACCATGAACCATCTTATTTTTATTAACTGTGAATATGTCGATATGCATTTTATTTATGATTTCTGTAATCGACAGAGTCTCGCAGCTTAAAAAGAGTATTGGAAACGTATCCCTGATAAAAGGCAACCTTCTACAAGAGGGAAATTCTTGCAAAAGCTCAGCAGGAGCACATCAGGAGCTCTAACTCCAAGATATGGTGAATTTGACCGTCCAAGGAGGCGTAGGCATGATTTAGACAAAACAATTTTATTATTTATTTACCCCCATATACCAGGTGTTCCCTCTAAGACTTTCAGTGCGAATATCTCAGAAGCCATCATAGCCAGTGCGACGAAATTTGGTATACAGACACTAGATGGCGCGTAGAATCTGATGATAACATCAATTCTTATACAGGGTGTTCCATTTTCCAAGAAATCGATTTAATTTTGATTTTTTGGTTGTCAGCCCTGCTAAAACTTATGTTTAAATTGAAATATACTTAATTATGAACACATTCTGATAAATAAACATTCAAAAATTTCAAAATTTAACATAAAAAACGCCTCCGTAAAGTACCCAAATTTCATTGTTTTAAAATGTAAAACGTGCATAGCCTTGAGCCAGACTTACACAGAAGGTGCACAGAAGAAACTAGCATCGTTAAACGTCAAAACTATGAATTGTCATTGAATTGTCAAATATTAATGGCATAAAGTATTTTATTTTACATAAATAACACTAAATAATGTATTTAATGCAATTTACGTATACACAATGGTGCTATTGAGATTTGTCGATAAAAATTTAGACTTGAGTTGAGCCGGCCCCGTCATCCGTTACAGCGTGAATATGGTGTAAAATATCTGGATATTTTTAAATTGTTCAATTATAATGTAATTAAACTTCAGTATATTGTTTTCTTTTATGTTACTAAAGTGTACATAATAATTAAGTACCTACCTGTATTTTTTATCACAAAATAATTTACTAAATTGTGTAAGTACCTAAAGAATATCCCTCTTTTCCAACTGCTGTAATTATTGATTACTTATTTAGCAACAAATAAATTCGAACAAAACGATTCCTAAAACTTTTTTATTATAATGTGAACATAGTAGGGGAAGTATAAGAGGGCAAAATCAAGGAGCAAGGAGTAAATAACTATAAGAGAGGAGCAATGACCTACTTAAAGAACATCTGGCGCGCATCTGGCATTGCGTCATTTCTTAAAATAGAACGCACATCTGGCATTATATTATATCTAAAAATAGGTCGCATCCGGCGTGGAATCATTTATAGCTTTAGAAATAAACGGCATCTGTTGGTATAGCAGTGGGGGATATCCTTTTAATAGAGAATGTGGTTGAGACTCATCAGTAGTTAAAATGGCTTCATCCACTAATTTTCAGTCCAGTGCAGTGCGGAGCAGTAATAAATATGTAATTATTGGAGCTCAAAGTTTTGCATTGAATAAATCCAATACAAAATCGATTTGTGTAGGACTGTGTGAAAATTTCAACTATGAGCCGTGTATAGTTCTTGCTGGAACAAAGAGTGATAAAATATTATTCACTTTAAAAGAATGGAGTGACCTGTTATCCCATCAAGGCATTATTAGCAATTATTTCTACATGTTTGATACAATGGATTCTATTACTACACACAGCTTTACAATACATTTTGAGCGGTTCTCCACCAAACAAGTGATCAGTTTAGAAAAAGACTGGAATAATCTATATTTGGGTTTTGAGACAGTGTGTAACTTGTGGGAGCTACTACCGCTTATAAAATATCAAGCTGAAATGATGAAAAATTTAAAGTTTGCCACTTATTTCAACGTTTTAAAAAGTGGATTACAAAAGCAGACAGGTAATATTTTCTCAAACGCCTTAAACATTCCAAGACCTGAAGAAAATCCGAATAGTCAGAATGTGTCTTTGACACTCGAGGTGTTATATTTATATCCAGAGATATTTGAAAAAGAATGTACCCTCAATGAAGGAGGTTATAATCAAAGAACAATTTAATCAAGTGCATTTAATGGTGGCCTGGAACCACGCCTACCGCGCTTCTAGGAAGAAATACTGGGAGTATGTAGCTGCTGACCGATATAGTTTTCAAAGGAAAATAGGATTATGTATATGGTGGTGAATGAGGAGGGCTCAGTCGCGGCGAAGCTTTTGCAGAGTCACCACTGAAGATGCCGACAGTGAAAAGCGGCGAAACGTTTAGAAGCATGGGATGTGACCAGTTACAGCGGCGGCTACGGAACGCCTCGGAGGACCACCATTATCCGAGGAACGGTTCCGACCGTATCAGTCGTAATACCAACAGTAGGAACCGAAATCAATATATGGACAGACCCAGAGACACCGATAGCGGGTCTGTCCCCACAGAGCCTAGCCCGAGAACAACCAGGGCAGGTAAAAGAATCCCGGCTAATGCTAGGTATGTGCATTTTAACTCTGTTTCTGGCAGCTACCAGTTACAGAGGTTACGGCATAACAACCCTGAAAATCACTATATATCAAATTATAGCACTGGCCGTGAAAGCCTAAAAACCACTATAATCAATCAATCAGATCAATTTTTTCAGTGGTTATTGATTTTGTCTGAAAAAGTTGTGATTTGAAGGAAGTGATCAAAGTTATATACAAATTATCCCGTTGAATTTACTAATTATTTTATCTGGTGGCATTTATACAAAAAGCGAACACCTAGAAAGTGTACGGTAAAAATCTTATCGCCCAAGTTTTTATTTGGTCAGGGCCGGACTATGGTTTCTTCTGTCTAAATATGTCTGAATGTGGTAAATGTCGTTACAAAAAGGCCGATAAACGACTAATAGGATGTGAAGGAATATGCAATAAGTGGTTTCACTTTTCCTGTTGTGGTTTGTCAGAAGCTGAGTTTCTTCTGCTGGAAAAAATAACAACATATTTTTTTATGTGATGATTGTAAAAGAAGATGTCGTGTGTGCGATATTGATTCTGTAGATGGAGTAAAGAATGATATAAAGAATATTGACAAAAGTATATCTTCGCTGGTTGACAAAAACATCATTAATGAAGATACACTGTTGAAAACTCTTCAGAAATTTAAGAACGAAATACTCGATGATATTAATACTATTGTGGATACCAAATTAGATAATAAGTTAAAATCGTCTATTGTTTCATCTACCTCATATGCTAGCGTTCTTAAAACTCAAAAAAATACTTCTGTCATTGTAAAGCCCAAAGATCCAGTTCAACATATTTCTGATACGAAAGCAGATCTATTCCATAAAGTCAATCCTATCCAGACGGATATTAGCGTGTCAAGGATTAAAAGTGTTAGCAATGGCGGGCTTGTGGTCAGTTGTTCATCTAATGAAGAAACACGAAAATTTAAAGAAATTGCTGAAAGCAATCTGTCTGATAAGTACGTCATTAGGGAGGTAAAGGGTTTCCAACCAAGAATTCGAGTTTCAGGTTTTAAAGATTCCTATGACTCAGTAGACCTTTTGAAGTTGATCCGTGGTCAAAATAAATCTCTTTTAATGAAAATTCTGAAATTAAATGTATTTCTGTTAATAATGTAAAGAATAAGCAAAATGTTTACTATGCTGTCTTGCAGGTTAATCATGACCTTTATACTCGTATTATTACTACTGGTCACTTATTTATAGGATATAATTCCTGTCCTGTGTTTGATGCTATTGACATTGTGCGATGTTTTAAGTGCTGCGGATACCATCATACGTCTCATCACTGTAAGAAATCATTGGTTTGTCCTAAATGTGCTGGTGACCATCAGGTCAAGGATTGTTCAGAGGTAAACTTTAAATGTGTCAATTGCATGAATCTTAAAGACGATAATGCTCAAGTTGATTTTAAACACCCTGCCTGGGATCGACACTGTCCTGTGTATATCCGTAAATTAAAAGATTTTAAAGACGATATGGTTGGAGCGATATAGCAACCAATTATTCATCCACAGACTTGTAACAGCCCTATAGTTTTAGCAACTGAGTCTGAACATCTTAACTTAACAGTTGTAACAACTAAATCGAATGAAAATTGCATAGTTATTTATTATCAAAATGTTAGAGGCTTAAACACTAAAATTAATGAAATATACAATGGCTCGATGGTCTTAGACTATACTTGTGATGTGTATGCATTCTCTGAGACTTGGTTAACATCGGGCGTATTGGACTCTGAATTGTTTAGTCAAGATTTTTTTGTTTTGCGCTGTGATCGCAATTTTAAGAAAATGAATGTAACTCGGGGTGGCGGTGTACTTTTGGCCTGTAAGCGATCTATTACAATGACTAATATTCCAATTGACAACAATGCATTTTTAAACAGGTTCCTATGATTGACATCATTATAGCTAAAGTTGGTAGAGGCCTTAACCATTGGTATGTTATTTTAGTTTACATTCCCCCTAAAATATCTAGTGAGCAACTTAACACTTTTGCTGAAGGACTTATGTCTTTGGAATGTTTGTATAATTATGATATCCTTTTGTTAGGGGATTTTAATGTTCCTCACTTTTCTACCGACAATACTGACGCATTGGTTACCACTCTATCCGAGTTAGTTAATTTTTTTTCTCTAAAACAGTTTAGCAATATTCATAAGGCTCATGGACGCATGCTTGACTTGGTATTTAGTACTTTGACTTGTTCTGTTTCTGAACCACTGTGCTCAATTGTTGAACCGGATACACATCATCCACCACTGGAGATATCACTCGTTGTAAATAACGCCCCGACATTTAATATTGATTTCTCTAATACAAAAAGTTATAATTTCAGAAAGGCGAATTTTATACAACTGTATGATGAGCTTCTATTTATTGACTGGTCTACTTTTGATGAATTTACAGATGTTGATGAAGCATGCAACTACTTTTATAAAACATTATATGACGTTTTTGATAGAACTGTTCCCCTTTCTTGCTTAAACAGTAAAAAAAAGTAAATATCCCCCGTGGTTTAACAAGGACATTATTCGTGACATTAGAAGTAAAAAGAGAATGTGGCATGCTTACCATAAATCGAAAGATCCAGAAACACTTACATCGTTTAAAAATTTAAGATCCAATTTAAAGAGAGATATATCTGATGCTTTCAAGTCTTTCATTGAAACAACAGAGTCCAATATTACAACGGAACCTAAGAGATTTTGGTCATATATATCGAATAAGCGTAAAAGTAAGTTTGTACCTAATTGTATGTTGTATAACGGTAACATCTTGGAATCTGGTAATGCAGTATCAGAGGGCTTTGCCGATTTTTAAATCTGCCTACGTTTCCGAACGTTTAGATGACCGTGTTCCATTGGAATAAATACTTTGCTACAACAATACTATCCTAAATACTCAGTATATTGATGATCCTGACGTATTAAAGTACAGAAAAAAACTGAAACCAACGATGACAATGGGCCCCGATAATGTTCCTGCTTTTTTTATTCGTGACTGTGCCCATTGTTTATTAACGCCTTTGAAAGTGATATTCAACTTAATAATCTCGACTAATAAAATTCCTCAAGTATGGAAATCATCACGAATATGCCCAATTTTTAAGAGTGGTAATATTAATGACGTCGCAGACTATCGTCCCATTACAATAATAAATAATTTTAGTAAAATTTTCGAGTTCTTCCTTCACGATATTTTATATAGTCACGTTAGGAATGTAATAAGTGTTAACCAACATGGTTTTATGAGGGGTCGCTCCACGGCGACAAACTTATTATGTATTACTCAATATCTTACTGAAGCCTTGGATAATCGGGACCAGGTGGATGTTATTTACACAGATTTTTCCAAGGCTTTCGATCGTTTGCAACATGAGATTCTTTTACGCGAACTTACAAAATGCGGCCTTGCATTTGATTTTCTGACACTTTTACATTCTTATCTTTGTGATCGTCATCAATACGTGAGCTACAGAGGTTTCTCTTCATGCAGTTTTCCGATCTTGTCAGGTGTCCCCAGGATCTATTCTGGGCCCATTGTTGTTTCTTATTTTTATTAACAACATTGTCAACAGTTTAACTATACCTCATCTTTTATATGCAGATGACATAAAGATATACTTAAAGATAAAAATGTACAGGACTGTGTTGAACTGCAGGAGAATCTTAGTAGACTAAATCTCTGGTGTGGGTTGAATAAATTACCCTTAAATATAAAAAAGTGTAATGTATTGACATTTTCTAGAAAGAAAGATAGTGTATATTTTCCATACAATATTGATGATATACCTCTGAACAGGCCTGACGTTGTTAAGGATTTAGGAATTTATTTTGACTCCAAACTCACTTTTAATTATCATATGCATCATATAGTGTCGGAAGCTAACAAGAGTTTGGGTTTCGTAATTCGCAATGCTCGGGATTTCTGCAATGTTGATACTGTTAAGTTATTGTACAATTGCTTTGTTAGACCTCGACTAGAATACTGTTCCTTAATTTGGGCTCCTAACTATGTTAGTTATATTGATCTGTTGGAAAGAACACAGCGCAGATTCTTAAAGCTGTTGAACTATAAATTTTCTAATGCATATCCTCCCGTAGGTTATCCGCAGCACTTGCTACTTCATAAATACAATTACAAATCTTTAAAATCTCGTCGTGATATGCAAAATGTTATCTTTCTTTTAATTTAATAAATGGAAATTTTGACGTACCTGAAATATTACAAAGACTTAATTTTAATGTTCCAGCTGCAAATACACGGTCCTTCGAAACTTTTTATTTAAAAATAGCTTGTACTAATATGCTACACTATTCACCTGTATATGTAATGTGTAGGAGTTTAACAGCCGTGCAGGACAGTATTGATATTTTCAGTACCAGTATTTTAAATATTAAGGAATTATTTCGATGTATTTAGTGTTGTTTGTGAACTATTGTAGGTATGTGATATATTCTGTATTGTTTCTGCTTGTTTATACATAACTTTCATGAGTTTATTTTATATGTGTTATTTTTTTTGTGTAATTTTCCCTGCTCTGTAAGTGGGTTCATCCCGTTGAGTAGGAGTAGATAATAAATAAATAAATAATGTGAATACATTATACTAAGTCATTTTTATTAATATAAGAATTACATTTTTTATCCAATCCCAGCCATTTAACGAAATATTGATTTCCTTTTCTTCGTACAACTTTTTCCACGAGATAAACGTCCGGATGCTTGCAACTCTTCTGTATAAAAGGCGCCTTTTATTTCGTGTCCACTTTGGTCTTCAACTAAATATGTAGTAGGATTAGTATTATTGACTTTGGCAATCCGAAAAATTTCGTTGGACCAGTTTGGAGTATACCCTTTCGAAAATGCTTCTCGGTATTTACTAATTCGCACAAAATTATCTTTTTTAAATTTTGCAGGTTTAGGATCCACAGTTTTAATACGGTTGTAAACAGTGTCAAGAATTGTTTTGGAATTTGTGTTATTTATTTTGCTTGGAGGTATACCAAGTGTTCTGTGCGAAGTATCGTTGTATTTTTTAACAATATCTTGTAAAATATGTATCCATTTGTAGTTTCCTTGGAGACTAACATTAAATTTTTTAAAGTGCGATTAACCCGTTCCACTACACTAGCTTTTAAGGCAGAGTAAGTGCTGTAGTGATTGATTTTAAATTCAGTCATTAAGTCTTTAAAATCTTTGTTGTAAAATTCTTTCCCCAAATCGGTTTGACAATTACGAGGTTTAATTTTCATTTGCATGAGAATCTTACGCATTCCATCTCTCACCTCTTTTGCAGTTTTTCGTTTAACTGGTTCCGCCCAGACAAACTTACTAAATACGTTGATGACTACTACTACTATGTATCGAAACCTTTTTTTTGTTTTTGCATAAGGAATCATTTCTACTATGTCTCCTTGAATAAGATCATTTAGTCCCTTGACAATAATACGTCACCTACGAATTTTTTTTCTAACTGGTCTGTGTATCTCGTTCACTACTTCTTCTTTGATGGTGCTCATGCTTCACACTTCAAAACAAACTGAACAAAGCATCTTTCTTTTATAGGAAGTCTTGGCGCAATTTTGATAAAGGGGTTAATTAACCTTAAGTTATCATTTTTTGAGAAAGTATACCCAATTAAATCATTTTTTGTAAATATCTTGTCATTTATCAATATTAAAGTGTTTGGTGGGTGAATATGTACATCATCAACTTCTGCAACCGCTAATGGAAATTGGTAAATGTCTTCCCCATAACTTAAATTATAACTTGCACCTATAGGAGTAATTTCCGAGGGGCGTGTAAATATAATTCTACAATATGTTCCATAGATCGGTAAAACACAGTAATGTGTGATAGTTTTATTTAAAAAATGTTTTCCAAGTCTATTGATCGGCATATTGCACAATACTGTTAATATTTCTACAAGTAAGTTTAATTTATGCCATTATTTTAGCCTCTCTTAACTCGTCGACGATTGAGACCAATTCATTTTCATGTCCAGTGTTACCAGCAGTCATTGATGCTAGCAGCAAACGCAGTCTGTCTACTAATTCGTTGACGTTGTCCCAATATACATAGTCGGTATTTTTCTTAAATGATTTTAAAAGGAATTCTTCACCTTTTTTGTTTGTTTGTCGAGTAATTCTATATTGTGGTCTTGTGGCTGAAATTTTCTTTACTTTTGTAATTCCCGCTCTTTGTAAGTATGGTCCAATTATAGTAGTATATTTTGTTGAATTATTTCCGATTATTTGCTCGTTTGCATCATAATTTTTGTGGTATGCATTCGTTCGTTTCAAAATATTCATATAGTTGTCTAAATCGTCCTTTTTATAACTTTTGGGCTCCTTTTTAAATAAATAGTAGCTCGTAAAGACCTGGAGTGCCAGGATATGTTATCCCTTCTACTCTAACGTCTTGTCCAATAAGATTAACAGGTTTTCGCGTTAGTCCGAGATAATTTATCTGTTTCTATATCATGAATTATCCCATAGTGATGATCAAACTTATTTTGGGTATCCCTAACACCTTCGTCTATATATTTTCTGGGTAACTCGTGAAAATCCTCCAGGTAGGTTTGATAGGATGGTGTATTTACGTACTGCTCCACTGCTTGCCTAGTTTGTTCTAATATTTCAGTAATGCTTCGATCTTGCAAAGTATCTTAGTCGAAAATTCTGCTTTCTGAGATTACGTCAGTTTCTAGAAAAGGTACTTCTGTAGGTAGCAAAGGGGTTTTACCCGTTCTTTGTTTTGGAGTTTTTTCTGTTAGACTAGTCTCAAACAGAGAAAGGTTGGGTGAGGTCTTAATGGATTTCATAGGTCTTTTGGGTGTAGATTCATAAAGTAATTTTTCTTCTTTTGCTTCCACCTTTGGAATAAAATCATCTGTTTTACCTATTGTGGTGATAAGCTGTTGCAGAGGTTGGGTAATGGGTTGATAAGTTTGTTTTAATTGAGCATGTGTTTTAGCCACATCCGATTTTAGACTTTGAAATTTTTGCTTTACTGCTTTTCTGGCTGTAACCACCTGTTTAGCCAACTCTTTGTTCATTACTGTTTTGTTAAATAATTATTGACAGTGATATATGTAGATGTATTTATAATCTTTATGGTAAAATGTATGCATCAAACCCCTTTCTATACCGTCCACTTCTTAAAGAACAATCCTTGTAACAAGAAAACCGTACCCACTTTTCCAGCATATACTCTTTAAACAGTTGGAAAGACATATCTGTGGTCACATGATCTTCATATATATGCTTAAGGTTGGTATTGTCCTGTTTAAAAATTACAACCAGATTTGCATTGTCACGGATGAGGTGTTTTGGTATAGATGAATATGTTTGGCATAGATAGAAACAATCTGTGTCTTTGTGTCGTCAAAAATAGTCTCTCATGGGACTTTGATTACAGCATGCAATATCATCAAATACTATAACTGAGTTTGGTTTTACTTGATTGGGTGGAATAATGTCTTCTTTTTCTCTATATTCATAATATCCGACATCCTTAAGAGGTTGAAATATTTTGAAGAGGTTTGGAATATACAGGGTGTCCGGAAAAGACGTGTACAACGGAAGACCACAGACTCCTGGGTTCAAAATAAGCCGATTTAGCCCAATTTACTTAATTCCAAAATTGCTTCGTTTAGCCGCTAGAGAGCGCCAAAGTTTGCGAAAAATTTTTGTTTATTCCGAATATCTCGAAAACGACTTGATCGATTTTAACCATTTTAGGGCCACGCAGTTATAAGTCTAACCGACACTTTTTGACGTTATTTAGAATCTTTTGGAGTTATTAGAAATGTAATAAAAATCATGTATCATTCAAATATAAGCACATATTTTATTAACCTCCTGTACAATTACTCTCAGTTTTTTTGTTAGTAGCTGACTTTATTTAGAAACTTTTTTTATACTTTCAGAATTTTGAATAGATGAGTAGTTTAGGCAGAAAAAATATTTTTCGTATGTCAACAATATCAGCATTCGTTCTGCAACAATGAAGTACCAGAAGTTGGCTCTGTTATTTTAAATGTCAGTTGTGTGTCAAATCTAATCAGCTACTGAAATTAGTCTCTCGGTGTATTCTTCTTGCTCAATTACTTAGTTACTTTAGATCTTACTTTATTTGTTGTCGTTATTGTTGTGTTTGTTTATTTTTCTCATTTTTCATTATTTCATCATGGATACGTATACATATTCCGAACAAGTAGATATGCTTTTGGTTTATGGATTTTGTCAAGGTAACGGCCGCAAAAGTGTTAGGGTCTACATGGACAGATTCCCTCATCGACGAGTGCCAAATCATCAAACTTTTGCCAACATCGAAAGGCGACTTCGCGAATTTGGTTCCTTCCACCAAATGAATGCGGCTCAAGGGCGTCAACGTACTACGAAAACTATAGAGGTGGAGGAACAAATCCTAGATAAGATAGAAGAGAACCCAAAAATTAGTGCAAGACGCATTGGACATGAAATAGGGATACCAAAACCATAGTTCATGATGTTTTGAAGGAGCAATTACTACATCCGTACCACATTCAATCGGTACATGAATTGCTACCCATTGACCCCGAAAAACGTTTAGCATTTTGTAATTTTATACAAGATCAAAGAGCCCATGATATCAACTTCAGCAAAAACATTTTATTTACAGATGAAGCATGTTTCACTAGGTCAGGCATCATTAATAACCACAACAAACACGTTTATGCTGATGAAAATCCACACTGTACTGAAATAAGACATTTTCAATATGAATTCAGAGTAAACGTGTGGGCGGGAATTATCGACAACTTTATTATTTGCCCGGTTGTGCTTCGACATCGATTGAATGGGTTGAACTATTTAAATTTTTACAGCAAGTATTACCTAATTTGTTGGACGATTTGCCGTGATTTCTTCGTCGTTACATGTGGTTTATGCTCGATGGTGCACCCCATCTTTTTACAATACCCGTTCGTCAATATTTACATAATCTGTATCCTAACAGGTGGATCGGAAGAGGAAACGATGCTCCTATAAAATGGCCACCTCGAGCACCAGACTTAACCCCTTGCGATTTTTTTGTGGGGTGCAGTAAAAACTAAAGTATATGCCTCTGCAGTTAATAATGAAGAGGAATTGTTTAGGCGAATCCAAGACGCAGTTAATATTTTACGAGGTAATGCAGGAATCATGGAGAGGCTGCACTACAACTTCGTAAAACGGATTACTTGTTGCATAAGAGAAAACGGTGGTCACTTTGAGCATTTATTGTAAAGTGATCATAACTCTTTTTTGTTATATTTTATTATCTTGTATTTATTAAATAAAATATAAATGACAGTTTTGGAATTTTCGTTATTTGTTGCAGAACGAATGCTAATATTGTTGACATATGAAAATATTTTTTCTGCCTAAACTACTCATCTATTCAAAATTCTGTGAGTATAAAAAGTTTCTAAATAAAGTCAGCTACTAACAAAAAAACTGAGAGTAATTGTACAGGAGGTTAAAAAATATGTGCTTATATTTGCATGATACATGATTTTTCTTACATTTCCAATAACTGCAAAAGATTCTAAATAACGTCAAAAGTGTCGGTTAGACTTATAACTGCGTAGCCCAAAAATGGTTAAAATCGATCAAGTCGTTTTCGAGATATTCGGAATAAACAAAAATTTTTCTCAAACTTTGGCGCTCTCTAGCGGCTAAACGAAGCAATTTTGGAAATAAGTAAATTGGGCTAAATCGGCTTAATTTGAACCCAGGAGTCTGTGGTCTTCCGTTGTACACGTCTTTTCCGGACACCCTGTATATATAAACATTTTCAAGTCTTAAACCGTTGGGATACTCTAACAATGTAACCATAACATTAGTTTTTCCACACACCGAGGGACCAACAATTAAACATCGTTTGGAATGACCTCCAAAAAGACCGTTGTGCTTCTGATAACGATCTTGTACCGTCTGCTCATGATTGGTAATTGGTAACGAGAAGTTTTGTTTGACTATTCTCATTGTTTAACATCTACTAAAAAAGTACTGTATGTAGAAAAACTATTTATAGGACGCTTTTGCTTTAGATAAGTAGTTTTCTTTGAATCTTGGGATAGAAGATATCTATATAAATGCTGATACACACGCCCACGGCAGTCAGTCATAAGCGAAAACACATTAGAAGAGGTCAGGGTTTAGTGAACACGCTTATTGATAAATTGCCGTTTGAATTACACATACCAAGTTATAACTATTGCGGACCAGGAACTAAACTTTCTAGACGACTTGCCAGAGGTGATCCAGGTATAAACAAATTAGATCAGAGCTGCCTTGAGCACGATCGAAAGTACTCTGAGAGCAAAGATATTGAGAAGAGACATCAGGCTGATAAGGTTTTAGCAGAAAAGGCTTGGGAGCGAGTTAAATCAAAAGACGCTAGTGTTGGAGAAAGACTTGCAGCTCTAGGCGTAACTGGAATAATGAAAGCAAAAACTAAACTTGGAATGGGTCTTAGAAAAAGAAATAAATTAAAAAAGGAAGGGGGATGAAAAAGCAAAAAAAACGTATTATTAAGACATTTAAACGAATTGGTGGATTCTTACTCCTTGTATTCCCTCTTTTAGGGGCTCTTGGAGCTTTAGGGGGTGTTGCGGTAGGTGTAGCAAAAGCTGTCAATGATGCAAAAGCAAACAAACAGTTATTGGAAGAAACACAGCGACACAACAAAACCATGGAAGCGAAAGGGATTATATCTTGCACCATATAAAAAAAGTTCCAATAAAGCTACCACATCACGCCTTAACCAACAAAGAACTCGTTCGGTATGTTAAACTGTTAAAAATACCATATTTCAGAGGAGTGTTTATGCGTAATGCTTTACCTGCTAAAATACATAAAATTGAATGTGCCATTATAAATCTAGATGATGAGCAAAATGCCGGAAGTCACTGGACGTGCTACGTTAAAGAAAATTCTGAAATAATTTATTTTGATAGCTATGGAAATTTGAGATCACCAATAGAATTACTAAGATACTTTAAAAGCGATGGTAGCAATAATATTGTGAAATACAACTATGAAACTAAACAAACAGATAATTCATATAATTGCGGTCACCTATCGCTTAAATTTCTGTATAACTACTTCTACCGAGAATAGTGTTGGTCAGTTTAACTAAACACATAAAAGAGTTTACAATGACAACCACCATTGCTCTTTCTGGAAACAATTCTATTTTAAGCGCTGATTTTAATCCTCCTATTTATCTAGAAAACAATCAATATGAAATCGGATTAACAGATTTTGAGACGTTTATGACCATTCTAAATATTGAAGAAGGGGTGAATAATAAATTTTATTATGATGACGACGATAAAGAAATAACAATACCAACCGGATCGTACGAATTTGAAGATTTAGCTAAATTGTTAACAAAACAAGTGAAAGACCTAAGTGGCACGCAATTGAATTTAACAGTCGATAAGGACACATTAAAAAGCACAATTAAATGTTCACAAAAAATAAATTTTTTAAAACAAGGCACTATACGTGAAGTATTAGGATTTAATAAAACAGTTCTATCGAAAGATCAAACACAGGAGACTAATAATATAGTAAAAATGTTAAGAGTAAATTCAATTTGTATCTATTGTAATATTTGCACAAATAGCTATTTAAATCCTGCCTGTGCACATTATTCATCAGTTCTTTTCGAGCGTTGAGAAAGGATACAAGATTGTTGAATCCCCACTTCCAATATTATATTTTCTTCTCAGTGTCCAGACGATAACCAATATTACCATAAAAGTACTGGATCAAGACGGAAGACTAATAAATTTTAGAGGTGAAACTATAACCGTTAGACTCCATTTAAAAAAGGTTTCAAATGGTTATTAGATATAATAAAGAAGTTCCAAACCAAAAGTCTTATAAAAAGAAAAAACATAGATCCAAAATTAGTATGCAAAATATATTCAAAGCGTTAACATCTAAGAATCATACGTTTTTACCTAACCTTGGGTTTAAAGTATTGGTATAATGGATACTTTAAATGTAACATCAAAGCCCTATGTCGACAACTCCATCACAAACTTCGAATTACATAGTTATCAACCATCTGTGTCCGGATCATTCGAATATAATGACGAAATCAGAATTCCTATCCAAGATTCCAAAAGTCATTTATACAGTGTGTCCACGGATGGAGTTGACAAGAGGAAAAAGTCTTTTGTTTTTAACTATCGAAAAGTGTCACTCTTTATAAAAAGTTCTGCTCTTCGAAAAAATGAGTCTATCATAGAAACGTCTTAGATCAGATATACAGGGTGCTCATAAATTAGAAAAACATGGAAATACTCAAGAGAGAAATACCATTATTTATTATTTTATACAACATTTTTATAAAACAAATCTGTTTATAACCCGAAATAAAGTCCTAATACAAATTTTAAAAACAAAATTTCAATTTTGACTTTTACTCTACACACTATGAGTAGTTTATTTCTTCTCTTATGCACTCTTTTTATATCATGTGGCAGATCATTTGAATAAACCTTTTGTTTTAGGAAAAAAGTCAAGGGGCGTAAGGTCAGGTGGTCTAGCAGGATAATGGGCTAAATCTTCCTATTTACCTTTCACCATTGTCTGAGCAAGGCTATAAAACGAGCAGAACAGCAGTCCAGTTGCCAAAACAGGTTATTGCGTACTTCTGGCTCTCAAGTATTTAAAAAATGGTAAACCAAATGTTTCCAAAATATTTTGGCAACAGGGCAGCTGTCCTGCTCAGAGGAAGATTTGGCCCAAACCTAACCTTACACCCCTTGTCTTTTTTCTCCAAGGGGCCCTAAAACAAAACATTTATTAAAATGGTTTGCCACATGATAGGGAAATATTAAAAGAGCACATACGCCAAGGAATACATGAACTGAATGAGCCGCTAACAATTCAAAAAATTTATTAAGTTAGCGGGAAAATGTGTTCAGGTGGGAGGTAGAGGTAGAGTAAATGTTAAAATTAAAATTTTGATTTTAACATTTGTATTGGGACTCTATTTGAAGTTATAAACAGATTTGTTTTATAAAAATGTTGTATACAATTATAAATAATGGTACTTTTCTCCTGAGTATATTCTAAACAGCTAAACAGGCTAAAAAGTTTGCTTCTCTGTATCAGATGTTTTCAAATTGTCGAGCATCTTACTATGAAACAGCGAAAGAACCTATATACACACCTGAAGAATGTTTAATTATTTGCCCTATTGTACATATAGATTGCTCCCGACAGAAAGAGGCCGTTCAAAGTGGATCTGTTGTTATGCGGATTGAATTTGAAACAAGTGAAAACATGCCTAAGGACACCACTGCATATTGTTTAATTTTGCATGATAAAGTGTTCAGCTACACCCCCCTAACTAAAATTGTTAGACAAATCTAATAGATATTTAATGAAAGCGGTTTTAAACATTTAGTCAGTTTACAATGATCTCCAGATACAGAAAGGCTTTACAAGATTACAGAATAAAACTTAAAAATCTGAAGAAAGTAATTGACCTGTATAGTGAGTGTAACAAAAAAAATAGCAAATTTAAAAATATGCCATTAGTGATAGACATTCAAGGATTTAAGGTAGAAATCAACAAATTTATTGTGAAAGAATTATCGGCATATAACGGTTACAAAATATCTCATTATATTTTTAAACCTCCATTTCCTAAAAAGCATCTACCACCAAAGTTTGAAAAGCAAGCTACTTGGCTAAAAAATAACCACCACTGTATAGATTGGAATGAAGGATATACTCCGTTTCACACTTTTGCAAACATTATTGGTGGACTAACTGCACATGAAGAGGTAATATACGTAAAAGGAGAAGAAAAGGCGGCCTATATAAAAGAATACTCGTCCAACCCTGTATATGAACTACAAAACCATCCGCCACTTCCGTTTGAAGAACCCAGACGTTTTTATCATATTAAACCCAAATGTATTTGTTCTCTGACCAATGTATATTTCCTTTATGAAAATTTTATAATGTCATGATTTTTTTAACAAATAAAATATGTTTCTGAATATTATGTTTTTTTTATCTTGTTTGAACAAGTTGTAAATGAAACGCAGTGCCAGATGTGATCTATTAATGGAGTAATAAAACCAGATGTGTGATCTAATTTTAGAAACGATGTGATCTATTAATATGTATGACATAACGCCAGATGTTGTTTATTAATAGGTATGACATAATGCCAGATGTGCTATCTATTTTAAAACAGAGGGAAAGGTAGGGGTAAAAGATAAAATGCACACATGTGTAGTCAAGTATCATTATAACTTCGACAATGAAGTGTGAACATTGTGAGAAGTGCTTCTCTAGAAAATTTTACTTACTGAGGCATATTAAAAATGCATGCCCAGTTCTTAAACAGAAAATTAAGTCTTCACCAAGCAAAAGCAAGTGCGACTGCAAAAAGAGGGGTGTAGATGGGTCTGCAGCCCCCGCTCCATAAACAAACGAAAAACAAATTGACCGACCCCTTACTATAGTGGAAGATGGTGTGAGCAAAGTCCATAGTGCTTTCACCAGCAGAATATCAAGTTTTCGATTCACAAGCCCCAGAATTCATATTGACTATAAGGATTTTTTTGGAGAAATTCATCAAAAAGTGCTTGATGTTATAAGCGAACATTTACGATAATGCAAGGCTCTCAAGATAAGTTTTGAGGTGTTTGGATTTTACATTATCCCTGAAAAGGAGATGTCGGAGATAAAATCATTTAATACAAAGAATAAAATTGTGACAGAAGCAACAGAGTTGCAAACAATGTTTGAAGAGTTTATAGCGGAGATGACATCTCAAACATCAGAGTTTCAGGAGAAAAGCTCAGGATGGACCTTAAAGGAAATAACGTTTCTCGATGTGAACATAAACAAATATACACCACTTTCGGCATCTTCATATATTAAACTACCTCAAAATATTGCAAGAAAACAAGCTGTACTAAATGTTAAAAACAATGATAGTGCTTGTTTTGCGTGGTCCGTTATCGCAGCAATATTTCCCTCACAAGATGAGGGAGTATCCACATTATAACACTTTATTAAATTTTAATGGTTTGGAACTTCCTATGAAACTCAAAGACATTGCAACATTTGAAAAGTTGAATAATATATCGATCAATGTATTTGGAATAGAGTCAGAATTCAAAGATGGTAAAGTGATTACCGAAGTAGTTGGGCCTTTGCATTTTACTTCAAGACGGCAACCTACACATATCAATTTACTACTTTTACCCGACACAACTACAGGTGTGAATCACTACTGTCTCATAACTGATTTATCAAGACTGGTGTCAAAACAGAAATCTAATTACAATGGGCGATTACATATCTGTAATGGATGTCTACAATCTTTTAGAAAAATTGAACAATTGAAATCACACGAGGAAAATGATTGTAATCATGTACAAAATTACCAACTACTGATTTTAAGGTGAACAAGTATGGGGAATCTATACCTGAAAATATCCTAAAATTTGTGAATTTTGAGAAGCATCTGCCAGTACCGTTCGTAATTTATGCCGACTTTGAGAGTTTGTTAAAACCCATTGACCATAACGAGCCTTCTGATGACAAGTCATTCACAGCTCAAATAAGTGAAGATGTACCATACTCTTTCGCTTTTTATGTGAAATGCAATTTTGATGACAAGTATTCAAGATTGGAGTCATACCGGGGACCAAACACTGCAGAAATGTTTATTGAAAAGCTTGATAAAGTAGCTTTGGATCTGTACACAAACCATTTAGGACATGTTAAAGAAATGCTGCCTCTTATTGGCGAAGAGAAAATTGCTTTTGACACAGCAAAATGCTGTCATATTTGCAATAAACCATTTATGCCCTGGGATATAAAAGCTAGGGATCATTCCCATTTAACCGGACGGTTCAATTTTGCAACACATTCTGTTTGTAACTTGAACTACAAAATTCCAAAATTCATTCCAATTTTTTTCCACAACCTCAACTACGATGCTTCGTTTTTTATTAAGAAACTGGCTACCAAGAAGGAAACTTTATGTGATTGCTCGAAACAAAGAAAACTACATATCATTTTCTAAATCAATCCTTGTGGAGAAATCTGGCGATCCAAAAAACCAGATACGTACCTGAGATTGAAATTTGTAGATTCTTTTCGATTTCTGTCCAAGTCCCTCGACAATCTGAGTCAAACTTTGGAATCCCATCAGTGTATCGAAACTCGAAAATATTTTCCAGATGAAGAAAAATTCAAATTAATCAGGCGGAAAGGAGTTTTTCCTTATAGTTATGTGAACTCGTTCGAAAAATTGGAAGAAACTGAATTACCTATAAAAGACAATTTTTATAATAATTTAACAAAGCAGGCTCTTTCTGATGATGATTATGAAAGAGCTAAAGATGCATGGAATACTTTCAACTGCAGAACATTAGCGGAATACGCAGATCTGCATCTAAAATCAGACGTCTTGTTACTAGCTGATGTGTTTGAAAATTTTAGAAGAGTGTGTTTGGAACAATACAAGCTGGATACGGCTCACTATTTGACTGCCCCTTCATTAAGCTGGGACGATGATGTCTTATTCTGGGGTTAACTTAGAGCTCCTAACAGACGTGGATGCTTTACATTTCTTTCAATTCGTGGAGGTGTATCCCAATGTACTAAGAGAAAGTCTGTGGCAAATAATAAATTTTTAACTAATTATGTCACTAATTTATATGGCGCAGCCATGAAAGAATATCTTCCAACTGGTGACTTCAGATGGATGGAAAAACAAGAGATTGACAACTTTGATTGTTCCACTATTGAGGATTATTCGTCTAAAGGATATGTTTTAGAAGTGGACTTGGAATATCCATCAGAACTGCATGATAAACACAATGATTTACCTTTTTGCCCAGAAATGATTACCCCACCAAACTGCAAACTTCCAAAACTAATTCCCAACTTATACAACAAACACAATTATGTTATCCACTACAGAGAAGCATAGTTTAAGATATGGACTGAAATTGAGAAAAATACATAGAATCTTGGAATTTTCTCAATCACCGTGGTTAGCGCCTTACATCGATTTAAACACTAGACTCCGAAATTCTGGTAAAGGAGAATTTGAGAAAGATTTCTTTAAATTGATGGTTAATTCAATATTTGGAAAGACTATGGAAAATGTCGATAAAAGACAAACATTAAGTTCTGTTCATGCTGGGAGAACAGGAGAGGTCAGTTAGGTGCAAGAGCGTTAGTAGCATTACCACATTTCAAAACGTGCACCATATTTGATGAGAATTTAGTAGCAGTACAGCTAGGAAAATTAAAAGTCGTATATGATAAACCTCTATACGTTGGCTTCTCAATTTTGGATATTTCCAAGACCATTATTTACGAATTTCTATATGGCTACGTCAAACCTGAATATGGTGAGAACGCTATCGTCTTGTATACCGATACGGATTCCCTGATTTTGGAACTGTTCTGCGACAACCCATACGATGACTTCAAAAACAACATTCAATATTTTGACACCTCTAACTATACTGTAGACAATATCCATAATATACCCAATACGGAGTCAATAGTAGGCAGATTTAAAGATGAATATGCTGGAAGGCCTATAGAGAGCTTTTATGGTACAGGTGCCAAAGCAAAAAGTGTTATCAAAAAAGACATACATTTTTCTGATTATGTAGAGATCGTTGAAAAGGGTGGTAAAATATTCCGCAAAAGGTATATATTTAAATCTACATTACACACCATTTACACTGAACTGAAGAACAAAGTTGCCCTTTCTTCAGATGACGACAAGAGGTGATTGAAGCTAACGGACTAACAACCCGATCCTGGGGACATTACCTCCTTAATGCGGATGCCAATAGAAATTTAAAACTTCTCATACAAGAAGCTGAAAAAATAGATGCCCAAGATGATGAAATGGAATGGGATTTCGATTTAAATTTATTGAATTTGTAAAGTGATTGATAATAAAATCTTAAAAAAGAATTTTTGTTTATTTGTTACATCAACCAGATTGGCCGAGTGGTCTAAGGCGCCTGGTTTAAGTCTTGGTTCTATAAAAGAATGTGGGTTCGAATCCCACATCTGACATTTTTTTTAAATCAAAGTACATTTAGAATTATTTATAATTTTTTTATTATTTGTCTTAGTTTTTTTTGTAAAATAAGAAAACATAAATATAATTTAAGTTCTTTATTTATCAGTTATATAAGTGATTTACAAAAAATTTGTTTACATTTTTGTAGAGCCCATTTACACAAATGACACCTGGACTGTGAAGATGGTGTACCATCTACGTGTGAAGACCAGTCAGGGCGGTTATGATGCACAAAGCATGGTAGCTGTATTTGAAGGTTAAACTCCTCTCTGTAGTGTGCTGGTATATCGAGCCATGCATGTAAAAGTTCCAATGGGCTAACATTTTCTATCAGATACTGTAGTGGAAAATTTGTGAGCTCTGCTTCAGTAAAGGTATACAATGATTTACCTTTTTGATGCAGTGTTATTACTTCCACTTCTGTACACTTTAAACAGCACAAATCTTGAGCCATAGTTCTCGAACACAAGTGATGATTAAGACTACGGAGCAGGAAACTATACTACTGAAGAAATTCATTTAAACTATATCCCTCATCAGCAGCACTATTTATCGTATTATTATTAGCAGGGGTGGAGGGGTGTTCTCTGTAAAGCTCCAGCCAACCAGAGTCCTTCACGACACCATTACTCCTTCTTACTCGTAATTTGTAGCTTGTGGTATTGGTTGGTATAGAAGCTTTGAACATTTCTTGGTTATCATATTTATAAGATTTCATTCTTTTCCAATTAAAGGGCCAGCTATCATTTCGTGTCCCATTATAATCAAAGCAAATAAACATCTCTTTAGAGTTATAAGGTCGCTGTATAATTAGCGAACTTTTTAAAATGGCTTGTAGAACTAAAACTGCGTTCATTGTTGTTTCTACAGATAAACTGACTAATTTTTATGGTAATATATATTTTATATGGAATAATAAAACAATTTTATGACAATAGTATTTATTATATAATGATATTAACAAAGGATTGCGACTACGTCACTTCCTCGTCGCTTCCTTCTTCAGGTTCTGGAATTTTATTAGCTAAATTGCTGTCCAGAAAAGGTTTAATTTTATAAAGCAAATATTTTCTACCTGAATTAATAACTCCATCAACAAAATCACTTACTGTGCAATGCCCTTCTAAGTATTCGTCACATAATGTTACCAATTTTTTATATTCCTCAGCTAACTTGTTGCAGTAGTCTGGAGGAAAATATTTACCCACACCATAAATGGATTCGTGTAGTGCGTCAAACTCTAAATTTGAGAACGTCTGACGTAAATTGAGAACACCACTTTCAAGGTCTTTTATTATTTCTTCTACACACCACATTTTTTAATTATTTGCAACACTTAATCTAAAAAGGCGAACGGGTCTGGTCTGCATACACTTTTTATTAAATAACCACAAATCACAATATTGTTTGCTGATTATCTTACGACAAACGCAGCACTGAAGAATTTCCACATTAGCACTCATATTTCAGCAAATAATAATCTCAGAGGATCAAAATCCCATATTAATTCACTTCTAATATTTGTTATTCTTTTACAACTTCGTAAGCAAAACTTTTGATTTATTTTATTTCTATCCAGCCACCTTTTACTTTTAGATAAATATCGTATTGCAAGAATACTATTACACTCCAAACATGTTATAATTTCGACTTCACCAGACAAATTTCCTTCGATTTCAATCTGTATGTCTTCCATAACTGACTGAAAATTGCTCTGTTAAATGCTTTTAGTACAGTAATTTTTCCCCTACTTACTAACGTACATATATCTATACCAGATCTTCTATTTTTTGGAAATGACGCAATGCCAGATGCGCGCCAGATGTGCGTTCTATTTTTAAAAATGCCGCAATGCCAGATGCGCGTTCTATTTTTAGAAATGGCGCAATGCCAGATGTATGCCAGATGTGGGTTCTATTTTTAGAAATGACACAATGCTAGATGCGCGCCAGATGTGTGTTCTATTTTTAGAAATGACAGATGCTTTCCAGAGCTTTTTAGAATCCTTGGAAAAAAATGTGCTATTTTTTTATGAGAAACAAGTTATATATTAAGGCGTTCAAATTTTATGCCAGTACTTGTTTCTCGTACGAAGTAAACTTCACAAAAAATTAGTGTGAAATTTGTGTTGACAGTGAATTGAAAATTCAAAAGCAATACTTTGTAGATAGTTTAGAAATTACTGCAAACTCAGACACAAATGTGTATCAAATAATTTTTTCACTATCGATATATTGGAAGATAAAGAAATGAAGCTCTGTACTTTCTGCCTGTATGATGTCGTAGAAGGTTTTGACATCAATATACACTGCAAGCAAATCACCCTACACGCAACAGTAGCTGCTTCTAATTTTGCGTGTCAAATTTTTCAATGTCGCACCTGTAGTTTATCACTATTTAATTACGTACTTACTAAATACTGTTTGCTTTGTAACGGAAAATGATGTGTACTGTAAATAAAACAATAAATACTTGTAAACTGTTAACATTGTATTATTTGCATCCCAATATTAGATTTGAAAATACCAAACGCACTAATAAACAGACACCATGTATATGCAACCATTATTACAATTATTTTATTTACTCTACTCTCGAATAGATGACACTGTGATGCAGTTTTACTTACTTAATCACATCTGGCGCGCATGTTTTACGTTACAAGTTTTAAGTCAACGAATTACTGAATACTGAATGTAAAGCTTAAGCTCGCTGTAAAAAATTTTCAGACTATGAATTGGTTTTCGCCGTTGTTTCTTAATTTATGTTGTAGTTTTTGGTTAAATATAGTTACTTATGTGCAAAGTGAGTGTATTTTTCTAGCCCTGCACTGCAAGTGACTTAAATATTTAGATACTATATACTTTGTAATTTGTAAGTACTTTACTCATCTTTTAAAAGCTTTTGAGCACGTTAAATTTAAATATCTCTTCATTAAGTATCACATCTTTTATGTAAAACTATTTCATTATTTTATAGCTTCCCTCATTTCACAGCTATAGGTTTATCAGTTTTCTGTCCAAATGTGAATTCCTTTCATTTAGGCAGTTCTTTTTTTTGGTTGATTAATTAAAAAATGCATATTTCAAAGACACCTGCATTAATTTTATTCATATATTTGTATACTTAAAACAATTGCTATGATAAATATCGTGTAATACAAGAGAATATACATATTATTTAAAAATACATTTAGGTATATATACAGTATGCGCCAAAAGTATGGAATAAACTCAATAAAAACGAAACAATTATTTTTTGGGAGAAATCCTCGAACAGGTCGATTTTTAATTTAAAAAATACATATTTTAGCGTAAAATGCGATTTTCAAATGTCATTTGTTTTCGAGTAATGACGTCATCGATTTTTTTTTAAATGGCAACACCATATTTTTTTCCTTGATTCTGAAAGATCGTTTAATTCTCTATCAGTACTAAAATTTTGCCCTCTTACATATACATTGTATATACATGTCAATTGTCAATTTATATCTACGTTACAATTTCGGAAACACTATCACATATATTCAAAACCTCCTCATATCCTGCCAATAAATTTCGAAGATTGTTTAACGCTCATATTTGCGTACCTTTTTAGCAGCTCGGAATGTTGCATAACTTTGGCGGTTGCATAGTCTTTACTTTTTTCTTTGAACCGCCGCGCCTCTTCCAAAAATCCCAAGAAAGTATTCCTGCATTTTCTTCATCGAAATTTTCGTCCGCTCGTGGGGTTGACATCGATTCAGGTCCACTGATATCTTCATACCTCGGGACGCTAGTATTTGGAACCAAAGTAGAAGGTAGAACTTTTCGCGAGTGTCCAATAGGACGCAAATTTTTAAGATCACCATCGATGATCTCAAAACTGCTGTTGAATTCTTCAGCTCTTATGTCCTGGAAGTCTGAAGTTCCAGCCTCCATTCTTAAATGCTGAAGAAGCTTGATGTTCTTTTTGGGAACAACCCCCGAACTATTGCCAGCCAAAACTTTCACTTTCATGTTTTTAGAGTGTTAAGTGATAATAAGTTGATGATTTAGTTAAACTGAGTCTATATGACTGAATTATACAAATATATAACAAACACTCCTACTCCACAACTTAGATTTAATTAAAGTTTTGTGATGAGACGTAAACCAATTACAGACAGTCTTTATTTTTTCGCTTGCATGCTATGGCTTTCAAAAATCTATGCCACCCATTACATTATTGGTTTAAAATAGCATCTGCTTACTACGCATGGTACAATTTTTCTGTAAATTGTGGCAATATCACAGACCCCCTCTGCTACACAGTGTCGTTGTCCTACATTTTTTCTCTCATTTGTGGGAACATTGACTTGCTCTCTGCGTTGTCAAACATTTTTACACCCCAATTCAACAGAATGTCCCACGTCCTTCTTACGACATTATTTTATTGCATATATTTCAATTTGCATATATCTCCCAGTATTTTTTTTTTAAAGTTAAAAAAAAAATTATTACACACAGCGCCTTCAAATTTGATACATGTACTGTTCAACTAGTCTCGGATATTATACAAGTTTATTTTTTTAAATCGTTATACAGGGTGTTATTTTTTCAAGGATCTGCTATTATGAAACCCTTTGGAAATTTTTTCTTGTACATCCCTGGTAAAGTTAGAAACGTTTTTTTACTCGCTTGATTCATTGTCTAAATTTCGTCTCTCTTGACTTTTGAATTTATTCTTGTAAATTTTCTTGTAAAACGTTAATTTTCGTGTATCGAAGTGACATTATCAAGTATCATATTTAAATAATTACGTAGGATAATTTGTAAAAAAATGAAGAATTTTATAAAATTACTATTTTAAAGTGCAACTAAATTTTATGTGCAATTATTATGTATTGAAAATACCTACAGCTTACGCCTTCGATAGAGATATTTATAAATGAAACATAGAAAGAAATTGTTTAGATTTTACTGACATAAGCATCGTGTTCTAAAAATTCTTAACGTTATGCGTTCAACTCGGATTTTCCTTATTTTAATTAACACATTTAATAAAAACACTTAAACCGGAACAATTGAAATATCAACAAACTTGCATTTCACTACTAACAAATAACAAACAAATACATATATACATATGGTATACATTAGGCTACTTATTTGTATTATAAAAACTATTTTTACATACACTGTTTGAAGTGTCCACCAGAGTTCGCGGCATCTTCAATTCTTTGGAATAATTCTTTCCGTGTATTTACTGTCGTTGCATACTCTGGGTCCTTCATATACCCCCAAACGAAAAAATGTAAAGGATTTATGTCAGGACAGCGAGGTGGCCATTCTACAGGACCACCCCTGCCAATCCACCTACGTGGGTAATTTATATCCATCCAGTCTCTAACCGGTCTATAGTAATGGGCTGGACACCGGTCCATTTGGAAAAATATATTATTTCTCATATTCAGTGGAATGTTTTCCACAAAATCATCATGTAATTTTCACGTAGAAAATTTAGGAATATGGGTCCCGTAACTGTGTTTGGAAGTTTGTCAGGTCCCAAAACTTTGTCACCAATTATTCCCATCCAGATATTAGTATTAAATTCTCTGAAAATTTCTAGGTCGTGCTTCATGTGGATTTTCTATTCGCCAAACATGTAAGTTGTGAAAATTTACTATACCTCTTCGGGTAAAACGAGACACATTACTCCAAATTATTTTTTTTAGAAAATCTGTATCTTGGTTATTTGTTTCACTTAAAACTCTACAAAATTCTAGTCTCCTATTGTCATCGCCAGGGTGCAGAGCCTGAACTGGTGTCAATGTTTGTTCCGGTTTAAGTGTTTTTATTAAATGTGTTAAATAAAATAAGGAAAATCCGAGTTGAATACATAACGTTAAGAATTTTTAGATAACGATGCCTATGCCAGTAATATCTAAACAATTTCTTTCTGTTTCATTTATAAATTTCTCTATCGAAGCGTAATCTGTAGGTATTTTCAATACATAATAATGGCACTTAATTTGGTTGCACCCTAAAATAGTAATTATATAAAATTCTTCATTTTTTTACAAATTATCCTACGTAATTATTCAAATAACCCTACACCTTATTAGGTAAAAGGGTTTTTGATAATATATATATATATACATGGCTGTCATATCATACGAAGCCCACCACAAACTACAGATGAATGGAAGCCCGAGGTTTGCGGGGTAAGGACATTTCGGTGGTATTGTAATTCTTCGGTATTACGAAGCCCAGGCGTATATACAATTTCGCTATGTTGAAAACACTCCGATCGTATGAAGCCCAACAATGTTGCCACGATTGTACAAAGCCCGTACGTGTATGTATGTATATACCCTGCCGATTATATGTAGCCCATTAGTAAATATCATCATTGTGAAAATATTCGCAACATTGGTAGTTTTAAACTAACGGACGATAGAAATCCTCTTAAGGTATTTAAGCGATTCAGTACTTTTTTAAATTTTTATCCAAAATAGAATATTGTTTACTATCTATCAAACAGCAAAATTGGCTAAAGTAATGTTATTGCTCGAGAAAGAAAGGGGAAAAATTTTCAAAGAAAAACAATAAATAAAATACAATTAGAAAAAGATATATACTACAGTTCAAACTCTTCTGAGGATGAGGACGAGGGGACAGTAATACGGTTGTTAAACAAATTTGTAAGAGAATGACAAATACAAATTTATTGGAAACAAGGAAGGAAGCTTAAAAGAAGAAACTGCTACAGATTTGCATCTAAGTAAAGAAAAGGAAGGTCAGAAGATGAGGATGAGGAGGATGGTAATACGATTGTTAAAAAAAATTGTAAGAGAATGCCAAATAAAAATTTATTAGAAAGAAAGAAAGGAAGCTTAAAATAACAAACTGCTACAGACTTGCATCTAAGTAAAGAAAAAAGACAAGAAGACAACAGAAAGAAAATAGGCACAATCTAATATATAAAATTCTCGTGTCACAGTTTTAGACGCCATACCCTCGGAAACGGCTTTACCGATTTTTATGAAATTTTATATCTTTATTCGGTAGGTCTGAGAATCGGTAGTAATCTATTTTTCATACCCCTAAATAATAAGGGTGGTCCACCTAAACATTATTTTTATTTTTGGACAAAATTTTTATTTTTTATGATGTGGCATTAAAAAATACATACAACCCTTAATTTTCACCCTTCTATCATAAACCCCTATTTTTTAATAGCCATTTTAGTAATTTAATCATTTTTAACACTGGTTGATAACTGATCGATTCACAGGCACACAAAAATAAAAAAAAGTTCTATGCCCGAGCTCCGACCTATGGTTCCCCATGTATTTTTGGCTCCTGAAACCAATCCCGGGGTCGGTATAGCCCAGACGTTCCATATTTGCGCCCTACGGTTAAAAAGATGACCAAAATTTGGCCATTACCTGCAAATAAGCGCAAAGCTTTATCTACGTGCCATTGAAGGGTCCAAACATGAATCAGTTGTTGAATAGGACCTCCCACATTTCAATTATCACTTGAGAGCCACGCATTTGCAAAAAATTAGTCCTAAAAAATTTCAAATTGTCAGAAATAATCATATGATTTCACCGTATTCAGGATCGAATTGATTTAAGAGGATTGTCTTCATGTAGCATTGCACAGTGAATAGACATAAAAAAAAAGAAAAATAATAAAAAAAAAATAAAAAAGAAAGAAAGGAGCCACAATATTAGCGTCAACGTCAACGTCAACGTCATTAGCAGGGTTGCAGTTCCATAAACATTTGTGTACAGGTCACAATTACTTTTCTTTGGCGTGACCCAAAGCTAACGACGTTGACGTATAGCTGTGCTCCTTTCATTCTTTTTTATTTTTACTTTTTTAATATTTTTGTAAATGTTACTTTATTCATTGTGCATTGCTACATGAAGGCAATCCTCTTAAATCAATTAGATCCTGAATACGGTGAAATCATATGATTTTTGATAATTTGAAATTTTTAGCACCAATTTTCTGAAAATTAGTGGCCCTCAAGTGACAATTGAGATGTGCGAGGTTCTATCCAACAACTGAATCATGTTTGGACCCTTCAATGGCACGAAGATAAAGCTTTGCGCTTATTTTCAGGTAATGGCCAAATTTGGAGACACAGTGAACACATGCGAAGACAGCCTAGACAGTAATGAATCTGATAATGACAAAGTTACAGAACTAAAATGCCATGCAATAAGGATAAATATAAAAAAGAAAAAGAATCATAAAAGTGAAAGTCTGAAAGATAAAAAAAATTGTGGGTCGTATTCGATGGTTGCACAAAGAAAAGAAAATTGTACTAAGTACTTTGAAAAACACGTTCAAAATAAAATCACACCTAAGACGCACGAGTGCAACCAGTTTCTTGTTAGACATGGGAAGGAACTTCAGAATAAGGATTGGGTTAGGGTAAAAACTTTGGTTTATAATACCTTTAAAGGGAATTAAGGTTAATTATATAATATATTACTGTCATTAAACTTCTTTGAGAAGCGTAGTAATTTCTTTATTTCTTTTCTTATGTTTTATATTTTCTTTCACCCTTTAATTATACAGCCTACACATTATTATTATTTTAATGTTATAACCAAAATTTTCAAACGTGAATATAGTGACTAGTAAATATTATTATATTTTTAAATATTATTAGCAAAAAATGCGTTTTTAATGGCTAAAACTGTATAGTAAATAGTTTCTATATCGGAAGAAGTGACTGTAAAATCAACCAATCATTCCTCAACAGGTAATACAAATTGAAACTGATCTTATTTGAGGAAAGGAATCATGGCTAATAGATAGATTTGTCAGAAATTAATCATCTTGATATTGGTTTTGTTTTTGAAACTATCTGAAGTCGGAACAATTATAAAATTTAAGATTTCAACATTTCACCTCTTGAATGATACTTTGTAGATTTTGTAGTCGCTCCATAGATACTGATTTTAATATTTTTATGTTTGACTGTATCATAATACCTTTGTTTATGATTCATGGCGCTATTTAGCGCTAGTAGTAGTAGCACTTTATGAACTATTAAGAAGTTAAAATGGACTTCTGTCAATATCACAAGAAATGCCAAAAAGTTTACAATTTAGTGCATTTAAGTTATAAAATACCAGTACTGATGTGCAATGATAAAAATGAATTAAATTTCTTTTAAGATATGGTGTTCACGAAAGAGTAAAACAAATTGAATTTAATAATAACAACGGCGACCTAAGGTTTTCTTACCTTTTTCTTTCCTCAGGGCGCTGACACGCTTTTCTCATACGAATGGTAGGTTGTCAGGGGGTTGTGCACAAGGTGTTTTTTGTGGGAGTCACAGCACGTTTTGTTTCGAATCACACTCTCTGGCAAACTCAGACAGACTGGCGCGCACTTGTTCTGGCCCTCTTTCGGCAGGTTTTTTCCCCACACTTTTTTTTGGAAGCAAACCTTAGGTGAGTTCACGCGACCCGCGAAAATTTAAATTAATTTATAATACAAACGCAAACATTCCGCCCACCAAAAAGGACATTTTTTTAATATATATATATATACATTGCATTCACACGACGACTATAACTACAAAGGTTTTACATACGACAATTATTGTGAAGGAAGAGGGCATAGTTTTACGAGAGGTCGGTCTATAAGACCCTTAGTAGTTTGTACTTGGGCGACACGGGGCGTGTCATCACGACCGCGATACAAATGGACAATGCGTCCCAAAGTCCAATGCAACGGCACCGTTGATTCATCTTTTATTAAAACGAGAGTCCCCGTGGCTGGACATGATGTCGGGGTAGTCCACTTGCTGCGCTGTTGAAGTGTATGTAGATACTCTTCACACCATCTACGCCAAAAATCCTGATGGAATCTCTGGAGTAATTGCCAGCGCGTGAGTCTATTCAGTTTCACGGAGGTAAGATCCCTTTCAGGAGGCGCACACAGGGGTTCCAAAGTAAGAAAATGGCCCGGTGTGAGTGCAGCTAAATCATTGGGGTCAGAACTCATACTACACAAAGGGCGTGAATTTAACACGGCCTCAATCTGAGCAAGAATGGTTGATAGTTCTTCAAATGTTAGGATTTGATCACCGACGACCCGACGAAGGTGGGTTTTCACAGATTTTACTCCAGCCTCCCAGAGGCCTCCAAAGTGGGGAGAAGAGGGAGGATTGAAATGCCATTTACACCCAAAGCTTCCGTAGCTTGTTGCATATAAGAAAGAAGTAACTTATTTGCGCCCACAAAGTTAGTGCCACAGTCACTGTAAATATCTCCGCATCGACCTCGTCTGGCAATAAATCGACGCAATGCGGCTAGAAACGCATCCGAAGATAGGTCTGACACCAACTCAAGGTGGATGGCCTTGATGGCGAAACACACAAATACACAGATGTAGGCTTTCGTCTTCTTGAAACCACGGAATTTACCCAAAGTAACATACACGGGACCGGCAAAATCAACACCACAATGGGAAAAAGGTTTAACTTGTGACACTCTCGCTGGAGGCAAATCACCCATGAAGGGGGTTACAACAGAGGGTTTCACCCGGAAACATCGGTTACACTTGGACAATACATGATGGATCGCTCGTCGGGGTGATAAGATCCAGAACTGTTGGGATATTAAACATTGAAGGGTGCGAGGACCGGCGTGTAAGTTTGTTCGATGGAAGTGAAGGATAATCAACTCGGTGAGTCGGTGAGAACGAGGCAACAACATTGGATGTTTTGCGTCGAATGGAAGGGAGGAGTGACGCAGACGGCCCCCAACTCGAATCACATCATTTGAGTCTATGAAGGGTGCTAATTTTCGTATAGGTTTTGACACTAAGTTACCACCCTTGAGGGCGATGTATTCGCTTTTGAAGATCTCCTTTTGAACAGCTTGAACAATAACCATTAATGCCTGGTACAATTCTACATCGTTAAACGTCCCGTTTTCACTGGGTCGTTTTTGGAGATGACTAATAAATCGTTGACAATACGCCACAATCCGTTGAATTTTAGCCAAAGAGGAAAATGTCTCCAACAACTGATTTACCCAAGCAGAGGGTTCGATAGAAGTAAAAAAAGTTACTTTACGTTCTTCGCAGGCAATTTCTTCTGAAGAATTGTCTTTTGGAAGTGAAAATGTCTCGGAGGGTAGAACATCAGACGAACTTGATAGCCACTTGGGACCCGCCCACCATAGCGGGTGTGAGATGAGTTTTCTCGGTAACAATCCACGGGATCCACAATCAGCAGGGTTGCCAGACCCGGAAATGTGATGCCAAAGATTGGGTGCAACCTTTTCCTGAATGTGACTGACACGGTTGGCCACAAACGTCTTCCAACGATGGGGAGAGGAACGTATCCAAGACAAAGCTACCATGGAATCCGACCAAGCGTATATCTCATCTATGGAAAGTTGCTGAGAATACACTTGAACAACAAAATTCAAAAGATCTGAAAGTAAGACGGCGGCACATAGCTCCAGACGTGGGATAGACACTCTCTTTAATGGAGCCACTTTGGACTTGGCACACACAAAGGTAACGACAGGACTGTCATTAACCGAAGATATTTGACGTAAGTACACCACAGCTGAGAAGGCAATATTAGAAGCATCACAAAACCCATGCAGTTCAGTTCGGATCACATTATTCATGACAATTCGACGAGGTATGGTAATGGTAGACAAACACCATACTTCAGACTTGTAGGTAGACCATTGGGTAAGTAGTTCTAAAGGAGGAGGGTCATCCCATCCAATGCCTTGGCTCCACAAACATTGTATCAAATATTTAGCAAAAAGAGTCAATGGGGATAGGAAACCCAATGGATCGTAGATACGCGCGACCTCTGACAGTATATTTCTTTTTGTACACGGACGATCAATACACTCGACTCTATAAGAAAAAGAATCTGTGATCGGACACCATTGCAATCCCAACACCTTCATGGCTGGGGATTCCTTGTCCAATGACTGGGGTTGTTGATCTGAAAGTGGAACAGATGAGAGTAAGGCTGGACAATTGCTGGCCCACTTGCGTAACTCAAATCCCGCACTACCTAACAACGAAATGAGTTGTTGTTGTAACTCACATGCTTCCTTTTCAGTATTGGCACCATCCAAGATATCATCCACGTAGATGTTAGAACTTAGAGCTTTAGCTGCTAATGGATATTTATCACCTTCATCCTGGGCCAATTGTTGTAGACAACGAATTGCTAAAAGGGACTTGAGGATACCCCGTATGTCACGGTACGAAGACGATATTCTTCGATGGGATCTGACTTGGAAAATCTCCACAGGATTTTTGATATCGCTGTTGGGAATCCACCACTAAGATTTGACGATACATCTGCCGAATATCTGCGACAAAAACGAATTCATGAAATCGAAAAGATAGAAGTAACGAAACTATGTCCTTTTGAAGTTTGGGACCTGTTAGTTGGATGTCATTTAACGATACACCATTTGATGACTTTGCCGAAGCGTCAAACACAACACGTAATTTTTGAGAGTTACCATCACTTTTGATAACACAATGATGGGGTATGAAGTAACTCGATCCTTGGTTTTAATATCAACCATGTCTTTTACCATGTGGCCTTGATCCAAATAGTCTTTCATGAAGTTTGAATAGGATTCATGCAGAGAAGGATCCTTTTCCAACCTACATTCTAACGATAAGAACCTGCGTAAAGCAGAACTATAAGAATCACCTAGAGAGGGACACTCATCAGGAAAGGGTAAATGAACAACATATCTGCCGGTTGCATCACGCCGATGTCTTTCCACAATTATTTGTTCGCACAACTCGTCTTCGGGAGAACTTACGACCTTTGATGTAATTTGCTCTAATTCCCAGAACTGTCTCAATTTTACATCTAAGTCATCGTTTATAGAAGTGTGAAATGAATGCACAAGAGTATTAGAGGAGTTTGATATTTGACCGATTAACACCCAACCGAATATTGTATTGATGGCACTTGGTTCCCTGGTTTACCTCTTATGAAACCTGGTTTCAAGACACGAGCATAGATATCAGCCCCCAACAGAATATCTACAGCCCCAGGCTCTCCATAGCCAGGATCAGCGAGAGCAAGATTACTAATAGTTTTCACCTTTTGAACACACCCTGTAGAAGATGGAGTGTTGTTACAGATGCTTGGTATGACGATCATTTCAATTTCAAAAGCTGACTCATGAGGCGGTTTTACCATACATTTTAGCGTCCCTAATGTCGATGACGTCATCATTTGATTGACACCTTGAATTGATATGGATGCCATAGAGTTGGGAAGATTCAAACGCTTAGCACAATCAGATGTAATGAAACTCGCCTGGCTTGCCGAATCAAGGAGCGCACGACATTTTTGATAGTTTCCATCAGCACTCCGTACCTGGATAACTGCCGTGGCAAACAACACAGTATGTTTGAATGAGAAGATGTTAGTCATTACATTCACCGAACTAGTGCTAGACTGGTCCTTATTTGTACTGGATGACTTATCTGAAGTAACTCCAGAGGACACAGGATCAGAAAAGAAATGTAAAAGCGTGTGATGTCGCTTGTTACACTGCCTACAATTAAATTTTGAAGAACAATTTGCACTGGAATGAGACACGGAAAGACAATTAAAACACAATTTTTGTTCCTTTGCGAATGAATGCCGATCATAAGTGTTTAATGCTAGAAATTCGCTACACCTTGAAACGAAGTGATCCTTTACATTTAATGCATGGTGAGGTCGTATTAGTCACAAACGCAGAAATTTGTTTTTGGTTGGATCCAGGGTTTGGTTGTTTATTAAAAGCAGCTGCGCTTACCGGTTTTCTAGTTGATTTGGATTGTTTTGATGACACAGTTTCATTTGAGGTTAGAATAGCTGTTTCGTAAGCCTTGCACCTTTCTTGTAAGAAAGAATATAAATCCTCGAATTTCGGTATGGTTGACCCGCTAAACTTTATCTCGAATTCATTTTTTGTTGTATTATCTAACTTGTGAAGTAATAAATTTAATTTAGTAAAATCCCACATATCTATATTAAATTTTTCAATAGCTGCCAAATTTTCTGCAAATGCGGACAAAACATTTCGCAAACTCAAAGCTGCGTTTCCATTGAACGGTTCTACATTGAATATGCCCTGCCAATAGCGCGTTAATAAAACCCGTTTATCTTGATATCGTTTCACTAACGATTGAAATGAGATTAAATAATTGTCACCAGTAGTCGGCAATTTTCTCACGATAGTCAATGGTTCCCCGGACAAATATGATAGTAAGTATTGAAAACGTTCAATATCCGACAGCGAAACATTCTCGTGAATGAGCCTCTTATAAGTGTCGTAAAATGTGGGCCAATCATTCATGTCTCCGTTGAATTTGGGTACCTCGATCTTGGGCAGCTTAACTTTAAAACACGAATCAGTATTATGATTTTGACTAACTTGCGTAGATGCTATTGAACGGACTGAACCTCTATCTGAACCCACCGGACTACGATTTCCGGGTGGAAATAATTCACGGTAAATACCCCTAATCGAATATTGCACATTGTCGAACTCTCTTTGTATATCATACTGTATTTCTAAATTTTCCGTATCCACCACCGACACCATTTCCATCTGTAACGACTCGAATTTGTCCACCAACTCATTTAAGCTTTCATACCTAAGTTCAAAATCCGTAATTTGGTTTGAATCAGCAAGTGCCGTCTGACCGGCCCTGAGCAAGTCCTTTACGCGGGTAAAGACATGACGCCTTTTGTTTTCAATGGCCTTAGTAGCCATATTTCACAAATTAGTTTCACGAAATTCAGGAAAGAAACGGTTTGAAATATTTCAAAACGCGAGTACACGAAATGTAGAATTCAGACAAATTTTGTTTATGCACACGAAAACACGAAAGAACAATAGGACACATAAATATCTATATACTGAAAGTAAAATTCCTGAAGTATAAGGAAATTTTACTGGACGTGGCAACAGCGCATCGCCGAGCACGTAGGAATGTAAAGCGCAAAAAACGAGAACACGTGTATAGCTACGAATCGTTTTCGTTCTGTGCGACTGCAATGTATTATATTATAAGTTGAATATTATGCACAATGGAATCACAAACACGATTGAATTGTATAAATGGACCGTATAAATGTTTATAGAGCCTTTCAAATGCGGCTCGAAGGCCAAAATGTTCACGAAAGAGTAAAACAAATGGAATTTAATAATAACAACGGCGACCTAAGGTTTACTTACCTTTTTCTTTCCTCAGGGCGCTGACACGCTTTTCTCATACGAATGGTAGGTTGTCAGGGGGTTGTGCACAAGGTGTTTTTTGTGGGAGTCACAGCACGTTTTGTTTCGAATCACACTCTCTGGCAAACTCAGACAGACTGGCGCGCACTTGTTCTGGCCCTCTTTCGGCAGGTTTTTTCCCACACTTTTTTTGGAAGCAAACCTTAGGTGAGTTCACGCGACCCGCGAAAAATTTAAATTAATTTATAATACAAACGCGAATATATGGAATGATGCTAGGAAATTTGCTTTGCTGCATGTTCCATGCCTTCATTACTCATTTCGAATAAATTTGACAATTTAATAAATTTAAATGTCATTAGTCAAAGCATACTAAACTATTTTTCAGGCATTTCCAATCGAGTAGTTTTATCAACGCATATTAAGAAAGAAATCCTCCTCAACCGAGACAGTTGAACATAAAACTATGTATGCAATTCGTACATAATCAAACTTTTTAGACTCGTCCAATAAAGCCCTACATTATGTACTTGTTACGTAAATAGCTAGGTTATTAATAGTATTTATAAAAAATCACGACATACTATTATTTCATGTTTTTGTTTCTTATTCGTTCCTAATTCCGCGCAAAAGACATTAAAACTACATCAAATAAATTGTGATAGTATTGTTTTTCACAGCCTATGTCTGCTAACAGATTATTTATTGTCATGTTTGTAATAAAACATTAATATCTTGTAAACGGTGAGATTTTGGTATATGGAATGCTAATACAGATCAAAAGAGAATAAAAAGAAGATAATTGAATAGAACACAGGGGTGTTTAAAATAAAATAAGTAAGTTATTTAGATTTTAATTTGTCAAAATTAGTCGCTTAGTATTAAACACCCTGTACAATTTACAGAAATTATTATCAATGATGGGCATTCTTCCTCATATAGGAAGCACACGTATAAAATTTGAATATTCTAGCTAAGATATTGCCATAACTAGCTTGAATTATATGTACCTATGCTTAAAAAAATTAAATAATGGCTGTTTCCATATAGGAACTGTTTATGAAACCTTATCTAAAATCATCAATCATTTGAAATAAAGAAGCTGATATCTACTTTCGGTATAACCGGAAGTCCTACATCGATGTCAATATTTTCATTAAACTGCAAATTTTAACTAACCCCTGTATACAAATTATTTGGTTTCCTAGATACGTCTAACGAAAGGTCTTCGCGCCACATATAAAATAGACGTTGCCAAACTTCAGGGCTTCTTTTAACATACAGAACATATCCGGCTTCGTAGCATTCGTAGTACTTCTAAAGTGTATATACATTTTCAGTAGCGCCAACTGGTGGCACTTGTCATGTACTACAAGTGTATTTTCTTAGAAATCTCACAACCCTAAACGGCTTCGAATAAAAATGGTGTTTCTAGAGCCACCTATTTTATTTTTATTGAAACCTTTACAACCATTAGGAAGCCCGGACGAATATATACATAATGTACTAATTTGAAATTTCAAAAGATGGTGCCACATACTTTTTTCTCAAAGAAAACACTGAAAAATTACGAAGCCCGGATTCGGGCTTCGCAAGTCGGTGTCGGGCTTCGCATATCCGGTGCAATATATCACTTTTGGCTTCCTAAAGGTGGAAGTTATATATATATATATATATATGTACGTTATGTACTTTGTCACTTCCAAAGTAGATACACGACGCACGTTACCACTTCATATATAACCTCGCCACTTCCGTCGATGGAAGTGACAAGGAAAACTATTGAAATTTGGTACAAATGCCACTGATGCCTCTCTCAGGCTTATGGTAAAATTTCGGTTGGAAGTGATTTTGTCACAAATTTATCTGTAGTGCAACTTTTTAGTTCGGCTATATATCGCTGGCGCTGCAATCGGCTGTAGGTTGTATATATTTAGATATTGATATTACTAAGCTACTTCCGTGTATAGTGCCGTTCGTTCACACTTCCATTTTTTGGCAACAGCGCTTAATACTCTACGGTAATGATTATTATTCCACTTATCCGTTTCTTTTATGATATATTTACAATGATAAGTTCAAGATCTTATAGAATTTATCAGTCAGCCATATCTGTGGGTAAGTCAATAAATGATTTTTGAATTTGTTGGAATAAATTGATATTTAATGTTTATGTAATTATTTTACAGCAAATGAAAAAAAAAGAAGCTGTCGAATTAAGAATAACAGTCAAATTAAAAATAAGGACATTTACGTAAGTAGATTTTAAAAATATTTAAAAGTTGTTACTTAAATTTTCTAATATAATTATATCTGTATCTGCGTGTCTAACTTTTTATTATTAAATTTATGGAAAAAAAAACTAAAAAGTTTTACTTTAAATATATATTTGATATGAAACTATTCAAATTCAACATAGCATATACATAGTGTAAACACACTTTATTTTTCCAAAAATTAAATTTTATACAATTTTACAAAAATATGCAATACAATATAATTTTTAAATTAAGTTTTAATACTAAAATATAATGTTTTTGAAGTTACTTTAACGTTTTTTAATGTTAATTAGATTTTTTTATTTTTACGAATACCTACGTTCAGTAAATCATGCCAATATACAGGGTGGACCTGGCAAACTGTGTGTCGAATGAAAAAAAGTAAGGAGCCTTTTTCTGTTGTAAATTGAACAAGGATTCTAGAAATACTTTTTGTTTCTAAAAAAACACTGGCGTACCATTTTTTCATTAAAATTTCCCCAAGATCTGTCCGTACGCATGAGACTGGTGAAAGAAAAATAATATTTTTTACGTAAAAATATGTATCTAGATTACGTATTCAAAGGTTCCAAATTTCATTTAAATATTTAAAGTAGTTTTATAAAATACTAATGAATTTTGAACTTTTGATAATAATTTTGACACCCTGTATCTTTGTAACGAAGCATTTTTCGAATATAGTTTATAATACAAACTGATATTATTTTGTGGTTGTCTGTCTGCCTCTAAAGTTTCCGCTTTCGAAAGTGGACCACCCTGTATATTTCAAAAATGTGAAAACTTTTCTTAGTATTTTTCAAACAATATACTATAAATGTATATTTTGCCCATCTTAAAATAAAGTATTTATAGTTTTTAAAGTTTAGGTCTAATCATCATTACATTTCATATACCATATTATGTTGCCAAAAAAACGAAGCAAGCCGTATACCGTCATCATTTATTATTCGATTTTAACAAACAAATGAAATCGTTTTATTTATACAAGAAACCAACTTAAAAAAGTTCCCGTTGGTGTCAAGACTGTTTGACAGGCGATATTCAACTTTTATTTTTTTAAATGCCACTATTATATATTTTTGTTATTATTTATTATATAGGTTTTTTTCTGAGTGATATATAAAAAGTGAATATCTGATTACATGCCTAAGTTCTAGTAAGCTGTGAAATTAAAAATCCAATTTGATAGTTCTACTGTCGCTATTAATCAATTACATTTTTTTCAACAATGTGTAGTTCTAATGATGTTCATTGAAACACGGTTCGGGTAAAACTCTAATTTTATTTCATAATAACTACATAATATATATAAATTTGCTGAGGAAAGATATATTGCCATTGACGACGGGCGGATGTATAGGATCTTTGACCCGTGCTACTGCATTTATTGCAATGTTGCAAATAGAGGTTAATGGCAGTACACCTTTCCCCTTTACAATGTATAACCTAAAATCTATTACAATAAACAAATATTTTATTTCTATGAATACATTATAAATATATATATATATATATATATATATATATATATATATTTTATCCTACGGTACCATCAGATTAAAATACAGATTAATTATTTCTATACTTAACTAATCTATTGTTGTTTACAGTAATACGCTTATTTTCTACAATAATTGTGGAATTAACGCCACTTTTATTTACAACTTTATATGGACCTGTGTATGGAGTATCTAGCTTTTGTTTTTGACCCCTTTTTAACATCACTAGGTCATTTATCTCGAAATTAGATGGATTGATATGTTTATCATAATGTAGTTTTCGTTTTTCTTTAGCTATTTCTAAAAATTCTTGTGCTCTTCTGTGAGCTTCATTTAGTCTAAATTTTAGTTCATTTGAGTAATCTTCTATATTATATATTGGTGATCTTTTGGTTACATTTTCATATGGTAAATTTGCTATTTTGCCAAAGACTAATTCATATGGCGAATAGTTTATATCTGTGTGAGGAGTTATATTATATGCAAAGACATAATAAGGTAAGAATGTATCCCAATTAGAATTAGCTGAGTTAGAAACAAGATATTCGTTTAATACTCTATGATTTCTTTCTATACTACCTAATGATTCATGGTGGTATGCTGTTGATTTTATATGTTTTATATGAAAGAATTTATTAATTGATGTTTGTAGTTCATTTACGTATTCGGTTCCTAAATCTGTTTTATTATTATTGTATTAAAATTTTAAAAATACCAAATTTTATCATAAATTCTTCAACTAACGCTTTAGATACAGTTTTAGCATCTTTACTTTCTAATGGAATAGCTTGTATAAATTTTGTTAAGTTACATTGTATAGTTAATATATATCTCATATTATTTTCTGTAATTTTCAATGGTCCTACGGTATCCACTGAAATTGATTCGAAGCTTGTTGAAGGAGTTTCTGTAATTACGAGTGGTTCAATAGTATGCTTAATTATTTTGCTTTTATTACACTCTTCGCAACTTAATACATGCTTTTTTACCATTTTGACATATTTTTCCACACGTATTTTTGCTTTAACTTATTTAGAGTTCGCTTTACACCTGTGTGTCCTCCTATTAACGTGTTATGATAATTTTTTATAAGTTCATTTTGAATGTCAATATCATTTATTTTTTTTTGTGGTGTAAATAATAAAATTTTTAATCTTGACTTATATTTATCATATAGTGCGTTATATTTTTTCTTGAATATAGGTACCTTTATATAATTAAATATGTCATCTTGCATTGATAAACATAAATAAGAGTAAACATTTTCTTTTATCAGCTTCTCCAGTGCAAAATCTAAATTCTGCTCTAGATTATCACTTGATAATGTAATTTTTATAACTTTATCGCACTCAATTATATATTTTGCTTTATTTATATGTGTTTTTACGCGCGCTGAATTATTTTTATTTTTTGTGTCATATATTTTGAACGTTAACGTTTTTACTTTGTTTATTTCGGTTAAAGAAGTAACTTCCCAAATTCCCAGTTGGCCAGACTGGTCGTCCGAGATGTTTATTTGATTTTTTGTGGTACAATGATCTGATTTTGTCATTGACCTCGTAGTGACAGCTACTGTCGGGATCATAGCTTTTAGTATATCTGAATCTAATTTTATGCGTGATAAGGCATCCGCATTGGTATTTGTTTTTCCTGGTTTGTATAGTATTTCAAAGTTATAGTCCAGTAAATCTAAACGTATTCTTGTTAATTTTGAAGATGGAGATTTATGAGTAAAAAGTCCAACTAACGGTCTGTGATCGGTAATGACTATAAATTTTTATTAGCATTTTACAGATATGTAAAAAAATGTGTTATTCCACAATATATTACTATTAATTCTTTTAGAATATCTGGTTTATTTATTTCATGTTTTGTCAAAGTTCTGCTTGCATACGCTTTTGGATGATCGTGTCCTATTTCGCATTGGGACAGCACGCATCCCAGCGCAATGTTTGATGCGTCTGTTGTTAAAATAAATGGTTTTGAAAAATCGGGGTATTGTAAAATGGGCGGTTCGATTAATTTTTTCTTTAAAATATTAAATGCTTCGCTGCATTCTAATGACCAATTAAATGTTTGATTTTTTCTTAACAATTTATTTAACGGATATGCAATATCGGCAAAATGTGGTATAAACCTACGGTAATAATTTAATAAAGCAATAAATCGCCTGACATCGTCCGCATTTTTTGGTATTGGATAATTTTTTACTGCTTCATATTTTTTTGGATCGGGACTAATTCCTTTGTCAGAAATTAGATGACCTAAATAATTTACTTTGCGTTGCAAAAAATTACACTTAGTTGGATTTAATTTTAAATTAAATTTTCGACATCTTTCGAATACATTAATAAGATTTTTATTATGATGTTTAAGGCTACATCCGAAAATAATAATATCATCAACGTATATAAAAGCGCTTTCTCGTGTCGTATTTCGCCTTGGGACAGCACGCATCCCAGCGCAATGTTTGATGCGTCTGTTGTTAAAATAAATGGTTTTGAAAAATCGGGGTATTGTAAAATTGGCGGTTCGATTAATTTTTTCTTTAAAATATTAAATGCTTCGCTGCATTCTAATGACCAATTAAATGTTTGATTTTTTCTTAACAATTTATTTAACGAATATGCAATATCGGCAAAATGTGGTATAAACCTACGGTAATAATTTAATAAAGCAATAAATCGCCTGACATCGTCCGCATTTTTTGGTATTGGATAATTTTACTGCTTCATATTTTTTTGTATCGGGACTAATTCCTTTGTCAGAAATTAGATGACCTAAATAATTTACTTTGCGTTGCAAAAAATTACACTTAGTTGGATTTAATTTTAAATTAAATTTTCGACATCTTTCGAATACATTAATAAGATTTTTATTATGATGTTTAAGGCTACATCCGAAAATAATAATATCATCAACGTATATAAAAGCGCTTTCTTTGAGACCTGACATTGCTATCGTAATCATGCGAGAAAAGCTATTTGTTGAAATATTGAGTCCAAATGGTAATCTTTTATATTGATAATGTCCTGAATTTGTAGAAAATGCTGTTAGTGGACGACTTTCTTTTTCTAATTCTATCTGATGAAAAGAACTAGCTAAATCTATTGTAGAAAAATATTTAGCTCGACCTAATTCATCTAAAATATCTTCGATATTAGGCAGTGGAAACTTATCTTGAATAATTTTTTATTTAATTGCCTAAAATCTACTACCAATCGCCAATCTGGTTTTTCTGTACTGGACTTTTTCTTGACTACTAATAAGGGTGAGTTATATGGACTAGTGGAATGTTCAATTGTGTCATTTTTCAATAATTTTTGTACTTGTCTTTTATTTCGTCTTTTTGTGATTGTGGTAATCTATAATTTTTATGTATACTGGATCATTATCTGTTACTCTAATTTTTGTTTGTAAAAATTGTTAGCAGAAAGATTATCACCTTTTAAGTAAAAATGTCATTATATTCTTTACAAATATTTTTGATTGATTCCAAAACATCGGTGTCTACATTATTAAATTTCAGTTCCTCAAATAACTGTGTTATTCTGTGACTAACCTGAGTGTCGTATTTATTTACAGCTGTTTTACAAATTTCGTAATCTGAGAGCGGTTGTGTTTGCAGTTTTAAATTGTCTATTACGACATCATTACAAGTCGTATTAATTAATCTAATATGAGGTATGCCAAATTTTGAAACTAATGTGTTAGCAATAAATATTCCTTTTTTTATTTCTTGATTTAAAATTAAACTGTCTTCAGAAAAATATCTGTCTATAGGACATACAATTTCTGTCCTAGCAGGTATCTCAATTTTGTTAGTGTAAGGTAATTTAATTTTTAAAGGAATAACGTGTTCCTCGTGTTTAAAAATATACTTAAAGTCCAAGTATTATAATCTATTTTACAGTTATATTTTGACAAAAAATCTCTACCTATTATACCATCTGTTACAATTGGAAAATCGCCACTTACTAAATGAAATTCGTGTGTTAATTTATTTTGCTTATTAATATATATATTAGTTACAGTAGTGCCAAAAGTTTCAATTTTAGATTTTGTGATGCCTCCTATCTGACATTTATTTTGGGGGTTATATTTTTTATGATGATTAGTGCAAGGGATTTTACAAAGACTAATATCTGATCCGGTATCAATTAGAAAAGTTGTTAATTTGCCTGTCATTTCACAAAATATCTCGATTTAATTTGTTTCACCAGTAGTTAAAAATATTAATTTTCCGTTATCGTATCCAACTCCTCACACTTCTCTGATTTGATCGAGAGAGTTGGTCCTGATAGTTTTCCGACGGTTCGGTGTTTTGTGCGTAAACGTACCGAGTGTTACGTTGGTAGGGTCGTCGACTTTGTAAATATTGTCCACGGTGAGGATATCTACCTCTATATGAGTAATTTTGATTTTTATGCCCTCTAAATTGCTGGCTAAAATTTTGTTGGTTTTGATTATAGTTATTGTGGCTATTATTTTCATACCGATTTGTGACATTAGTACCTGGTCTACCTCGAGTACCTCGTATATGCCGGTTATTATATCTGTTTCCTTGGAAATGTTTTCTTTTAACATGGTAAATATTTTGTAAATTTTGAGTAGGACTAACTGACTGAGACTGAGAAACTTCAGCTTCTAGTGCTATTTCAACTGCTTCATTAAATGTTTTTACTCTTGACGCTAAAATTACGCCTCTAATATATTTATTTAGACCATTTTAAAAAAAATTTAATGCCTCTTGATCATTTAGTTTTATTATCGTATCACGAGTTTGAATACCTTGTGAAGAAATATTTATTTTATTTAGATCGGAAATAAGAGCTTCTATTTCAGATGCATAAACAGAAATTGATTTTGAGCCTTGCTTAACTTTACTTAATTCTGAATGAACTGATGCAAGCGTCTTTTTTGGTTTAAAACGATCGGTGATAGTTTTCTTTAATTCGCTAAAATTTTCAGGGTCATAAATTAAAGTATTTTTGCCTTACCTACCTTTAATTTTAGTTTTTAAAATAAAAGTTAAAAGTTGTTTTTATTTGCTTCGTCTTTTAATGAATCATTGTAATATTCGGCAGCATCAATAAAATCAACAACATTGTCAGGTTCACCTGAAAAATCTGGTATAATATGTGAAGCTACTTTGAAATCAAATTCCATTTTGACAATTACCTCTTCAGATGCGTTTTTTAAATTAGTTTTACTTAAACTAGATGACTGCTCAAATGATATATTACTTGAACTAGGTTCTTTAATAGAAATTTGCAACAAATTATCAATTCGGTTATTACAGTCATTTACTAATGTTTAAATTTGATTTTTATGTCATTAATTACTAATTTATCAGCTAAATTAACAGTTTTCTCTAGAGAAGTATATGTTTCAACAAAATTTGTATGCAGAAGTTTTATTTGATTTAATTTTTGCAAAAGACTCGACTCTTTATATACTCTATAAGGCTGTTTTCTTAAATTCTTATTAATTACTTCTGTATCTGCTAAAATGGATAATAGAGATTGATAGGAAGTCATAAATTATTACATATTATAACTAGACATTTATAAAAATATGCACAATACAACTTACACCTTCACTTGACACATATTTTGGAGTCTTCTGAGCCTGGTCGGATGAGGTCGCTCAGCCTGGTAGAAGAAAGTTTTTGCTAGGTCTCGTCGGAGATGGTTTTTACTGGGCCTAGTTGGAGGTGGTCTCAATTTTGTCGAAGGCTGCTAACTAGCAGTGGTCCAGGGTGGGCAGCAATTCATGTTTGTTGTCGGAAACTTTTATTTGAAAATTAGTTGCGAGAATGTTTTTGTAACGATTATAGAAGTGATTTAAACTTTTATATTTAGTCTTTTATTTATTTATATTAATGTGTTTGCACTAATATTTGTGTTAGTTTTCACTTAAGTTTTAATTTTCACTTATTATTTTCACTTAAATTTTAATTTTCACTTATAATTATTATAATTTTAAACTGATGTTGTTGCCTGTGCTTTTATGTCTCTTATAACACTTGCGGTCATTCGTTTCTTAAACATTTTAGTGCAGAAGAAGATTCCTAAGCAGCAGATCACTAAAAGTGAAATTAAGAGTATTGTTCCAGAAATAATGATCGCAGAATAAATTTGTGGACTTTTGTCCCCATTGTGCACCCATTTTGCACTTTCACTACTTTTTTGTATTGTAAATTTTTAGTTGGCAGGATCGCCATGTAGTTCTAATGATGCTCATTGAAACACGGTTCGGGTAAAACTCTAATTTTATTTCATAATAACTACATAATATATATAAATTTGCTGAGGAAAGATATATTGCCATTGACGACGGGCGGATGTATAGGATCTTTGACCCGTGCTACTGCATTTATTGCAATGTTGCAAATAGAGGTTAATGGCAGTAGTTATAATAGTGATGTTACTGACATGATACAAATTTATTTTTAATGTAAAAAATCAAATGACGACTGTACCTATGGCTTGCTTCGTTTTCTTGGCCATATGTAACATGCTAGTACATATACTTTGATTTGAGTTTCAATTTCATAAAAGCTTAATTCATAAGTAATCAAGAACCCCAGGTCCGAATTGCAGAATAAGAGTGTAAATTAATTTTATTAAGTAATGAGGAAAAGTTTGATAATATTAGAAAAATAGATCTATAACAATTTTTTTTGAGATGTAAGTAACTCTTGAAACTTGAAACAATAAATTATGAATCTTTAATATGACAGTAAAAATATTGGTTTTTATAGCCAAAAGAAAAAAGAAAGTAAAAGTTGGGCATGTGGTTTAACAAGAAGAATCTATAACAAGTGACCCTTTTTAGGTAGAAAATAGTATAGATCTGCAAACACTTACTGAGATATTTAAACTGTACCGTTGAATAGATAGTATTATATAGTAAGATATAACTTAGAGAAAAATTTATAATTTTATAAACACATATAATTTTATTCAATATAGATTTGTTTTTTATTATATTAAATAGACTTTGGCTTAAGGTCGCAGTATTTCTTGTCGTAAAATGACCAAATTTATAATGTTTTTTAGGTATAAAATTCTCGTAAAATAAAACGCGTATAATAAAAGTAATATCAAAACTAACTTTTCACTTTTACTATTTAAATTCTAGTCAAATAATAAAATAACTTTTAAAATGCATTTGTATGACACATTATTTCGCTTTTCTAACTTCACATTTTAACAATTATTTTCTCATACTTATAAACAAAACAGAACAGTCTTATGTAAGTTTATGTTATAACAATATTTACATCTATAGTTGACTTTAAAAAAAAATATCTATTTTGAAAGATTTCTGTACCTAAAAATTTGTTGGTTAGTCTTGGCTTGGCTTTCAGCCGTTTTATATTTAGTAGATACCATATTCACAGTTGACATAAGATAAAAAAAAAGAAACGAATGCGTTTACCAAACCCTAGATATGCAATTTCATTAATTAGTATTATTATTTATAATAAAAACAAACTTTTAAAAAAGGCCTGCAACTTTTGTAATATTTGTTTGTTATAGGCTATGTATAAAAGTTTGCACCCATTGATTTATTTTAAGAAAAGACATAGGGAATATATACGGTATAACATTTTTCTTAATTTAAATATATGAACGCTTACTTATTCTGTTTCCTAATACAGTTGCATCTCTAATGGAAACGCAAATAGTATTTTATGTTACCTTAATATTAGATTTATACAATATGTAATAATTTTCCACTCAAAATAAAATATGTTGTATATTTATCTAAATGTATATTTTTTCAGATGATAATTTTAGATGTACCAGTTCATGAACCCTCCTACCTATTCAAAAATAAACAAAATGGGTTATAGGATGATTTGTTATCAAAGGTATTGGCAAACATCATTTCTGCCAAAAAAGTGTTACGAAAAGAGATATGCATTTTTTAATACACTACAGAACTACACTGCCATTACAGAATAGTTTTATTTTTAGGATGGTCTGAAAGAAAGAAACCAAAGTGAATTAGAAAGAAAAACTGTTACCTATCAGGAGCGAGAATAAAACATTTTTTCCAAAACACAGGCAGCAGACGAAGTGTGACAGTAGTAGAATCTAAACTTCAACATTTACTGCATTAGTGAAGACATAATACACTACTGAAAATAATTGCAGGAACTTTTGCTGATTTCTTTAATTATTTGTTATTTGGAGAATATGCTTTTGATTTGGTCTTTAAGAATGTGAGACTTTAAAATATACTCGCGTCAAGAATTCAGACGTCTTACGTCATGGTTGATATTAGACGATTGTTTTTATTGTCAACGTAATTTTCGATATTTGGTGGCGTTAAAAATAAAATTTTTTTGCAATTTAGTGCAATATATAATGCAAATATTTAGTGTAGTATATAGTTTTATTACTCTCAGTTGCAGTTTCTTAAATATTTTGATAAAAATATAATGAATTATTCATTTGTTCGTATGACGTAAGTCGTCTGAATTCTTGACGCGAGTATACACGATAGAGTATATCAGTTTCAACTTCAGAACCGATAGTACATCGAAAGAAAAAAATATTTTGACATATAACATTTTCTTTTCAAACGCTTGGTTTTCGATATACAGGGGGTTAAATATAATTTTTTTTAAATATGTATGGGTATATGAAACTAAAAAAGTTATGCTAGGAAAAAAAATAAATATTCAACCCCTGAATCTCAAGCAGTAAGCATTTTAAGAGAAAATGTTATAGACCAAAAAACTATTCTCTATTGGTGCAATGTCGATTCTGAAATTTTCTGTATTTAAAACTGGTACACCTTCTATACAGGCACAATTTAAAAATTTCTAATTGAAATGCAAGCAGATATTCCTGTAACTATTTTGATCAGTGTATTTTGGAACTTTAGAAAATTATGTGACACAATTATGTATTGTAGGTATATTGTTAACAAGAATTTATGAATATAAACTTTGTTTAGTCACTGACTAAAAAATTGAATGGAATCAAGTGATTATCTGTCGTCAAGTTTTGAAAACAAATTATGATTCCACATTACTTTAAAAATTTCGAAAATATTAAAATCAAAAGTTGTTTGTTTTAGTTTTATATTGATTTAAAAAAAAGAATTTGCAGTGTAATGGAACTTAGATAAAGGCTTGTTTTTCCTAGTTTATAGTTCTACTATCGCAAGCTACAATAGGCTGGCCTACTATCAATTTTTTGTATTTAAAGCACTTTAAAAAATAAAACATTCTTGAAGTGTTGGCATCATCCATTATTACTTTAAGTATTTGCTATACAATTTATAATAAATATGAATTCAAAATATTTTTCGACTTTTATAGACTATTTTACATAAAATAAGCTTATTCCTCTTTTATAACTACTAGGTACGTCCACTGTCAACGAAAACTATTAAAACCATTGTAACGAGCCCGCCTTTAGTATTAAATACCTTGGTGAAGTGAAGTGGGGTGTTCGCGGGTAGTGCCGGGGACATGCGGAGACAAGAAGTTAGTGGACATTAGGACCATAGATTAAATATTAGGACGTGGGTCATGTTACACGCATTTTAGTTAGTCGTTATTGGTATTATTGTCCTCTTATAAATATATATTGTTCATTGTGTTAAATAATAAGCCGAGAGTGTAGAGCTTTATGTTATATCCTATATATGTAATAAAAGGAGTACATATTCTTATTGCCAGTCCAATTTCTTCAAGAGAACCACACCCGAGTAAAATATTCCTGTGCAGACAAGCAGGTTCGGTATATTTGGCGACCAACGGGGCCTTGAAACTTGGATTTTGGGTAATAAAGGCTCATTCTCTTCAACTGAATTTTGACTACGACGGGCTGGAATTTGGAAACAGTAAGTGACTACAGAGTACAGAAAGGAAGCAGAGCGGCGTTCGAGGTACGAGTTTGAGTTGGTGTACGCGGCACGAGGAGCTTCAGAGGCAGCGAGACAGCGGCCAACGCTAGCACCGGCGAATAGACGATCGGCAGTCGGCGGCGGCGCACATCAAAAGAATTGCAGCTGCACGGACGAAGGTCAGACGTTTCTGTTCATTATTTTATGTTAAACATTTCATATAAAAACAATTACATTTTGCAGTTTAAAAAAAAGAACTATATAGATATTTATTCTATTTGTATTTGATACTTACATTTGATAAATGTATTGTAAGGGAAAAATATTTTCTGTTCAATTTTAAGTACGTACGAAAAGATATAAAAATGTCGAAAAGTAGGAAGAAAGACAAGAAAAATAGCTCAGAAAGTTTAGAAATTAGCGAACTAGGGTCTGCGGTAAATGAACTAACGAAAAACGTAACTGCTATGCAAGAAATGTTACAAAACATGCTTATTTCTAAAGAAAAAGTAGAAAATAAAAAGGTATCAAATGACGAGGTATCTTCAAGGGAGATTAGGCAGGTGTCGAACAATAATAGGAATTATATTTCTTTGTGGAAAGATTTAGGTGGTAATAATAATGTTTTTTCACCTGGGGGGTCAACTCACCCTGTAGATTTCATTAAAAAATTAACTCAGGCGCTTGAGGATGCGGAAGTTCCTGACCATAAAAAGGTTGATTTGGCAGTAAATTGCTTGCGGGGATCAGCTTTGGGCCATGGCAAAACGTAACAAATTTGATACTTTTTCAGAGTTTAGTAGTTCGTTTATGCAGAGATATTGGGACTCAGAGGATGAGAGAAAAACGTTTAGAAGAATTGAGTATGGGAGTTATGAAAATGGATCGCAAGCCGATTATTTTTTAAGATTAGTGAATGAAAACAATTATCTATCTCAACCATTAACTGAACAGGAACTAGTTAAGATTTTAATTAAACATTTTGATCATAATATACGGCGTGGTATAATAAATAACGGTATTGATGAAGTAGATGAAGTAGAAAGGTATTTAAGAGAATTAGATGAAATGGATAGGGCGGAAGATAATAGAGATAGAAATAGAAATTTCAATAGAACAGGTTTTAATAATAGAGTTGATAACCGCGGAAATAATAGAAATAGGGAAATCCCAAGGGAAAATAATCACAATAATCAAAGAGTAGCGGAGAGAGATGAAACAGTTAATTTGATCAATTTAACTTCAGAAAATAAACAAAATGCAGATTCAGAATTAAACGAAATCCAGGAAGTTCCTACATTTTGTAAAAAAAGTGAAGATTTATTATCTGATAACGAAACGGTTCAGAAAAATATTACAAAAATGCAGTGGCCTTTGATTTCAATAATAGTACATGATGTATCAGTTAACGCGTTAATAGATACGGGTAGCCAATATAACTGTATTTCCGAGGCATTTTTACAAAAAGTTAGTATGCAGAAGAAAAATATTCCTATGCTACCAATGACTGGTTTATGTATTAAGGGGATTGGTAAAAGTCGCAACGCATTAGTTCGCAAGTGTTGATCGAATTTACAAAAAATAGTTATGAAATGGAAGCTTTGTGTTTAGTTGTTCCAAATTTAGCATGCGATTTGATTCTTGGGTGTGATTGGTTAGTTACATACAAAGGGATGTTAGATTTTAACAATTTTAAGATAACATTATCTATAACAGAGGAGCCTATTACTGTCGACTTCGTGTTAGAAGAGGGCTGCCCGATTGTGTTAAGTATTAGTGAAGAAGGGGATGATATTAGGATAAATTTTACGCGACCTACGTTAAATATTAGTTCGGAAGAAAATCGGTTAGAAATAGTGAAAAATGCTATTATGTTTACGGAAAATGAAAAAAAGGAATTAGTTCAGGTATTAAACAAACATAAACAAATATTTTCAGATCAACCAGGTTTAATTAAAGGTTATGAACATGTCATCGAACTGAGAGATAAAACTCCATTTTGTTTAAAGTCATATCCTATACCATATATCTATAGGGAGGCTGCGAGAGAACAAATTAGAGAAATGATAAAATGGGGGGTAGTAGAACTTGCTAAAACTGAATATATTAGTCCAATGATTGTAGTTCAGAAAAAAGATAAAAGTCCACGTATATGCTTAGACGCACGGTTTCTAAATTCTCGTATGGTAAAGGACCACGTCATTCCACCGAACCCCAATGAAATGTTTGAATTTTCGGGAATGAAGTACTTGAGTACTATCGACTTGACCGCGTCTTATTGGCAGATATTAATACGCGATGATTGCAGAAAATATACTGGATTTCAATTCGAGGGTCAGACCTATCAGTTCCGAGTTTTACCTTTCGGGTTAAGTACGAGTGTTGCTAGTTTTATTCGAGCTCTTAGTTTAATTGTGGGAAATTTAGATTTTGTTATTCCTTATGTAGATGACATTTTGATATATTCCGCGTCAGCCGAGGAACATTTATACCATCTCGATCTTTTATTTGAATCTTTAGAATCAGCAGGAGTTACAGTAAAAATTCGTAAATGTGAATTTGCGCGAAATAAAGTAAAATTTTTGGGTCATATATTAACACCGACAGGTATTCATATTGACATGGAACGTGTGTCTGCTATTCAAAATTTTCCAAGACCTCTTAATATACGGCACTTACGATCATTTTTAGGGACTTGCAATTTTGATAGGAGATTTGTGAGCAATTTTTCAGATCTATTGTTACCTCTAACTAAGTTATTGCGAAAAGGTTGTCAGTGGAAGTGGTCTGGCGAGGAAGAAAAAGCATTTCATCAAATTAAAGAAGCCTACTTTAAAGTTACATTTTTAAGACATCCTGAAATGGATAAAAGATTTTTTATACAATGCGATAGTTCAGGTTATGGGGTGGGGGCTTGTCTATTCCAAATTAATGAAACAACAAATGACAAAAATATTGTAGCGTTTACGAGCAGAACATTACGAGAAAGCGAATTAAATTATTCTGTTACAGAAAAAGAGGCGTTAGCTATTTTAAATGCGTTGAAACAGTGGCGTATCTTTGTATTAGGACGACCTTTGACGATTATCACCAGGGGCGCGTCATTTATAGGTAAAATAAATTATGACTGGTTTTGAGTTCATGGACCCATTCTTAGATGTCGCTCGCCACTATATTTTAAAATTTGTCGTGAGTTCTATTTTATCGGCACAGTTTATCTTGCATTACATTTGTTTACGATTTTTACATTTACGTTACGTTCTATTTGGTGGCGTTGGATGTGTTTTAATATTGTGTGATTTTCATTGGTTTTTGCTATAATTTCATAAACATTCTAGTTTTATTCTTCCTCGAAACATTATTTTATATTAGTGGTAAGTATTTGTTGTAAATATTGAAATTACATACCTAAATTCCATTAGCATTATTGGTTATGTTATTAAGTTGTATTCGTCTTTAGTTCTCTCAAAAAAGTAAAATATATAAAATTTGAGTTTTCCACTTTAGTAGATAGTTACCAAAAAAACATGCACTCTATTAAAAATATGCTTTTTAGGTAACATGAGTATGCGGAAAAGGTGTGCAGTTCCTAATTGTAAGAACAACAACCCAGAAAAATCAACCATACGATTTTTTACATTTCCAAGGAATGAAGATGTTAGAACCAAATGGTTATCTTTTATTAAGATGGAAAGTTTAAAATCCATTCCATACTCAAGTCTTCGGAATAAGCATTCAATTTGCGAAGAACATTTTGAAGCATTCCACTTTCAAACACCGGAACGAACAAAACTGAACAGGAATGCAATGCCTACTTTAAATTTACCACATGAAACGGGACTATTATCGGACATAACCCAGCAGCATTCTTTGCCGATATCAGAAGATTGGCACGAGGATTTGCAAATTACTTCCTCGACATCGGTGCCTGAATATTCAGAATTAATCAGCCCAGTGCCAGGAACATCGCAAATCCATGAGCCAATAATGGTAATCAATGAGCCGTTACCACAGACTCCTCCACCATCCACTTTGTTATATCTATGTATAAATACAGATATGTTTTGCGCATATGCGGAAGTACCATGTTCTTAATTCTGTATTCTTCCGCTTCCGCATGTGTGGTACTACACGGAGATACTCCGGCAATATAGATATATGGTTGGTCGCACGTGTATGTACTTGTCTCCAAATCGTAATATAAGTATTTATGTTAAAGTAATTTATGAGTTTCATTTCCCAAGATATAACAACTTGGCGACGAGGATAAAAGTGTATAGTGGTAAAAACTGTTAAACCATAAAAAAAATTAGCGAAGTTAGAAAAAGTCCGAGCACGTGTGTGAAAAATGGCTTCTTTAATGGGACAAACTCGGGAATTTACGAAAGACGTAGATTGGGCAGTGTATAAAGCTCGCCTAGAGCAATATTTTGTTGCTAATGAGATTCCCGAAGACAGTGCGGCAGTGAAACGACGTCGAGCTATATTATTAAATAGTTGTGATGAAGACTCCTATAAATTATTGTACGATTTGTGTGTGCCTGATGTTCCCGAATCAAAAACGTACGAAGAATTAGTAGCGTTATTCGACGGACATTTTGGGAAAGTTTCGTCAGTGTATGCAGAAAGGTATAGATTTTATAACGCGTATAAAAACCCGCACGAGACAGTGTTGCAGTGGGCTGCACGTGTAAGAAATTTAGCAGCAAAGTGCAAATTTGGAGGATGTTTAGCGGACATCTTAAGAGATAAATTCATCATGGGATTTGAAAAGGGACCTATTTTGGATCGTTTGTTTGAAGAGGACGAAAAATTAACGTTGGAGACTGCTATCTCGATTGCTACCCGCAAGGAAGCCGGAAAAGCAAGCTTCGAAATGGTTCAGCAATTTGGTGGGAGGATGAAGGAGGAGCCAAATCCGAACGCCATCTACAAGGTATCACGAGAACCTCAATATTCGAACAACCGACGAGTAGGTCAACCACAGCGAGGCAGCGGTGGTAGGTCCAGAGTTCCCGGACCAAGGTTAAACGCTGACAGCGAAGGAAGGCGTAACATAACCAACAAAAATGGCCAGCAAGTGAGAAAGAAATGTTGTGTTTGTGGAAAAGGGTTTCACAATCCACAGATTTGCAGATATAGAGAGTATGTATGTAATTTGTGTCAAAGAAAAGGGCATTTAGCTTCAGTTTGTAGAAATAATAAGTCAACTGTAACACATAATTTTACACCTAGTACTAGTAATATTTTAGAGGATCAAATTGATTGTTTGTATAACCTAAGGTCTACAAATAACCCAGTTTTAATAAATGTAATTATTAACAATAGAAACTACTGCTTTGAACTAGATACAGGAGCAAGTGTGTCTGTTATTTCTTTAGAATTATATGAAAGATGTTTTATTAATTTTGATTTTCAGAGAACGATGAGAGTTTTACTCAGCTATACTGGTGCTCCCATTCAACCCAAGGGATACATTGTAGTACCTGTTACCTATAAGGGATTGACCAAAGAAATCGAGATGTATGTGATAGAAAACGGAGGACCGCCATTACTAGGGAGAAACTTTTATAATGCATTCGAATTAAGTATTCATTCTATAATAGAAAAGGCAGAGGTAAGAAATATGGTTAGCCATGTTGATAAAATTTGCGAAAATGATGTTACTGTTAAAACATTATGTAAAAAATATTTAAATGTATTTTCAAATAAGTTAGGGTTGTTCAAGGGAGGCACCATACACTTAAATACGATAGAAAATGTAGAACCTAAATTTTATAAAGCACGTTCTTTACCTTATGGATTAAGAGATAAGGTTGAACAGGAATTAAAACGCTTGGTGAGTGAAGGAATTTTAGTTCCAGTTAATTATAGCGAATGGGGAACTCCTATAGTGCCTGTAGTCAAACAAAATGGTAACATTCGTATTTGTGGGGACTTTAAAGTAACTTTAAATCAGTTTTTAAAAGTAGACCAGTATCCTTTACCAAAAATTGAAGATTTGTTTATGTGCCTACATGGAGGCCAACAATTTACTAAATTAGATTTATCCCAAGCATATCAGCAAATTGAATTAGATAAAAGTTCACAGAAATTAACAACAATTAGTACTCATAAAGGCTTATTTAATTATACACGTTTACCTTATGGAGTGGCATGCGGGCCATCCAAATTTCAAAAAATTATAGAACAGACATTGTCGGATTTGCCAGGGACAGTCTGTTTTCTAGACGATATTTTAATTACAGCTGAAACGAGAGAGGAGCATCTCAGACGAATTGAAAATGTTTTAAAAAGATTAGCTAGTCAGAGTTTAACAATATCTAAAGAAAAAAGTGAATTTTTTAAAGACTCGATTATATATTTAGGACATAGAATAGATAAATATGGGTTACACACTTGTGACGATAAAGTGGAAGCGATAAAAACAATTAAAGTACCTAATAATCAAACACAATTAAAATCATTTTTAGGATTAGTAAATTATTATCACAAATTTATACCAAATTGTTCACGAATTTTAAAACCACTTTATAATTTATTAAAGAAAGGAGTTAATTGGAATTGGAATGAAAACTGTGATATAGTTTTTAATAATGTGAAGGACATTTTAAGTTCATCACGAGTGTTAGTCCATTATAATCCTAGTTTACCTATCAGATTAGCAGTTGATGCAAGCCCAGTTGGGGTAGGTGCAGTAATTTCTCATATAATTGGTAATGTAGAAAGACCGATTGCATATGCTTCCCAATTATTGACACCAGCACAACAAAAATATTCTCAAATTGAATTAGAAGCATTAGCGATAATATTTGGTTTAAAACGTTTTTATCAATATTTATATGGAAATAAATTTACTATTGTCACTGATCATAAACCGCTAGTGTCAATTTTTAGTCCCAAAAAGGGAATTCCACAGCTTGTAATCGTTTGCAACGATGGTCGCTAATATTATCAAATTTCCAGTATGATATTGAATATGTAACATCAAATAGAAATAATGCAGATCTATTCTCAAGATCTCCGATATGTGAAACTATTATAGATAATTTTGATATTTCCTATTTAAATTATATTAATGATAATGAATTTTTACCTATTGATTGTGAACAAATAAGTACAGAAACAAAAAATGATCCCATTTTGAAAACAATTTGTAATTTTGTTAGAAATGGTTGGCCTGCAAAACTACCAAGTTTTGCAAAGCCTTTCATAGTATTTAAAAATAATTTAACCATTGAAAAGGAATGTCTGATGATTGGCTACAGGGTGATTATTCCATCTATTTTAAGACCTAAAATTCTAGCTGAATTGCATAGCACTCACCAAGGAATGGTTAAAATGAAAAGTGTAGCACGATCATATGTGTGGTGGCCTTCAATGAACAAAGACATTGAAGATTTAGCAAAAGCTTGTCAACATTGTTTACCATATAAATCAACACCTCCAAAAAGTCCTTTGATAACGTGGGAATATCCTAAAGAGGCTTGGGATCGGTTGCATCTCGATTTTTTGGGTCCTTTGTATGGTAAATATATATTAGTAATTGTAGATGCACACAGTAAGTGGGTAGAAGCTTTCATAACAACTAGCATAACATCATATACTGTGATTAAATATTTACGTGAAGTTTTTGCTCGTTTTGGTGTACCTAAGACGATTGTATCAGATAATGCTCGTTGTTTTGTATCCAAAGAATTTCAAGATTTTTTAAAAATGAATGCTATACGATTTCAAAGCATTCCCCCTTTTTCTCCTCAGACAAATGGAGCAGCAGAGGCTGTTGTAAAAACAATAAAAAATGCTGTAAATTCATTATTAAATAAAAATAAAAATTGTGATTTAAGTCAAACTCTGAATAAAATTTTATTAAATTATCGAAATACTAAACATTCTACAACAGGCTTTTCTCCTGCTCAGTTATTGTTACATAGAAATTTAAGAACTAGATTAGATTTAATAAGACCTATTAATATAGAAAAAACTTTTATAAATACCCAAGATGTATATAAAAATGTTGAAAATAGTCAACAAGCACAAATAACCAACTTTGGCGGTAAGAGAAAAAAAATTTATTTTGAAAAAGATTCTGTAGCTGTCAGGGATTATAGAAGTAGAAAAATTGCTTGGATTCCTGGAGTTATTTTAAAACGATTAGGTCCAAGGACATATTTAGTAAATATTCCACAAATTAATCAAACTTGGAAACGACATTTGAATCAAATTGTAGATTATAATGATTCTTATAACACTAATACTGAATATAGACCTAAAAATAGAATTAACTTAGAAAATAGTTCAGATTTAGATATAGCTCCAGCAGATATAAATGTAAATAATAATCCAAATGTACATCAACCTTCTACTTCAAGTGGAACGTTTGTAGATACAGTTAAAACAAGACCAAAAAGAAAAATCAATGTACCTGATAGACTCACATATACTTAATCATTGTTTCTTATTATTGTTATTTTATTTTATTTTGTGTAAGGGGGGGAAGGATGTTATATCTATGTATAAATACAGATATGTTTTGCGCATATGCGGAAGTACCATGTTCTTAATTCTGTATTCTTCCGCTTCCGCATGTGTGGTACTACACGGAGATACTCCGGCAATATAGATATATGGTTGGTCGCACGTGTATGTACTTGTCTCCAAATCGTAATATAAGTATTTATGTTAAAGTAATTTATGAGTTTCATTTCCCAAGATATAACACACTTCTTTTGAAGTAACGACACCTGTGGAAGCGTTGGATGAAGCAGTCCTCAAAAAATCAGGTAGGTTTGTGTTTATTTAGATATTTAAAGCAAAGGTCCATGTTATGTAGACGAACCCTACTAAATCATAGATACAAAAATAGGCTATAGTAGTTCCATTTGTACGTACTATTGTAAGTCTTCATATCAACTGCACAATACATGTTTATACACTTATATTGTATACTGTTGTATGTATTGTATTTATTAATACAATATTATATATGGTTTTTTTCAGGTTGAACCAAACAGAGAAATAGGATTACCTTAAAAAGTTTAGAAGTTACTCGTTTGGAACATTTAACACCACGGAACCAAATCCTTTTTAAGGAATTAAGAAAGAATAAAAGAGCAGAGGCTATTTTAAGAAAAGGACTAACTTGTAGGAAACGTTTAATCAACATTAATAATATGAATGTACTAAACGATAAAAGGTTTAAATTGATTGATAAATTGTCATCATCGGCAAAAACATTTATATTATCGCAAATTAAACGTGCATCTTCAAAGAAGAAAAGTCAGTGGACTCTCGAGGAAAAGGCTTTTTTTTCTCGCCTTGTATAAACCAGGAGGTAAGGGTTACAGATTTTTAAATAAAATTTTTCATCTACCATCAAGGTATATTTTCATATATTAAAAGAATTAATAATAAATATTACATTGTTGTTTGGTTACTGCTTATTACAATTATGTTTTATCTCGAATAAGACACGAGTAAACTGTTAATTGATCTTTTTTATGTATTTATTTTGAATTGAAGTAATGCTGTTGCAAACGGTATGGGATTTTTATTTAAAACATATTATTTCATTCCATTATCGAGATTTCTCATTTATTGTTTCAACAGAATTACAGAGATTCATTTGAATTGTAATCGGAGTTTTCTCTGCCGTGCTCTTTTCCCCCGTGAATTTAGCGCTGAATATGGCACTTTTAGTTGTTATTTTTTGTTACTTGTACTTATCATTCATTGTTTTCACTCTCTGTTACTCACTCATCATTCATAATAAATTAGGTTTTTTTTTTAAATAATTTGTCTACATTCATGCAAAAAACAAAACTTTATTGAACTATATTTAGTGGAAAAAGTGGTTCTTTATTGCATTAGTGCAATAAAATGTTTACTGCATTCATCTACTACAGCGTTTTGTCATCATGACAAACATAAACATTCAAATCGACGTTATATTTTCCTAGACTTAATCTCATATAAATAAAACATTTTTTGGTTTTTGCATGAACGTAGAAAAATATTGTATGCAACTCGTACTTTTTGTACTTGTTGCATAAATAACTTTCACTATCTACAGTAAATTAATAAAGCAGGTGTATTTTCACATGTTATTTATTATACCCCAAATCTTTATTTTGTGGATAGCTAACACATTGGAAGTAAGTTAATAAATAAAAGAAATAAACACAACTGGGTTGGTTATAAATATGTTTGATGGCTCGCCCAAAGTTACATCGTAACTATTGTTGAACGAACCTGGGTGTGTTACACTACTATTTGTTAAATTCGTTATTCCAATATATGATAATATTATATGTGTATATGTATCTACATTGATAATAAACTATTCTTTTTTTTATTTTTATTTTTTTGCCTTTTAACATGTTTTTATTGTTTGTACGACTCTATGTCATAACTAGAAGGTAATGGTAAGTAATCATGGTTGAAACTATTTTGTTACCTCCAGTTTTAATTCCAGAAGAATTTGGGAAAATTAGTGTACAGCCACAATGGTCCACAGCTCTTCGCCTGAACCACCTACATTTAAAATGATACATTTGTTTTGCTATTAATGCCAAGTTTGGGCATCAGGCTACGGGCAGAGTGCCGTTGTGAATTCACTCTTGAAATTGTAAATAATGGGGCTTCACAACTTAAATTTAATTTATTTCTTACTTAAATGGAACATAAAAAACTTCCTTAGAAATACAAATTTTATGCTTACTATGTAGTTACACTAAGGACATACACCTTTTATGTTTCTACACATATAATTAAAGAACAGCATAATTAAATTTTTAATTAAAAAAAATTACATAATCTTTCGAAGATTAGTTTTATAATAAAATCATAGTAGCATAGGATTTGAAGAAGTAATTTGCTCATTTTATTATAGAAGATACTTAAAGAAATCACTACTCCACTGACTGCTAATACCTTGACTGTAATGCATTGAATTATTCTTAATGTTTGTTAATAGACAAGACGTACCTTTTATTTAGCAAAAAGTATTTGACTATAATATATTTTGTATTTATTGTTAATGTTGTTTCAGAAAAATATGATGAAACTTTAAAGGTGGGTTCTACGCAGTACAGAGTAAGAAAAATAAGTTCATATAAACATGAGTCCATCAGCTCTTCTGGCTCAAAATATACATCAGAGTGTAGAAAAAGGATTATGCATTTTTGTATATCATGTTTACGATTCTCGGCACAAAGAAATACATTAATTCGAATTTTTATATCGCACAATAAACTATTAATAATATATTTACTAATTTAATAATACGTAGCGATGATATGATATTACTAATAAAATTATGTTACAAAAAATCGAAAACACGATTTACAAAATACATATACAGAAATCAAAAATATCTTTTTTCAATACTCTTTATTTTGAATCCAAACCATTACGGACGGACTCAAGTTTATATTGATTTTTTTTTCTTATTTTTTACTGCACAATCCATCCTTAAATTTCTCTCATATTTCTGAAACACGTGACATTTAGATCTCCCTGGTATATAGGCAACCAAATATCTCCCTGGTATATAGGCAACCAAATATAAAATATATAATATTACTGGTTGTCGGACAATGGTTTGTACTTTTTGGACCCATTCATAGAGGCGCTCTCTTAACAAAATCTTGATGTCAAATGTCGCTTCTTTTCTAGTGTATGTTCTGTGATTATCACCGACCACAAGGCTTTGTCATTTTTATTAAAATGTCGGTCACTCAATTCTAGGTTACTTAGGTGGACGTTATATCTGCAGGAGTATTCATTTGATATAATACACTGCAAGGGAAAAGATAACATATTGGCAGATTGTTTATCGCGATATCCGGTAGACATGGATCCGAGACAGGTTGAGCCTAGTAAATCTGAAATAATAGAAATATTTTCAATTAAGCATTGCGAAGCATTTAATATGGCCGCTAAAAATATTAAAAAAATTTCGGGAGACCAACAACAGGATTCGTTTTGTAATAAAATTATTAGTAGCTTAAAATCGGTCGATTGCCGAACGTCAATACTAAAATGGTATACGGTTAAAGATGATATCCTTTATCGTAGAGGTGATAGTGATGAGGAGGAACAAGGTTTACGATTATGCATTCCTAAAAATCATATTCTAGCCTTAGTTCAACAAGAACACGAGGAACGTGGCCATTTTGGGGCTAATAAGTCGTATTTGGCATTAAAAAAATATTATTTTTGGCCGAAAATGAAAACAAGTATTCGTCATATAGTTAGTGGGTGTACTTTATGCCAACAAGTCAAAATATCCTGTCGTCTTCACGGGGAAATGCACAGTGTAATAGTTGATGGTCCAGATAAGTTGGTATGCTTGGACTTAATGGGGCCGTTACCAAGGTCTAGAGCGGGTTGTACACAATTACTAGTAGTATTAGACTCATTTTCAAAATTAGTTTCTTTATATCCATTACGACGTGCGACTACTTTAGCGATTTTTAAGAGACTTAAGAACGATTATTTTGAAAAAATCGCCAAACCAGAAATGATACTAACCGATAATGGTACCCAGTTTTCTAACCGTTGGAAAGCATTATTAGCAGCAGAAAATGTCAAAGCGATACATACTTCAAACTATTATCCACAAGGAAATAATACAGAGCGAATAAATCGGGAGATAGGGCGTTTGTTACGTCATTTATGCCATCAAAGTCATACGAAATGGGCGCATGAACTGAAGCGAGTAGAAAATTGGTTAAATGAGGTTATTCATGAAAACACGGGTTTTACTCCACGTGAAGTTCATTTTGCACAAATCCGAGATGAACCGTTAGTTAAAAAGTTAGGATTACCGCTTCAAACAATTGATAAAGATGTTGTTATTACCTTGGCACATGAAAGGCTAATGAGTAAGGCTGATCGACGAAAGCAACGTCATGCTAAAAAGTATAAATGTACTGAATTAAAAGTGGGAGATTTAGTCTGGGTAAGATCCCATCCTCAATCGTCCGCTGAAAATGCTAAGATAAAGAAATTCTTTTTACTGTTTGAGGGACCATATAGTATCCTGAAATCAGCAGGACCTAATTCCTTTGAAGTTGCCAACGAAGGTAAATTTCATTCAGTTCAGAATATTGTAAATTTAAAGAAATATGTTTCTCCATGTACTCAAGTAGAAATCAATAATTAAGCATGTAGGTACGTTTTGTTTTCAAATTGATGTTAGATTAGTTTATTTTGCAGTTGTCCTATGTTTTTATGTTTTGTAAATTTTGAAAAAAAAAAATATTTTTCCTTAAAATTTAGGGGGGTAAATGTAACGAGCCCGCCTTTAGTATTAAATACCTTGGTGAAGTGAAGTGGGGTGTTCGCGGGTAGTGCCGGGGACATGCGGAGACAAGAAGTTAGTGGACATTAGGACGTGGTTCTGTTACACGCATTTTAGTTAGTCGTTATTGGTATTATTGTCCTCTTATAAATATATATTGTTCATTGTGTTAAATAATAAGCCGAGAGTGTAGAGCTTTATGTTATATCCTATATATGTAATAAAAGGAGTACATATTCTTATTGCCAGTCCAATTTCTTCAAGAGAACCACACCCGAGTAAAATATTCCTGTGCAGACAAGCAGGTTCGGTATACCATCTGTTTAAGCCCTTTAAAGTTTAAATGCCCATTTAGGTAGGTACCTGAGACATTTTCTAAGAATCAGCTCGAAACCCTTGAGATTACTGTAAGCAAATTTTTAACCTCTATGTTTAAAGACAACAATAAAAACTTGGTTGCATATATTTATTATTTCAGCTTTTAAAATAATTGCAAAAATGTATTGCATTTGTGTGCTATTGTACATATTTACAAAAGCACTATTTAAATGCTGAATATAAAGTCAGGTTTGTTTTAAATTACCAAGTTAAAAGAGAATAAGATTTCAGTTGAATAAAAAATCAAAGTAATTTGGAAAAATATGGAGTAGAATAATGAAATCTGTTTACAGCTGTTTGTTGTTATTTTTTTTTATTTAAAATATAAAATATGTCGCACTAGCAATTAGTTTTTTATAAGAACCAATAACGGAATGAAACTTTATTAAGAATAACTTAATAATTAATTCGCCTTATTTCTCGCCGTAAAATTATCAAATTTTTGATATTTTTCAGAAATATCGAAAAATAAAACAATTAGAGCAAAAGTAATACCAAAAATATTGATAATTCGTTTACTCGCTTTTACTATTTAAATTATTTTTTACTATTTACTATTATTCTCAAATAATAAAATAACTTTAAAAATGCATTTGTATGATATACATTATTTTTCTATTTTAACCCGACATTTTAACAATTATTTTCACATACTTATAAACAGAAGCGAACAATATTATATACAGAACCATGCAAGTTTATATTAAGTATCACAATATTTGCATCTACAGTTAAATGTAAAAAATACGTATTTTGAAAAAGATTTCTGCACTTAAAAACTTGTTGGTTAAACTGCTTTTTGTTGTTATATATTCGTTTTACTTTAGTACATTCAAATATTCACATGTGGCATGAGATAACATTCCCGTTATTTGGTAAACTCTATTATTCAGTTCTTAAATGTCTAAAATTACTTGTATATGTAGAAAACACTACTTCAAGAATACGGCGCCCTTAAACTTGTATGCGAGTACTTCAGTCTTTTAGACGAAATATTCGTTAGTATTTGCATTGAAATGGTTGCCTCCACAAATTTGTTTACATTTTTTTCTCTTGGAACCATTCGGAAAATACACTTCTTAATCGGATATTCTATATTTTTTATATGCAATTTATATAGACTCATTCACAGTGATTGACCATTAGAGGTTTTCACGAATGTAGTGATTATTTTATTTTGAAAATTTGACTCTGTATAATCGAATACGAGTTTTCCAATGAAAATATTTTATAGAAGCTACTTCCGGTTTTATTGGAAGTCGCCGCCAATTTCGTTATTTTAAATGGAATGGTACAATTTTTGTTTAATACTTATTTGAAATTTCTCATGAGTATTTCATAATACTTTCCCATACCTAACCGTTGTCCTTTTCGAAGCTGTATCGAATACTATAAGAGTTAAATAAGCAATTTTTACACCAAAAATTGTTGAATCTCTATGCTTTTTAATAATTTAAAAGTGGCCAAATTTCATACAAGGTGTTAAAAATCTGGTGCCAATTTAGTTAAATTCTGCTTCTTATGGTATTCGATGCATCTCGAAAAACACAAATATTAGGTATAGCAAAGTATTATGAAAACCTCATTAAAATAACAAGAGAAATCCAAAAATAAAAATCGTATCGTTCCGTTTAAAACAACAAAGTTGATGGCGAGGCCCCTTGAAAATATTTCTATTGGAAAGCTGTATTCGATTATACAGGGAGTCAAAGTTTATAAACAACATTACCGTTATTTAACCTGTATTAAAAAGTGTATAAACACAACTTATATTAGAAACAAGCTAAAATTACATACAGTGCCGCTGTAGTGAAGTTTATCGATAGCCGACAAAGTTATAGATGTAGATAAAACTTATTCTGCTTTGTACAGACAGTCAATATACCTATATTACATAGGGATGTATATATATAAAATCTGAATAAGAATAGTACGTTATGACTTCCAGAGATTTGGCAATGTTGCGTGAAGTAGCAACGCCACGTCAGTCTCTCGAATATATATATATATATATATATATATATTTGGAAGTGTCTTCGTATCATCTATATATTATATATGTGAATATTATAAAATAAAAAATTGCTTCCCCTCTTTTGATTTTCGGAATGTTTAACCAAGTAACTCACACTCATTAAACTTATATCAGGACGTATGCAGATAGGTTAACGCTCCGATGAGCTCTCTGTTGAGCAATTTTTCTTCAGAACTTCGTTTGTTGAATTTAGACAATTTTACATTCCTGTCCAACGGAGTTACATTCAGTCATACCGAATCGTTGTAGTACATCCTTAATGTAACCTGTACATCCTTAATGTAACCTATTTGATGTACGTTTAGAGGACAGAAAACTACTATCTAAGTAAAAAGTCCAGACCCCTGGGTTTGAAAGCCGATATTGCCAAAACGTAGGAGCGAAAAAAATTGAAATTTGGACCACTAGCCTCACTATTATTGTTATGCACAATCGGATCGAAATTTGTTTTTGAATATTCGTTTTTTTAGTTATTAGAAATAATGTACCAAAAAACACGATTTTCGGGCGGCAAAACGTAATCCTGTCACTTCAACTCGTCATAACTTTTTTATTTATAGGCTTTATAATGTGCCATTTTAACTGGTAATGCATTAAACTATGCTCTTTGGAACTGTGTAAGTCTCTCTTCTTAGAATTTCTTATTTTTTTTATCTTGCGTAAAACAGAAGTTGATGGTATCTTCGTAAATACAGCGTATTTTTTAAAAATACAAAAACAGTCATAGAACATAATATAAAAACCTTAACAAAGAAATATAACAGTTTTGTGAATTAATGCACTTGTAAACAGTGTATGAGTAAATATAGTTCTCAATTATTTCTTACGCGTTCCGTTCAAGCGGTGTAAAGTGCGGCGTAGCGGGGTTCGCGCTGTGACCAGTGTCGGGTGCTTTTTTATTTCAGCTTTGTTAAGATCTTAGAAAACATTTATTTGATACATACTTCTGTATAGCATAAATATTACATTGTTATTTTCTTAGCTTTCTTGACAATAATAATAATATTATTCTTGTGGAACTCTGCCTATTTGTGATTTTATTAACTATTAACTATAACATATAAAGTTTCATTTTATTATTTATTTATATCTCATATACATTGTGAAAGTTGCTCATAATATAAGTTTCTTTCGCATTAGCTTGAATATAACAACGGGATTGGTATATTGTACATGCATATATCTAAGTCGTCGTCATCATCATTAGGTATTTCCTCGTCATCATTATTAGTGCTGTCGTCGTCTTCGTCGTTCAAATTTATCACTAATGGCTCTACAGCAATATCCACTAAATGTTCTTTTTCCCTGTATTTCTGTTCCACACAGTTCGACACAGTTGGGCCAAACAGAATTTGGTATGATATTGTCTGAAGCTTTGTGGCATAATTTTAGTTTTTCTTTAGTTTTGTTGGGTTTTTGCCACACTTCTGAAAAAATAATAAAGATTAATTAAATAAGCCCTTGCGCCAAACGGAACAGTCAAGGGTTATTTTCGAAACTAAGTTTGCCTAACCAAAAAATTTTTTCAGAAGTGTGGCAAAAACCCAACAAAACTAAAGAAAAACCAGAATTTGGTATATTTTCCATGGCCGATTGGCAAAGGTTCAAAACATCTATTATTTTAAATGTAGAATTTCGTTTAGCAACGTCAATTTTAACATAAGCCCATACTAGTTCAATAGGGTTGAATTCACAATGAGCCACGGGAAGCCATAAAATTTTTACCATGTCTTGTCGCAAATCCTTTGTAATTTTCTCAAGTAAATACTTCTTCTCGAAATGATATTGCTGAGCTGTTGATAAAAGAACAGGTCGAGTTAATGTGTTAAATCGCTAATTCTCTCTGGTAGTGGTACCTTTCTATTTTTCAGCCACTGTACAATTTCAGTTTTCCTCCATGAAGTGATGGGATTGCGAAATTCTGGATCCAACATTGTATGATAAGGAGCTTGATCAAGGACAATCACTGATTTATCAGGAATTAGTGCAAGAACCAACCTGAACCATTCCTCGAAATTTTGCTTATTCATTTCGTCATGTAATCAGTTGATCTTTTCTTACTAATAAAACACTTCATGCACCCATTTAAAATCCATCTTCATTGCCAATATGTAAAATGATCACTCGCGGTCCCGCACCAGAAGGTCGTTTTATCCCTCCACGAAAGCCATTAACGGTTTGAATAGTTCTCCTGTACTGATCAAAGCCATCCCGATTTTCAGGTGTGATCATTTCTACCCAACCAAATTTTTTAGAATGATTAGCACCACACCATGTTTCGTCTGTGTAAAATATTTTCCATTTCATTTCTCGGTAATGTTTGATCGAGTATAAATATTCTGATCGTGAAGCCGCTATATTATTTTGCTCCATCAGGATCGACTTAGTTTTCAATTTCCAGAAGGAAAAATTAATTTGTTTAACCCTTCGTTTTAAAGTGGAGTTACAGACCTCAGGAAAGTCCAGAAGGTCATCCTTTAACCTTTGATGGAATTGTGCTATAGTTGGAAATGTTTTTTCCATGTAAAAGAGCAAAATTTGTCGTCGAATGACTCCTTTCATGAAATAATCAATTTCGATTTTTGGCCGTCCGCTTCTGAATTTTGGTTCGGAAACAGTACCAGTTTTTTTCTTTTCACTGGACACTCTCTTAACACTACTTTCACTGATTTTCAATCCGTCTGCAGTACGTTTTACTACTTGATTTAATTGGATTTGACATAAACCATTATTTCGTTCAGTTTCAAAGTAATCTTTTACATTTAGAACAATTGCTTTAAAATCCGCTGACATAGGTTGCGACATTACTGTTCTTTTCAGTAAATACTTATTAAAAAACTGCATATTTTAATCAAAAGTACTACCTTTTATAGTTAGCAAAACATAACAAATAGCCACAACAAAGAATTTTTTGAGATTTCGTTTACTAATCTACCATTTTTAACCGCACAAAAAAATATTGTTCTTACAGAGACCACTGAAAAATAACAATAACAATTTATATTTTATAGAAAAATATGTATGAAATAAGTAAATATTTTATCAAAGCTGAACTAATAAAGTACCCGACACTGGTCACGGAGCGATAGACGGCCGAGCGCAACCTCGCCACGCCCCACTTTACCCCGCTTGAACGGAACGCGTAAGAAATAATTGAGAACTATATTTACTCATACACTGTTTACAAGTGCATTAATTTACAAAACTGTTATATTTCTTTGTTAAGGTTTTTATATGTTCTATGACTGTTTTTGTATTTTTAAAAAAGACGCTGTATTTAGATACCATCAACTTCTGTTTTACGCAAGATAAAAAAAATGAGAAATTCTAAGAAGAGAGACTTACACAGTTCTAAAGAGCATAGTTTAATGTATTACCAGTTAAAATTGTACATTTTAAAGCCTATAAATAAAAAAGTTATGACGAGTTGAAGTGACAGGATTACGTTTTGCCGCCCGAAAATCGTGTTTTTTGGTACATTATTTCTAATAACTAAAAAACGAATATTCAAAAACCAATTTCGATCCGATTGTGCATAACAATAATAGTGAGGCTACCTATGGTCCAAATTTCAATTTTTTTCGCTCCTACGTTTTGGCAATATCGGCTTTCAAACCCAGAGGTCTGGACTTTTTAGTCCGATAGTAGGTGCCAATGAAATTTCCAATACTCCTAAGATCTCTTATGCGATATGTAAAATCCTACTCGAGTTTTTCTGTTTAATTTCGTCTATATACTTCAGTTCCTTGGAGAGCACGAGTATGTTGTCCACATAAGTAACTATAATTACTAGTTCCATCTGTCCTTAGTTGGTGCACACAGGGACCAGCCTTGGTTGGTGTGGCTCCGAATTCGTTAAAAATCTGATCGAGTTTGAAGTACCACACCTTTCCAGCTTGCCTTAGACCATACAAGGATTTCTTGAGTAAACATACCTTTCCTACGTTTTTTCATGTATCCACGATTTTAATGAGCAACACATCCGATGTGGGTAACTCGCCTCGGAATTCGATTGGACATCTGAAGTTCTCAACACTGGACGGGAAGCTATATAACAGCATGAGCGTAAGTAAGTCAACATTTATTTCGACGGACATATCACTAAGTTTATCTACCTCGTCAAAGAACTTCTTCAAGTGTTCGTGAATGTCTGCGCCTTTTTCCATGCGCTGCAGTGTGAGTTGTTTCAGAAAAAGTCGCTTTTCTAGCAAGTCTCTCTGCCAAGCTTCTCTCGACGTATTGCAATTTTTATTTGCATTAGTTCCCTCAGGTTAATTGACAAACTTATGTCAGACTGAGCCTTGCTGTCTACTTTGTTCTATGTTTCTATGGCCCTTTTTGAATCGTCACCTTCTATTAGCACTGGCTTCTTGTTTCCGCGGTTCACATACCCTCACTCTCATGATTTTTAAGTAACAATACTTCCATCTGTATCATCTACTCTCATTTCGAACACTCTAATAGGGTTGCGACACACGTAATGATTTGCCGTATTTTGTTCAAACCCGTGTCTGCTCAAATCTCATCTGGGCCCTAACCTAATCTGTTAAGGATGAGATTGGCAGAGCCTAGCAACACAGTTTGCGTATTGGGCAAGACACGTATACGATATGCAATGCACCAGAAATTATACACATACAAACAAGATAACAGTAATGACAACAAAAGATTATAAGTGTAACGCGAAACGCTGCCTTCTGTAACTGGAGAAAATGGCTGTGATAGCGACTAACATAACTGACAGTATTTTACATCACACTTACAACTTCAAACTTTATTAGCCTGTTGGCTCGTACAGCTGATGCAATAGTTGTCAGATAGTACTGGTGCACAAGCTAAATCTCTAACATTCTCCACACAAAATGATGAGATAAAATGAAAATAAACTATGAAATTAGTTGTCAAATATGTCAAAGTTAATATATATCAACAGGTTATAATATTTATTTTACTCCAAGTTTATTTTAAGCATAATAATAAGAAAATAAGCGATATTTGTCAAATAATATAACATATAACAATAAGAAAGTAAGTAATACAATGATTAATTATTTGTAAATATTTAATGTTTAATCACACAGGAAGTAGAAGTGTATGTATTTTTGATGGTATTTAAAATGTTAGTAGGATAATATTAATTTAAAACATATTTTAGATTGTGGAAAAATATCTCACAAACCTAGAAAAAACATAGACTACGTCGGTTCATGATATAGGTCACGTGACAGGTGCCGCGTTTTCTAGGGACCTAAGGTCCAGAAAATGGATGTTTTATTTGCTTTATGTTGGCGGTTGTGCAAATATGATGGCTGCATTGCAATCTGAAATTAACTAACTTGCTGTCATTTTAAATGTCATTAAAGAATGTGACATGAATGTGACCAATCACAGTAAACAAATGAGCTTCACGCTACGATACAACCAACGTAAATTGGCATAAAAACCAAGTTTTAGCGATTTGGACCTTTTAGGGCAGCCATGAATTTGCGAGCGCCGGCAATATGACACTGGCACAGTCTATATTTTTTCTAGGTTTGTGGTTCTGAATGACTAGTTATATTTTCTGAAGACCTGAATATATATATATATTATAGAAATGTAGCGAAAGGAAAAGAAAACTTTGAAGTAATCACAAATAATAAATTACAATAATCCAAGGTATATATTACGGAAATAATCACGATGAAATCCGAATTTTGTACTAAAATAATATACTCTACGCTTGAAATCTAAAAATATTACATTTGTTGTAGACTGGAGAAACTATATGGCGAGAAGGAAGTTTAAATATTTTAATATAAGTAATATTTAAAATAAATTATTATTTGTATGTTACGAAATCCATCAACTGAGCGTTTCAAAAATATATTATACAGAATATTTTTCATTTAGATGATAATAATAATCTACTTTCTAGACTGACATTTAGTTTTTTAATAACCGTTAAAAATCGTATTCCTAATTAAAAATTATTCATATCATTAAGTATTTGTTGAAAAAATATATTTTCCTTAAGATATATTTCCGGATCTACCATGGGATATTGTACGTATATTAACAATAAATACGCAATATATCAAATACCTTAAAAGATAAGTATCATGTATAATATATTTCTGAAAAGCCCAGTTGTTGGTATTTCCAGTACATAATAACACAAGGTATTATATTTGAAAAAAAAAACAACAATTTAGGCCTACATATCGGAAATTCAATTACCTTTGTGATATATGCGTTAAAAGATTTATTATACTACTGCAACTTATATTCTTACACCTTTTTACATATCTCGAAAAATAAAGGATAATAAATTGACAATTTTCGCGTGATCGCCCTGTATATGCCCTACAATTTTAACAAAATACCTTACTGAGACAGTTAAGAAATTACCTACGGCAGGTTAGTACTTTGCTAGTCGAGATTAGTGACGATGTAAAGGTAAGTAAGCAAACTCCCTTGACATTACAAGAATTGATATCTAACTCATTACTAGCAGAAAGATAGCTCATTTGTAGATACATACTTCACTTATTAGAGGCAATATATAGGTTAAACTCAGCAATTGGATTACTTCTATAACCTGAACAAAGAGCTCACAGTTAATGAGCTGACAGGACAACAAGTTGCTCAATCGAGATTAATAAGTTCTTTTGGGGATAAGAAACATAAACAAGAAAGAAATAAGAAACATTAATGTAGATATTTTCCTACGGTTATTAAATTTGTATTAACCACAGCTAAAAATTTCTCCCAGTGTACCCACAGCGCAGCGCAGTCGATTATGATTGTAAACATTTTGTTAGTGTGTGTGCTTTGAGTTACTCTATTGATCGCTTTTCTAATAAAATATGAATTTTATTTATATAAATAGATTTATAAGCTGATGTATCTCAGTTGCTATAATCCTTTTCATTCCAGATAAAAAGATATACCTAGACCCGAAAAATAAATGTAAAAGTCCTTTGAGCACAACAGATCTTAAACTTGATTATAGTGAAGAAAAGTTTTTACATGTGAATTTGAAAATACTGAAATTATTTAGATTACATTTGGTTGTATGTAGCTCCCTACTTATGTATTAAACTTTGAACAACTAAATTTTGCAAGAATAATATTTATAGAATTTATTTTACTAAAATCATGAACAAGCTAAATTTTCTGGAATTTATGGTTTATAAAAAAGACATTGTCACTGTGACGTATGGCTCATGCGTCGCACACATGATGCACGCGAGGTAGCAAGGGCTCCGCCCAGCAAACAGGCGTGTGACATTGACATTACAGATACATACCAATCTTGGACAGAGCGATACATCCTACATTTTATGTATTAAATACGTATTTTGTACGTCGCTATTACTTATTATTTTGAAATACTCGCATACATGTTTCTGGCGCATAAATATGCTTATGTAAGCTGTATAACCACTTTGGTATATCAGCGCTATGTAATTTTGCACATATGTTTTCTATATCAAATGATTTATATCTAGGATATCTAACAATAACCCCACTAAACACAGTCGTGATTTAGGTGCCATTGGTAACTACAAAATGTGTCTTTCCACTTAGTTTTAAATAAAATCCTATCGTTACTTGGCTTTGGCTATGTGCTTTTTAACTTATCGGTCAGTTCTACTGGCACATAAAGTATTTATCAAGTGTTTTCTAACCTTAAATATTGAAGAAAGTAAACAACTTGGTAATACGGTGACAAAAATATATTTTTATATTGAAAACATTGATATCGAAGAAGAAATATTAATAGATCATGAAATTATTAATATGGTAAATATGGCAAATCCCGAACGAAAAACGTACACTATAAGACCTCATTTAGATTTTTGAACCTATGGGTTGATGGATGATGATGAATCTAGAAGATTTTGATCAAAAATAATAACAGTGCTAAATATTATGGAAGAAATTGAAAAACCTTTAAGGCATCGTATTAACAGGTAAATATTAAAATATAAATAATTGTTTCTAGTAATACTTTATAATGGCTTGTGCTTTTTAAATATTAAGGAAAAATGTTTGTACTTTTACGTATTTATATAAAAAATTTTGCTTTCTCACAATTTAATTAGGTAAATTTTTTTTAGAAATAATGCTGTTCTACCACTTCAACAATTGTTGCTTACTTTGAGATTCTTTGCAACTGGTAGTTTTTATACCACAATAGCAGATTTTGGTGGTATACATAAATTTACTGTTGGGAAAAATGTACAGCGTGTAGTATATGCTTTAGCTAGGATAAGACAAAATTATATCCACTTTCCAGAAAATCCTCAAGGGCAGGAATCTATAGCTGTAAAATTCCATCGAATAGCTGAGTTTCCACGAATTATTGGAGCTATTGATTGTACACATATTAAATTACAATCACCAGGTAAATACATGTATTATTAAGAGGTTGTGTTTTAATAAAAATATATATTTTTACAGGGGGTAATAATGCTGAAAATTTCCGAAATCGGAAAGGCTTTTTCCCTAAATGTACAAGTAGTGTGTAATTCAGAAAATCAGATAACAGATATTGTTGCTCGATGGCCAGGTGCCTCACATAATAATTTAAACAAGATGTAATAATATTCATGTTAAATATATATATGTGCAGATAGATATCATTCTGTGATGTACCAGATTCCATATTCAAAGACTTTGGTTGGAAAGGGGGGATGTTTTGTGGCAGTTTTCGGCTTGATGCAATTTAATGGTGGGTGATTGTCTTGCGACTTGGCCTTATATCTTATTGCCTCTATTACGTTAATATATTTTTGCCTCTATTATTGTTTAAATGTAAGTATAGGTATTTATTTATTAAAGTGTATTATTTAATTTTGATTAACTAAGCATACCTATATTTCCCACATAGTATGTTGCATTTCTATGAATATTTGTATATACCATGTAAGTCTCAAATAGTACATCGCATGTCTGTTGATATATGTATATTAGGGTGACCGGATCTCATAGAGGGGGGGAAAATTGTCGGAATCTTGTTCGTCTGGACCCCACAAAACGATTCCCCTTTCCAGATATTGAGATAGCCGAAATTTGAGCTCGATTAAACGACGTTAACCCGTGCCGCTCGTCGCTCAAAGTTTGAAAAAATCGAAATTTTTGGCCAAAAAGCTGACATATGGAGCCATAACTTCAGAACGGTAAATAATAGAAACACGCTTAATATCTCAAAAGAAAGCTAATGTTGTTTTTCAAAATTTATATTCTATACATAATTGTTGTTATTTTAAGTCAAACCGAGTTACAACAGCCTTTAGCCCCAAAAACGTGACCTGGTACCACTAGGAGCATACTTCGTATATTTTGTTATTAAGTGATAAATTTTGCTTTTTTCTGGTATATTTTTGAGTTTAAAGTAGAAATATAATAAAAAAACAAGTAATACTGATAAGTCTAATGACATTTTTTATTTTAAAATATAAAAATCAGGTATATAATGCATACAAAACAGACACAGAAAAGATACAGACGTAGTACCTACATGAGTTGATAATTTTACATAGTTATCAAATCTATTCTAGAGCTTTTGTTAAAGTAGTTTTTGAAACGTCAAGATATAATGCTCGGCATTCGCTTACAACTTGCAGGACATATTGCTTTTGGTCTTCATCTTTTGTCAGAAGGTCGTTAAACTCGGTTATTAATTTAACACCACGCTCAACTATATCATTAACTACTTTTAATGTTTTGACAAAGTCATTATTTTGAGGCCAGGTGTTTGGATGTTGTCTTAGGAAATCTGTTTTTATATTAAATCGGTCATAGAATGTAAACGTTTCTTTGATAAGTAAATTTACCAATCCTCCATCAACTACCTCTTTTAATTTTTCTTTCCTAACTTTTGGATTTACAACCCTAGCGTGCTCTGATGGTTCATCTGTGCTACTGAGCAATTAATTAGCCATTAACAACTTTTCTTCTAATGCAATGGTGGGATCAAAAAACGATAATCCCACTAACTTTGCATTCAAATACCACAAATGGTTCGAAAATTTGGTCAAGGCTATTTCTGCAATGTCGTTGTCACTCACATGCTTTATAGTCTAACAGACTATGCAGAATACCTAAATCTTGCTTTGGTGCAAGATGAGCTTTTGGAGCATTGAACCAAGCTTTACAATAAATTTTAACTGGGAAAACAGAAATGACACGCACAGAACTTTCTTCTTCTTTAGACATCTTAAATTGACGACGAATAATGAACATTTTTAAGCAGTAAATAGCCTGTGCCATCCACCTAGCGTGATGAATGGCTCCTGGAGTTCTAAAACCCACAACATTGCCGTCTAGTGATCCAACAAATACGAGAACCAACTACAATAGCTCCTTGTAGTCATCTCTGGGGTCGCTCTCAGTTAATTTGGTCTTGAATACAGCAGCAACATTACTTACTAAAGAAACGTTTACATTCTTTGACCGATTTAATATAAAAACGGATTTCCTAAGACAACATCCAAACACCGGGCCTCAAAATAATGACTTCCAAGAAGGATTCAAAATTGTCAAAACATTAAAAGTAGTTAATGATATGGCTGAGCATGGTGTTAAATTAATAACCGACTATAACGACCTTCTCACAAAAGATGAAGACCAAAAGCAATATGTCCTGCAAGTTGTAAGCAAATGCCGAGCATTACATCCTGACGTTTCAAAAACTACTTTAACAAAAGCTCTAGAATAGATTAGATAACTATGTAAAATTATCAACTCATGTAGGTACTACGTCTGTATCTTTTCTGTGTCTGTTTTGTATGCATTATATACCTGATTTTTATAAATTTCATTAGACTTATCAGTATTACTTGTTTTTTTATTATATTTCTACTTTAAACTCAAAAATATACCAGAAAAAAGCAAAATTTATCACTTAATAACAAAATATACGAAGTATGCTCCTAGTGGTACCAGGTCACGTTTTTGGGGCTAAAGGCTGTTGTAACTCGGTTTGACTTAAAATAACAACAATTATGTATAGAATATAAATTTTGAAGAACAACATTAGCTTTCTTTTGAGATATTAAGCGTGTTTCTATTATTTACCGTTATGAAGTTATAGCTCCATATGTCAGCTTTTTGGCCAAAAATTTGGATTTTTTCAAACTTTGAGCGACGAGCGGCACGGGTTAACGTTGTTTAATCGAGCTCAAATTTCGGCTATCTCAATATCTGGAAAAGGAAATCGTTTTGTGGGGTCCAGACCAACAAGATTCCGACATCGATTTTTTGTGGTCACCCTAATGTATATACTATACAAGTCTCGCATAAGGGTACATGCGGAGGGCATTAAGAGATCCTAGGTACACATCTGGTACATACTTGAAACATACCATGTAACTTTCTGGTGTATGGTGTGACTTTTCAGATATGTATTTGGTACATAGTCTTGTTTGCTGGGCGACTACCGGCATGAACGGTTGTGGCTCTCTGCCTCCGGGTAAATTGTTATGTCTGTGATATGTATAGTGTAACTGTGATAAAACTAAATAAAGTATATAGTTTCCAATTGTACTGTCATTACTAGCCTGAAAACATAATACTGGCGACGAGGTAAAAGTCAAGGGAGAAAGGAAGTTGAGTAGACCACGTGGTTGGTTATCGCGATGAAGGGAAAACTGGTTCCACGTGTTCGGAATCGCAATAGACCATATATAATGAAAAATAGTAGTACGGATGCAGAAATAAATGTAGCAACCCTTTTGAGTCTATTTCAACTAATAAACAGAACAGTAGCAACTTACTCGGCCTACGGATATGCGGGAGGTTTCTTATGAAACCTTTGGAGATGATAAAGTGATTAGCGCTTAAAGGCCTCATTCACCTAGTAATGAATGTAGTACCATTTAGATCTGCAACGAACATGCAATTTACTGGTTTGCTCAATAATGTTACATCGGAATACGGATAACCCTGAGTTTTGTTTAATTTATATTTGGCATGCAAGGGAAAATGGTGTTTTATAAAAGTTTGTTTCAATGCAGCTTATATATATTAAAAAAATATTGTCACAATTAAAAAAAAATTTATTGTGTAATGTACATAAAATTGTAATTTTCATATCAGACACCTTAGATTCAAAGCAAATACACGTAAATTTAATTTTGCAAGGGTTAGTAGTTTAAATAAATTATAACTTGCTGATACAAACTTCACTTACTTAACTTGAGGACAAGACATATTGTATTTGGTAAAACTGTTGAGTTAGAATAGAAATTCTAATATAAAACAATTCATATTGGCAACTTGATATTATTTGACTAAACTTCCACTTTTTTCGATTACTACTATTTACTGCTACTATTTATGAAATCTTACCAATTTCGACTCAGTAGTATGCAAAACCATCTCATTCCTTAGTGTGCAATATCCCATGTAGCCCGAGTTTCCAGTTTGATGTAACAAACTTTGACTAGAGGAAGTTTCTATAGTAGACACATGCTGTTTTTTTATTGCGTAATTTAGACTTTCCGCGAGATCCACTGACTGTGGAATAATATCAGGATTTCTCTCATCACTATCACATTCACCAGCACTCGATTCATGTTTTGATATTGGACTGCCACCTGCAACATGATATCAGCCTTGATGGTGATTATTAAACAGGGTGTTTAAAAAAATACACATCAAACACGCTGCTTATTAATAGCAAATGTAATGTTATGCTTTTTCATTTAAAGAATGCATCACATTTGATTATATATTTTAAGACAGTATCTCGTTTGATATTATTGAAGACTTAGGCATCATTTTGAGTTTCTTGCAGAACATTAACAGTGAATTAACCGATGTGTGTAGGAGTCTGTGATTTGTTTTGTGTAACTACATATTTCAGGAATCAGTCTACGTTACGATTATTATTATACTTAACTTTTGTGAAATCTAGACTTGAATATGATTCTGTTATATAGAATCTATTTACATTATACATATGTAAAAAAATCTTTGTTAGACTCTTTCTAGAATGAGACTAGAATGAGACTAGAAAGAGTAACAAGAATTTTTTAATCTGCTACATTTTTGCTACCTGAGATTTATTCATCTCGAGGTACTCCACAATAATTGTTCTACATATATCCTTTTTAATCTATAAATACTTGCCAACAGATGCAGTATAAACTGTGTAATACTTATATGGATTTATTACTAAGAAATTGTTTTATAAAGTTCCCCAATTGAATTCCAGGAATTGTGATTTATTCATACTATTCAGTAAAGTTGTTTTTATATCAAATACTGAAAGAGTAAAAATATTGAGTGGTTTGACTACTTCTTTTAGTGTGCGACATAAATATTTTTAATAGGTAGGTAGGCAATAGGTAGGTATACAATACAAACATTAACTTTATTCCTTTTGATTAATAATTACATTAATATAGCATCCGTCATCAAACACCCATTAATAAATATGTATACACATACAAAATTTTCACAATATAATAATACAGATATATACAAAATATATATCGTCATAATATAAATCACATATAAATAATACAAACAATAATACAAGTAATCAGACAAACAAGTTAATTAGTACATGAGTAAAACTCATTAATGTCATAGAAACATTTATCGATTAGATACTTTTTTAGACATTTAACAAACATGTTTTTTGTACTAGAAAGTTTAATCTCCATGGGTAATCGGTTGAAAATGTCTAGGTCTTTAACAAAAGGCAGAGTTTTACAATTATTAAGTCTCTTATAAGGAGTATAAACGTTATTTCTTTTTCTAGTAAAATAATGATGATGATCGATATTCCTAGCAGTTTATACTTTTGTTTATTTTAATATAAAAATAGTAATCCAATGGTACAGGTTTAATGGATACTGCTGCTAACAGTGTTGCCAGCATCAGTCTAGTGAAGCTTTTATAGAAAAACGGAATTACGTTTTCAACTCAGACTATCCGTTTAAAAGTAGCAGATGGAGTAATTAGACAAATGGATGTTCGCGTCGTTACAGTAGATGTCATGTTGTGTGAAAGACGAATCAATACCACTTTCATCTGTCTACTTGATGCTGATACTACATTACTAGGAATTGATTTTCTATATCAAGCAGGTCTTACAATAAATATGGGTAAAAAGATATAATACTTTGCTGATACCCTCGCCCCCGAATATGAGTTGATAAGAAGGCACGACTTTCTGCCTTCATAGTAAACTCAGATATCTTCACATTAGGAGGAGAGCCAACCCCTTATGCAACGCATCGAATCGATACTCCGTACCGTACCGCCGTATAGAATGACACCTGCCAAGAAACATGAATTGGACAAATGTCTCGCGAGTGATGTAATCGAAGAATGTGAATCGCCATGGTCCGCGCCTGTTATGCTTGTGCCAAAGAAAGACGGAGAAACGCGATTATGTGTGGACTGCCGAGCCCTAAATGCGATCACAAAGACGGACTCTTATCCACTTCCGGGATTGGATGATTTAATTCACTCCACTAAACAAACATTTTATATGACTGAATGAATTTGCGTGCCGGTTATTACCAAGTGCGTGTGCGCGAAGAAGACTGCAACAAAACCTCGTTTGTGACTTTACAGTTGATATTCGACAGGCTGAGGCAATTCAAATTACGAGCTAATCGAGACAAATGTACTTTCGCGAGTGCGCGTGTTTAATACCTTGGTCACGTTATCACTCCCAAAGGAATTCAAGTGGACCCGGACAAAACGGCAGCTATTGCTAACTTTCAACCGTCGCGTAACGTAAAAGGTATTCAGTCATTCCTACAAACATGTTCATGGTACAGACGATTCATCAATAAGTTTGTCGATACTTTGCGGCCCCTAAGCGAATTGACCAAGATACATGCAGTCTGGAAATGGGAACAACCTGAGCGGGAAGCTTTTGAAATTTTGAAAAACGCCTAATCACTGCGCCAGTTTGTCAGCAGAATGATGGCTCAAAATCCTACATATTACATACCGATGCATCCGCTTTTGCTCTAGGTGCTGTAAGCACTTCTGCAAGGTGAAGACCCAGAGGAACACCCAATAGAATATGCTTCAATATTACTTACTGCTGCAGAAAGGAACTACAACACGCCCCAAAGGGAGGCTTTGGCAGTCGTTTGGAGTTTAAAACGTTATAGAGGATATCTGGATTCTTCTTCGGTTATCGTCATGACAGACCATCAGCCGCTTAAATGGTTGCTAAGTTTGAAATCCCGACAGGTGATTAGCCCGATGGATTCTTGTTATACACTTATAAGATCAAAATTCAGTATGTTCTGGTAAATGCAACGTGATAGTTGACATGATATCTGGACCACCCTGCGATCATAAAAATACTTCCATATGTGACATTTGCTCCATCACCATTAACTTACCCCGAAGAACTCTCGTTGAAACACGTTCCGAACAACTAAAAGATCCAGAACTCAACAAAATTATGCAGAGTTTTGAGAATTATCAAGATTGTGATGTAGCTACATGGACAGTACGTATATATATTATGACTAATGGCGTCTTGTATGTATTCCGACACCGAAGATCTGGAAGAAGCCCAATTAGTGGTGCCTGCTCATGAGCGTACTAGAGTATTGTAGGAACACCATGACGCTCACACCGCCGCACATTATGGGACTGAACGAATACAGTGTATAGCGAAACAGTATTATTTCACTGGAACGTGCAGATTTATCACCGATTATGCTAAAACTGTGAAGAGTGCCAACGGTACAAAAAAAGTAATCAAAAACCCGCAGAACTGTTGCAGACACCCGTTATGCCCAAAGGTTCGAGGTGCTTCCTATTGACTTATTTGGCCCTCTTCCTAAATCAACTACAGGTCACCAGTAGATTTTTATTGTGGATGATACCGCCTCAAAATGGATAGAATTTTTATCTCTAATTAGAGCTAGTGCAGAAGATTGCGCTTACGAGTTCTTTTTGATGAGATGTTCTTACAATATGGTTACCACGACGTATAATATCTACGACAACGGAGTAAAATTTGTGTCTGCCATTATCTAACAAGTATGCCACTGACTAAACATTTAGCAAAATTTGACTCCACTTTACCATTCACAGGCCAATATGGTCGAACGAAAGAATCGAAATTTAAAAACAAGAATTGTAATTCTGGTAGGCAACGCGCATACTAGCTGGACAGAAAAATTACCATCTCAGATTTGCCATGAATACCTCTAAAGGAGAAACTACAAACTATACTCCTGCCTGTTTAATCTTCGCTAGGGAATTGCGTACTTCAGTCGAAGTTACCAATGATTTACATTCCTTCGTACAATCAGAGAACTTCATAGTTCAGATTACTCCCTGCCTGAACAGAGTTGCCCTGACACTAGCTGAAGCCAAATCTTCAAATGAGAAGCAACAAGATCGGCAGAAGGAATACGCTGACTTACGTCGTCAACCGAGTCCAAGTTACAAAATCGGATACAAACTACGTATTACCACTCAAACACGCAGTAGTTTAGATAAAAAAGTGACTACTAAATTTGATCCGACACGAGACGGACCATATGTGAATACACGAGAAGTATCTTCGACTTCCTTTGAAGTGTTTTCTATTGCCAATGAGGAATCACTTGGAGTCTACCATGTGTCCCTCTTGACACCCTACCTCGGAGGAGAGGAGGTCCAGCCCGTCGTTCTCATAAGAAATCGTGGACGACCCAGAAAGAAACTACCTTCTACTCTTGTTCCTGGTTTCTCGCCGGAACGTCATCGTAACCAGAGGGGGAGGATGTAACAACCCCATACACATGCCTATGGCATGCGGAACCAGCGCTCAACCTTGATATGTTAAGCGAGGCAGCGGAATCCGGCCAGTCAGCAACAAGCAGTTAGAGAGAACGAACGCTAGCACTAGTGTTTTTCGTGAATATACAGGGTGTAACTTTGAAGGGGGGTCCGGTTTGGAGGGGGGGTACCCGTGACCTTTACAAACACATATCATACGTTTGTTTTCTTAAATTCTGTCACAAAAACTGATTTTTTTTTTGTTGCCTTTTTCGCAATTTTCATAGTACGCCACTGAGCAGACAAACGCTGCGCATATCTAGTTGCAGCGTCACCAGCATTGTTGCCATATTTAATTAATGAAGTGGAAGATGGGAAAAGAAGGCCCACGCCACTCGTGAGGCACTGCTTTTGACACATACATTTGTTTGCATTGTGTGTTCGCTTTATTATTCCATATAAACAAAAAATAAAAAAAAATGTATTCTTTTACGGATAACACATCATAAAACAGAAACAAGTCAACTAACAGAAAACTCAATAATAAATAAATACATACTTAATACTTTTTACTTAGAGTCTTCTTCTACGGCATTTAAAATATTTGGTTCAAGTTTATTACTTTCCGAGTTTGTTTTTACTCGACATTAGAGTATTGGCGTTCTTAACTCCCATAATCTCTTAAATGTTGAACTAATCTTATAGACAATTTCTTATGCGGTACGTGTCTATCGCGGTAATCCATCTGATATCGCTTCTTGCAGCCGCCGTCTAATTTTGATAAAAAAACGAAGCTTTAGACATATTATTAGCTCTCATATTAGCTCTTTCTTAATTTGTATACATATTTTATTCATAATACCACACACACTTGGTAATGAAAATAGACCTTTATAAGGTTATTATACACTTGCACAGAATAACACATTCCACAAAATACCACTTTAAATTATTACGAAATTAAACTTGGCAAAATACAATCCTGCATTAAACAAATTCTAATTCGATTTCAGTAAAAATCACGCAGAGAACTTGCTTTCTGTCTCTCATATCTGTATATTTTTATATAAAACGACCTAGTCTGGTTTCATGTATTGTGTGCAGTATTTATGTGATATTTTTATTTTATAAACTAGGTCAATGTCACGGTTATTGAAGGGACATTGATATAACTAAAAATAGTATCAAATCGGTTGTACTGAAACTGTTTTTTAAAACATTTTAAAGCTATCAGACTAATAATTTGCTTATTTTTAATTACGTACATTTTATAACACAGCAACAATTATTTTAAAACATTAAGTTTTACTGGCAATAATTATTAGTAGGTAACGTATTAAAATCCACCTACCAATACTATTATTTAATAATAATAATTAGTTAATAGATCAGTAAAAAATTGTATTTTTACGTACTTTTACATTACGTACTTTTTTACAACACTCGAAAATGGTTTTAGGATCCATACTTCATCAGAATTGACAGAAAAGTATAATGACTGATGAGTCGCAATTTTATAAAAAAACATATTTATTTAAAAGATTATTCATTGCAGTTTTTTCTTTTTTGTATCTCCGTTACTTAACATCTAGACGTCGGAACTTGTATCATTGGCAGTTGATTAGGATCAACTGTGTATACTCGTACATGCAAAATTATGTTAAACATAGGTATTTACATTGAATTGGTGTTATGTTATTTCTAGTGACTCGCATCGCCGAAATCTCATCACAATAAATTGGAAGCTGTAGTTTTGCATATCCAGACTATTGTCTTCTGCATTCACATTACCTCACCAAAAAAAATCCTCACTTTAACATTTCACGGCCTCACAATTATGTCAAACTATGTCACTATGTACTGAATTCATTATAAAAACATCAGCTTCGGTCGCGCTTGCTGCATGGAATGCGACCCTGAAATGAAGGGATAAGTTCCGACACAGGTTCCGACGTCTAGACTGGTAACAACTACCTGGCAACACCGTAGACATCGTTCTGCAGTGAAACTCGGACGCTGTACAGGGGCGGCGTGTATAGCAATTTGGGTGCAGTTTACAAAATTAATTATAACTCGGCTATTTCTTTGATTTAAAAAAAACTAGTTTCAGATTAGCAATCTAGGGAACACGGACTACCCCCCCTCCAAACCGGACCCCCCTTCAAAGTTACACCCTGTATGTAATGTGTAACCAATAAATTAATAAGCTTACAAGTACTGTGTTTATTTTCAATAAATATTCATTTAACTTCAAGCCACTTTTATACTATGTATTTTTAATATGAATTTTTTCAATTTCTCTTTTTGTATAATAACTTATCCGAAGTGGGCCATGGCAGTTGGAGGTTTTATATTTTACATAAAATAAAATTAAATAAAAATATTAAGATAAATAACTGATTGGCTACAAGATTGATACAAAATGACGACCTTGATATTGCTACTTTATTTCTGTGGCAAATGAAAAAATTACTTACAATTTGTTAAATAATTGATTGGCTACAAGATTGATTCAAAATGACGACCTTGATATTGCTACTTTATTTCTGTGGCAAATGAACAATTATTTCAAGTTTTTGTTGCAATACAAAATCTCTTTACACAAGATGTATGACTTAATTGATAGGAATTCTAGGAGATTTGATATATATTAGCTTAAAATACCTTTCTAATACAGTAAAAAATGTTACAAAAGCTAATAAAGAATATATGGGTAGATATTGTAGGTGTAATTCAATGCTGGTTGGGGCTTTAGTCCACAGAATAGTTAGTTTCCCACAATATTGTTAATAGCTAAAAATATATAAAAAACGATTACATAAAGGGTAAAATTTTATTATTAATTTATTAGGTCGTTATGATGTTTAAATTCATTGACAGATTAATCAATTTGACATTGTCGACATTTAATTTCAAATAATTTTAATTTATTAGTATAATAATTTTTATAGTTAGATATTTGACTCAACTTAAAGGAGGCCACCTGATGAAGCAATCCTAAAAATGCAGAAATAGGTCAGATCTCATCTATTGTGGTTGAATTTTCGAGGTCCCACATCTTCAAGAGTGAACTTAGATATTTATAGAGTGTTTTCATTAAACCAGGTTAGTAAATTTAGATAGATTAATTTTTTTAGATAATTGTTGAATAGAGTTTTGTCTGTGGAATTGTTCATTAGCATACCTAGATGTTTGGAATCAGAGAACATACAGACTTCATTCATAGAAATTGTAGGAGATTTGTAGCAGCTTAAAATACTTTTATAGTACAGTAAAATACCTTTATAATACAGTAAAAAATGTAACAAAAGCTAATAATATAGAATTTATGGGTAGATATTGTGGGTGTAATTCAACGCTGGTTGGGGCTTTAGTCCACAGAGTAGTTAGTTTCACAAAATATTGTTAATACCTAAAAATATATAAAAAAAAAACAAAAACTCTTACCGTGCATTCCTTACAGCGTCAACAAACATGAAACGAAAATTTGTGTTAATAAAATCTTTGACTCCTCTGAATAAATCATTTGGTGAATATTGGTTTATGCATGATGGGGCACCGCCTCCTTTTAAAGCTACTGTTAGAGACTTTTTGAATTTTAAGTTTCCGAATAAATGGTTTGGATGGGGAAATAATTGTCCTCAAAATTGGCCGCCACGATCGCTAAACCTCAACAAACTTGATCATTTTCTTTGGGGAACATTGAAGGATTTTGTTTATTCCTCGCCAATTGAATCCCCAGAAGATTTGTGGAATCGTAAAACAAATAAATGTAATATTATAAGAAACAATTATCATTTTAGAGTAAATTTATGTTTCAGAGAAAATGGTAACCATTTTGAACAATTTCTTTAGTTTTAATTTTATTTTTATTTTATAGTTTTATTACTGACTGTCTAAATTTAAAGACAAAGCCTACTTCCGACTTGATTGATTTCTTCTAATAAACATTACTTAAATCTTTTTTTAATTAATGCATTTTTCTTGATAGCGTTAGGTTTTTTAAAATTTAACAAGAGTAAAAAAAGTGTTTAAAATTCAATTCTGCGCGGGATCTTATCATTCTTTTTAAATTCCATCAATGGAAGAAAAAGTTTGGTATCATTTTAGGGATCGACTTATAGTAAAAAAAATACCAATAATAAACCTAAATCATGTACCAAATTTGGTTATTCCAAGTTAAAGTAATTCAGAGATATTAATTTCTTTCGAAATATTTGACCCCATTTTGGAGGCCTGTAATTCCGCCTATGTGCAATTTTGTATATAGGTATGTTTGATTAAATTGCTATATTTTGGGACCCCCTACAAGCATCTGCTCTGTGACGGTTTTTATGCGGAACACTATAAGGTTTCCAATATACAAACATATAGCTAAAAATATTTATTTTATAGTTCAGTTGTTTCAGATTCCCTTCTACTTTATGTATTTACAGGGTGCTTCGAAAATAAATGAGGAAAATGAAACAGTAAATTCTTTAGCCGATTTTAGAGAGGGTGTTTCATGTAAAAAAATAAGTTTAGCATTTCCTAAGAAGTAACAACCGTTTAAAAGCAAGTACTGAAATCTAGTTTCCATGTCTTTCTTAAACTTATAACAGTTCATAACATCAGATAAACTTATCATTATAATAATATAATCATAGAGTTCAGATGCTGGTTTTTATTTCTGTTTTATTTTTTGTATGAAAACTAGAAGACATTCGAAATTTTTGTAGAGGAAAAAAGTTGTTTTGAACAGGGCTATCAAAATTTTTTAAGCACGTAAAAATTCTGAAGCGGATTGTGCGACTTAGACAATAATAAAACCAATCTACTTATGGATCCTGATGGCTGGTTCGAAAAAGCAAGAAAATCAAATTGGATTCAGTTGGCCAGAGAGAGAGTTCGCTTTCATAGAAGAATCAATGATATATCATTTATTATAACTAGTGTTTTAGATAATAACCATCGACCACGTATTTACTATGGAAAGTTTTGTTAGCAAGTTTATTACTATAACATAAAGTTTTATTTTCATCACTCTGTATATTAGTTTGAGGATACCTAACCGTCTGGTGTCAGCGCTATTATAAAAATGGGTGACGCTAAGTTACTTCAGTTATTATCATATTAGAATCGTGCTGAGCGGAAGTGTAATTTATTGGCATAGTGGTTATTAATTGCAATATGCCTGTTCCAGTAAAGTATAAGTGCATCAAATGTGGAGGAGATTGCGACCTACCAAACAGAAAATATTTCCCATGTGAAACTAAGGATTATTTTGGGGGTACTGATGGATCGAAACATGTTCTTACTTTGATAGCAATGATTCTAAGAAACTGTTGCTGCTAATACTTTGCACTGTTATTTAAAGAATATCTAACTAATGCATCTTACGTTATAGTGTGATTAAAAAATCACCAAAAAATTATGAGAATTTCATTACTTTTTGTTATGTAAAAATTAAACACAGTGAGGATTTAAAATATTTTAATTATTAAAATAATAGAATACAATTCAAATATAATTTTGCTACTGATTTAACCTCATTCTCTTCCAGTTCTGCTGTTAGTGTGGTATCCAATCTGGTTCCTCTTTCTCCTGTTGCTCATTGTTAACAGTGCTTTGTTGTCTATCATCAACACTCTCTCGCTTTCCATCATTGTTGTTGACCTCATGAAGTCTCTGATTGAAAATTTGTTGCTGATACAGGCTGCGTCTAAATTTTATCAAATGCTTTACCAACCGATGTCGTAAGACACAATGATGAACAACTAGTGGACAATTGACAAAATTTGTAATAAATATATACGGATAAATATGAAGACAAATTAAAAAAATATATGTTACTTACCACTGTGTTCCATAAAGAAAATATATTTTATTTTCAAGTTAAATGATTGAGGGTTGAAATAATGATACATTTACTTATTCGATGGAGGATATTTATATTAATACCCCTTCCCTATAAAAAGTAGGAGGGTAAACTATAATTCAAAATGTAAGACTGAGGGGGTACTGGAGAAATATGGCTAGGTAAGATATATATATATATATATATATATATATATATATATTTACATCTTAAAACATTAAGGCGTCTTACCATTTCGCAACCTTATGGCATCTCATAGAAGGAAACGTACTAGATCTTGTTTTGCACGTGTATATTCATTGCAATGGAATGCTTATTGCCCTCTAGCGATTAGAAGACCGTAATATGAAAAATTGATATACAGTTTTCTTACCATTTACAAAACATTGAGACCTCCCTAACAAACTGCTAATTTTATGGCGCCAGTTGTATATATTTTAACCGAAATAGAAATATTCCGGACTCAAATATATTAATATACGGTACATTACAACCTCATGCATTGTTGCCAAATGGTGTACATCCATCATTGGCCGCTAGATGCTGTGATAACCCCTTCCCGCTTAAAACCTAATATCTAAAATTTAGCTGTTCTGTTCTGTGCTTCACGCAGTAATGCAAATAATATATTATCATCCACTAATCAAAAAAAAAACTATTACTTTATTGTGTTAATTAATTTTTTCATTATATATTTACAAAAAAAACTAAGTTTATAATCAAAACTCAAATTAACATATAACAATTTATTCAAGTAAACACACAAATTAAACATAAATACGCCATATTATTATGAGTCTGTTCAATTACAGGTAGGTAGCTACATAGTAAAAACTAAATCAAAAATATTTATACATACAGGGTGAGCCAACGAAAACTTTACACTTCGATTTACGGACCAAAAATGAAAATACGGAAAAATGCTCGGACCCGTCGATTTCTGAATCGAGAGGGAACTACTTGTCTGCTTTTTTCATCCCTGTAACTTAAACCCCCTACTGGGCGGAAGCACGACCCCCTGATCTTGAATAGGGGTGAGGGGTATTGCTATACCTCATTTTAAAGATCTAATCGAGTACTATCTAACCCTATAATTACACGTTAAAATTTTCACCGATAACGAAGTAACAGCTAAAATGGTGAAAGAGGCAATATGGAAAGAAATCTACTTAAAAGCAACAAAAACTACTTACTTTTGTGATTAGTTTATTAAATGCTGGAAATAACCACCATTCACTTCCATGCAGTAAAATAAGTTTTGTTGGAAATGTTCCCGTACATGCTTTTGCAATAATAATGACACTCTCTCAAAACTTTGAACTTCATTAAATCTCTATTGGTGAGTGAAACAACTAAGAACTAATGTTAAAAATTGAAGGTATATTTAATCACAAATACGTCAGCATTTCAAAAGAAATCGCAAAAATTTATTTTAAAAAATGTCATTATTATTGCAAATTATTGTACATTGGCAACATTTAGGGTGGGATTTGGCGACATTCATTAATTATCCGATTTAATAAATGATCTAGTGATTCGGACTGGGTAGGATAAATCTTAGATTTCGGATGACCCCATAGAAAAGGTGACCACTCAATATGCCCCTTTTTCCAATCGAGCTTTGAGAAAAAATTTCATCTGAAAATTGTGGCGCATGTTGTACGAAATGGGGTGGGGCGCCATGTTGTTGAAAAATTACCACACTGGTCTTTTTCATTCTGCAATACTTAAACGAAGGCTGAATAAATAGCAGTATCTAATAATTTCAAATAAATTTTGGTCATTGAGTTTACCAGGTATAAAAAGGGGGACCTGTAGCGTTCAATTTGGCAACCAGTTGCAAAACGTGCAGCTGATACATTTTTTTTTTTCAAGATGTCGTTCTTTAAGTAAAGCCGCTGTTACTTGCACACAGTCGTTATTCTTAAAAAATTATTTTATAATTTCCACCCTTTTTTTCCCGGAAAACACCATTTTAATTCTACTAAAATTTAACGTTCTTAAAAATTCACGATGAACTGAAGTAAATCATAGTGCGTTTACAGAAAAATAACAGAAAAAGGGCAACGGAAAGGCTGATCTCAAAACTGACAGTCTGATAAGAATAATATCGTCGTTGTAAATTCTACATTGCTTCTTTCACTATTTTTGCTGCCATTTCGTTATCAATGAAAATATTGGCGCAAAATTATGTGGTCATATAGTACTCGATGAAATATTTATAAATTAGGTATCGCAACACCCCGCACCCCTATTGCAAATTAGGGGGTTGTGCTTCCCCCTGGCAGAGGGTTGAAGTTACGCGGATGAAAAAGGCAGACAAGTAGTTCCCTCTCAAATCAGAAATCGATGGGTCTGAGTGTTTTCCCATATTTTAAAGCCCGAAAATAGAGGTGTAAAGTTTTCGTTGGCCCACCTTGTATATTGCTACCAAGCGTGGTAGCAAGTTATGTACCATTATTAATGACTCATCCTGTACTTATATATAGAAGGTATAAACCTAGAGCTAGTTGTACTAAATTGGTTCAATGATCATTAAACTGAACTTTGCTATAGCCTACAAACTACAATTATTGTTGACACAATCGTACCACTGGATATTAAACGGAGTTCAGCTGAACTTTTGATGAACTCAGCTGGTACAATCGGGCTCTTAGAGCCAGTCGTACGAACTAGCGTCATCAACAGTTTAACTGAACTTATATTAAAATCCAAGGCTACGATTGTTACAAAAATTGTAACCTTGGATTTTGAGCGGTTTAGTTGAATTTTTGATGAACCACATTCACATGCACGTAAGTTACGAATATTAAACTAAGTATAAGCATAACAATTTTTCCGTATACATTTTAGTATCCAAGCCGACTCAATCAGGAGATATTATATCCAACCTATGTTGACCCTAATTATTATTGCTGTGGTTCACTGAATCGTTACAAGCCTGTCATCTGTCATGATGTCCTATCTAATTCCTAATTATTTATACCTCAAAAATTCGTTACAGACTTATTGTTATTACCTCTCTAGTTTATCTATCAAATTATTAATAATTATATAGTTACATTATTGACTGAGTTTCTAATGATGTTAACTTGGTTGATAGAACGTGCTTTCAAAAGTGTTCATGTTTTAGGATTTTTAGAAGCTAGTTAAATGTTACATACGAACAAAAAACAACCAAATAAACAAAATGTTACAAAATACTACCTCCATTGAAATAATATTACTTTGCCTCTGAAAAACTTACAGGTAAGTTTTTGGTGTTGTTCAATGGAAAAAATAACTATGTAAAGTTACATTCTGTATCCTACTATTTTTTTGAAACGTAAGCATAGAGATTTACAATTGTTATAATTGTCAAATAGACAGTAACGTAAAATGGGTTGGTCAATTTATAAAAACGGCATCAGCTCTGATTATGTTAGTTTTCTTTGTTATTAAATTTCTTGAATTCTATATTTTGATTAAAATCGTTTTAATTTTGGTACACCCTGTATATTATTGACACATAAAATTTTTTGAGTTATTTGATCGAACCAAAAACTTACCTACAGGTTTTTCAGATGCAAAGTTATTAGACTTCAAAATGTGTCACTACATTATGGGTCACCCTGTACAGTATGCGCCAAAAGTATGGAATAAATTCAATAAAAACGAAACAATTATTTTTTGGGAAAAATCCTCAAACAGGTCGATTTTTAATTTAAAAAATACATATTTTAGCGTAAAATGCGATTTTCAAATGTCATTTGTTTTCAACAACATACAACACCAAATTTTTTTCCTTGATTCTGAAAGATCGTTTAATTCTCTATCAGACCGTACTAAAATTTTGCCCTCTTACATAGGAAAGTTTTCGAGTAAATGACTATTGAATGTTAGAAAACGTAAATTTTATCCATAAAAAAGTAACAATTCTGAGGTATGTAAAATAAAATACAATTGATTAAATTGTATACTTAAATTAAATGTTCGAATTGCCATCCACCAACTTCTTGACAATGCGCAAGTCTGTGAAGAAATTCGGGACGAAATACGCAGAGTTACCCCAGAAACCATTTATAATGTGCAAGAAGAATTTCTTCACAGACTTGCGCATTGTCAAGAAGTTGGTGGATGGCAATTCGAACATTTAATTTAAGTATACAATTTAATCAATTGTATTTTATTTTACATACCTCAGAATTGTTACTTTTTTATGGATAAAATTTACGTTTTCTAACATTCAATCGTCATTTACTCGAAAACTTTCCTATGTAAGAGGGCAAAATTTTAGTACGGTCTGATAGAGAATTAAACGATCTTTCAGAATCAAGGAAAAGAATATGGTGTTGCCATTTGAAAAAAAATCGATGACGTCATTACTCGAAAACAAATGACATTTGAAAATCGCATTTTACGCTAAAATATGTATTTTTTAAATTAAAAATCGACCTGTTCGAGGATTTTTCCCAAAAAATAATTGTTTCGTTTTTATTGAATTTATTCCATACTTTTGGCGCATACCGTATACTTATGCCTCAATATTGACATCTGTTTAGCCGCTTTAGCGAACATTGAGATTTAAATATAACTATGGTAAAAAGCAAAATGCCGTAGTAAAATATAAAGTTAAAAAAGTTAAGTTAAAAAATAAAGCGAAACATATATTAAATGATATAATAAATAAACCTTCTTTAAGTAAGAACTAGAAAGGTGGCAAGTCGGCATTCGCCGACTTGACCTTTCTTGAGTAGGGTTAGTTTTTTAAACACCATGTATTTTTTCGATAATTAGTGCGTTAAGAGACCTCCGATGGAAGTTGAGTAAAATAAATTAGTCAGTTCTCTTAATTTTGAGACTTTTTAACGTTCAACATTTTTCCAACACTTTGTATATAAAACGGTCTTTCGTACATCCGACAACCCATCCGAAGCAAATAAATAAATTTATTCCATGATTATTGGGAGTTTCAATATTGGTTCAGTTTTCTTAAACACCCTGTATTGTTTTCATTAAAATAGTTTCCATATAGACCATTGTTAAAAGTTTCATCAAAGGAATATTATACTTCCATGAAGCTTTCTAGAGAACGGTCGGTTTTTTAAACACCCAGTAGATTTTTAATTAGTATAGTTTTCTTACAGACCGTTGTGAAAAGTTTTATTAGAAAATATTCCATGAATTGTGAGGATATTTAAAGAATGGTTTGGTTTTGTTAAACACCCCGTATTTTTCATCTGTATAATTTTTTTACAATCTTGATAAGTTTCATATAAAAAATTAAATTCCATAAATTTTGTGGATCTATAGAATTTGTCTTTATTTTACACACTGTATTTTTCATAAGTATGTATTTATATAGCTACATAATAATACCTAAATATGTATTTTTATAGTTTTTTACAAACTATCTTAAAAGTTTCATCAAAAACCAAAAAGAGTTTTTAATTTCAAGTTTTTAGAATTTTTAAAATGATTCGATTCTCTTAAACACCCTGTATTGTTCTCATGAAAATAGTTTCCATATAGACCATTGTTAAAAGTTTCATCAAGAGAATATTATACTTCCATGAAGGTTTATAGAAAATGGTTCATTTTTTTAAACACCCAGTAGTCTTTTAATTAGTATAGTTTTCTTACAGACCATTGTGTTCATAAGAAAATATTCTATGAATTGTGAGGATTCTTAGAGAATGGTTTGGTTTTGCTAAACACCCTGTATTTTTTCATTAGTATAATTTTTTTACAATCATGAAAAGTTTCATAAAAAAAAATAAATTCCATAAATTTTGTGGATCTAGAGAATGGTTCTTTATATTACACCCTATATTTTTCATACGTATGTATTTATATACATAATAAAACCTAAGTATATATTTTTATAGTTTTTGACAAACTATTGTAAAATGTTTCATCAGAAAGCAAAAAAAAATTAAATCCACGAATTTTCAGGATTTTTAGGAACAGTTCGGTTTTTAAACACCCGTATTTGTTCAATAGTATATTTTTCCTACAGAACATTGTAAAAGTTTCATCAAAAGAATTTTTAATTCCATGAATTTTGTTGATTTTTAGAGAATGGTTCGGTTTTTAAACCTCCTGTATTTTTCATTAGTATAGTTTTTAACAAACTAATGTGAAATGTTTCATCAAAAGAATTTTTAACTCAATGAATTTTTAGGATTTTTATAGAATGTTTCTTTATTTTTAAATCGTATGTATTTCTTTATTGCGATATTTTTCATACAGAAAATTGTATAAAATTTCATAAAAAATAATTTTTTAATTCAATGATTTTGAAAATTTTTCCATGAATTTTGGGAGTTTCAATATTGGTTCAGTCTTTTTAAACTCACAGTAGTTCTTTAATTAGTATAGTTTTCTTACAGACCATTGTGAAAAGTTTCATAAAAAAAAATAACTTCCATAAATTTCTAGATTTCTAGAGAATGGTTCTTTATTTTACACCCTGTATTTTTTCATAAGTATGTATTCATATACATAATAATACCTAAGTATATATTTTTTATAGTTTTTTTACAAACTATTGTAAAGTTTCATCAGAGAGCAAAAAAAAAAATTTTAATCCACAAATGTTCAGGATTTTTAGGGAACGGTTCGGTTTTTTAAACCCCCTGTATTTTTTCATTAATATAGATTTTTACAAAGTATTGTATAAAGTTTCATCAAAAAGAATTTTCAAATTCCATGAATTTTGAGGATTTTTAGAGAATGGTTCGTTATTTTTAAACACTCTGTATTTCTTAATTAGTATATTTTTCCTACAGAACATTGTATAAAATTTCATCAAACAGAATTTTTTAATTCCAAGAATTTTGAAAATTTTTAGAGAATGGTTCGTTATTTTTAAACACTCTGTATTTCTTAATTAGTATATTTTTCATACAGAACATTGTATAAAGTATCATCAAAAAGAATTTTTTAATTCCATGAATTTTGAAAATTTTTAGAGAATGGTTCGTTATTATTAAACACTCTGTATTTGCTTCGATAGTGAGTGTCATAATAAATCCTTGATGGAAGTTTAATAAATAAAAAAAATTTCCATGAATTTTGGGAGTTTCAATATTTGTTCAGTTTTCTTAAACACCCAGTAGTTTTTAATTAGTATATATTTCTTAGAGACCATCGTGAAAAGGTTAATAAAAAAATATTCAATGAATTATTGTGGGGATTCTTAGAGTATGGTTTGGTTTCGTTAAGCACTCTGTATATTTTCATTAGTATAATACTTTTACAATCGTGAAGTTTCATAAAAAAAAAAAATTCCATAAATTTTGTGGATCTAGAGAATGGTTCTTTATTTTACACCCTGTATTTTTTCATAAGTATGTATTCATATACATAATAATACCAAAGTATATATTTTTATAGTTTTTTACAAACTATTGTAAAAAGTTTCATCAGAAAGAAAAAAATTTTTAATCCACAAATGTTCAGGATTTTTAGGAATGGTTCGGATTTTTAAACACCCGTATTTTTGTCGATAATTAGTGCGGTAAGAGTCCCCGACGGAAGTTTCGTACCAAAAAATGTTCAGTTCCCTTAATTTTGACATTTTTTAACGTTTCACATTTTTCCAACACTTTGTATTTAAGACGGGCCTACGAACGTCACAGAACCCTCCGAAGCGAAAAACCGAAAATTTCCTCGAATCTGTAATTTTTATTTTTTCTCGTCAATTTTTATCGTAACACCCCGTACATCGAGCTTTTTGAGTCGCACTGTATATAAGCGAAGCGACTTGAAGTCTGCCATATTGTCTAGCTCACTGATACCACCTATTCATTCTATTTATGCAAAGTTCAATGCAAATAGCAATAGCGGATGGAAATATTTGACAGCTGTTCTATGGCTTCCGTCATTTTGACCCCGTCTTGGTCTGCCATATTGTCTAGCTCACTGATACCACCTATTCATTCTATTTATGCAAAGTTCAATGCAAATAGCAATAGCGGATGGAAATATTTGACAGCTGTTCTATGGCTTCCGTCATTTTGACCCCGTCTTGCTTAGAATTTTCGCAAATTTCGATACGAAAACGAATTCAAAACCAAACGCTCGCATAACACAACGTATCTAGAGACTTCAAATTTACCCTTTTTGGCCTTTGGGGCCTCCGGTCGGCCCATTTAGCGAAATTTTCTGCGATTTATTCGAAATGTCACCGCGCACTCGCCATTTGACGTTTCTGTAGTCGACGAAAATTTTTGCTATTTTCACTATAAAATCGAATTTTAAACCTAAACCTGAGGCACACGACACATTGTAGAAGGTTCAAAGTGTACGTTTCGATATGGCTTTATGGAAATAAAGGGGTACTTACTTTTCAGAATGTAATCGTTTTGAAGGTTTTGTGAGGACCCGCCATATTGCTAGGCTCTTCTCCCCGTCCCGGTTTGGATTTAAGCAAATTTTTATGGAAAAACGAACTCGAAATCCAGGGCTCGCATAACGGAAAGTATCTAGAGACTTTAAACATACCTTTTCTGGCATTGGCGGCCCTCCGATCGACCCTTTTAGCGAACGTTCCTAAGTTTTATCGGGAGCTGTCACAGGCCGTGCACCGTCCTGGTAGCCGTTTGACGTTTAGGACGGCCGGCGGCCGAGCGAATGCGAATACCGCCGAACGTGTAATTGAGTAAAACTTTCGTTATTTTCACTATAAAATCGAATTTTAAACTCAAACCTGAGGCACGCGACACATTGTAGAAGGTTCAAAGTTTACGTTTCGACATGGCTTTGTGGAAACGAATGCGGGAAAATACGAAAATATCGAATCCGAAATAGTTGGACGTCTACCCATATCTGACTGACGTTTCTCGAATTCCCGGCTATATCCATCTCTTTTTTTCGCGACATCCGCGCGAAAATGGAAAACTGGCGGCCGCGGACCTCCGGAAAAACGCAAAATTCGCCCCGAAAAAGGTAAAGAGAAGTCACCAAAATACGCCTACCGGATAACCGAAGGACCGAACTCGGCTTCGCGCACCCGGGCTCGCCGCTGCGCGGCTCGCGAAAAACCTTTTGGCGGTAAAACCCCACTTTTTCGCGAGAGAAAAACAACGGATTTTAATATATAAGGACTAGAAAGGTGGCAAGTCGGCTATCGCCGACTTGACCTTTCTTGAGTAGGGTCAGTTTTTTTTAAACACCATGTATTTTTTCGATAATTAGTGTGTTAGGAGACCCCCGATGGAAGTTGAGTAAAAAAAATTGTCAGTTCTCTTAATTTTGAGATTTTTTTAACGTTCAACATTTTTCCAACACTTTGTATATAAAACGGTCTTTCGTACATCCGACAACCCATCCGAGGCAAAAAAAAATTATTCCATGAATTTTGGGAGTTTCAATATTGGTTCAGTTTTCTTAAACACCCTGTATTGTTTTCATTAAAATAGTTTCCATATAGACCATTGTTAAAAGTTTTATCAAAGGAATATTATACTTCCATGAAGGTTTCTAGAGAACAGTCGGTTTTAAACACCCAGTAGTTTTTAATTAGTATAGTTTTCTTACAGACCGTTGTGAAAAGTTTCATTAGAAAATATTCCATGAATTGTGAGGATTCTTAGAGAATGGTTTGGTTTTGTTAAACACCCCGTATTATTTCATCAGTATAATTTTTTTACAATCGTGAAAAGTTTCATAAAAAAAATTAAATTCCATAAATTTTGTGGATCTAGAGAATGGTTCTTTATTTTATACCCTGTATTTTTCATACGTATGTATTTGTATACATAATAATAACACCTAAGTATGTATTATTTATAGTTTTTTTACAAACTATTGTAAAAAGTTTCATCAAAAACCAAAAAAGAAATTTTAATTCTAAGTTTTAAGGATTTTTAGAATGATTAGATTTCTTTAAACATCCAGTATTTTTTCATTAGTATAGTTTTGCTTCAGAATATGTAAAATATTTCATAAAAAAACAGTTTTAGTTCCATGAATATACTTGCATGAAGGTTTCTAGAGAATTATTCGGTTTTCTAAAACACTCTGCATTGTTGCATTAGGGTAGTTTTTTTGCAGCCTATTGTGAAAAGTTTTATAAAAAAAATTTAAATCTATCAATTTTGAGGAGGTCAAGAGAATGATTCGGTTTTTAAATACCCTGTATTTTTCATCAGTATAATTTTTACAATCGTGAAGTTTCATAAAAAATTAAATTCCATAAATTTCGTGGATCTAGAGAATTGGTCTTTATTTTACACCCTGTATTTTTCATAAGCATGTATTTATATAGCTACATAATAATACTTAAGTATGTACTTTTATAGTTTTTTACAAACTATCTTAAAAGTTTAATCAAAACCAAAAGAGTTATTAATTCCAAGTTTTAGGATTTTTAAAATGATTCGATTTTCTTAAACACCCTGTATTGTTCTCATTAAAATAGTTGCCATATAAACTGTTGTTAAAAGTTTCATAAAAAGAATATTATAATTCCATGAAGGTTTCTAGAGAATGGTTCAGTTTTTAAACACCCAGTAGTTTTTTAATTAGTATAGTTTTCTTACAGACCATTGTGAAAAGGTTCATAAGAAAATATTTCATTAATTGTGAGGATTCTTAGAGAATGGTTTGGTTTTGCTAAACACCCTGTATTTTTTCATTAGTATAATTTTTTAACAATTGTGAAGTTTCATAAAAAAAAATCCATAAGTTTTTCTATGAATTTTGGGAGTTTCAATATTGGTTCAATGGTTTTGTTAAACACCCTGTATTTTTTCATTAGTGTAATTTTTTTACAATAGTGAAAAGTTTAATAAAAAAAAATTAAAATATTGGGAGTTTCAATATTGGTTCAGTTTTCTTAAACACCCTGTTATATTGTTCTCGTTAAAATAGTTTCATACAGACCATTGTGAAAAGTTTCATAAAAAAATATTCCATGAATTGTTAGGATTCTTATAGAATGGTATGGTTTCGTTAAGCACCCTGTATTTTCTCATTAGTATATATTTTTTTACAATCGTGAAAAGTTTCATAAAAAAAAATAAATTCCATAAATTTTATGGATCTAGAGAATGGTTCTTTATTTTACACCTGTACTTTTTCATACGTATATATTTATATACATAATGATACCAAAGTATATATTTTTATAGTTTTACAAACTACTGTAAAAAGTTTCATCAGAAAGCAAAAAAAATTACATCCACGAATTTTCATGATTTTTAGGGAACGGGTGGGTTTTTTGTAAACACCCCGTATTTTTTCATTAGTAAGTATATTTTTCCTACAGAACATTGTAAAAAGTTTTATAAAAAAGAATTTTTTAATTCCATGAATCTTGTGGTTTTTAGAGAATGGTTCGTTATTATTAAACACTCTGTATTTGCTTCGTTAGTGAGTGTCATAATAAATCCTTGATGGAAGTTTAATAAATAAAATATTGTTTTTCCATGAATTTTGGGAGTTTCAATATTGGTTCAGTTTTCTTAAACACCCAGTAGTTTTTTAATTAGTGTGGTTTTCTTTCAGACCACTGTAAAAAGTTTCATAAAAAAATATTCCATGAATTGTTTGGATTCTTATGGAATGGTTTGGTTTCGTTAAGCACCCTGTATTTTCTCATTAGTACAATTTTTTTACAATCGTGAAAAGTTTCATAAAAAAAATAAATTCCATAAATTTTGTGGATCTAGAGAATGGTTCTTTATTTTACACAATGTATTTTTCATACGTATGTATTTATATACATAATAATACCAAAGTATATATTTTTTATAGTTTTTTTACAAACTATTGTAAAAAGTTTCATCAGAAAGAAAAAAAAAAAATTTAAATCCAGGAATGTTCAGGATTTTTAGGGAACGGTTCGGTTTTTTTAAACACCCCGTATTTTTTTCGATAATTAGTGCGGTAAGACACCCCCGACGGAAGATTCGTACTAAAAAAATGTTCAGTTCCTTTAATTTTGACATTTTTTTAACGCTCGATATTTTTCCAACACTCTGTATATAAAACGGTTTTTCGCACATCAGACAACCCCTCCGAAGCAAAAAAACTGAAAATTTCCTCGAATCTGTAATTTTTATATTTTTTCTCGTCAATTTTTATCGAAACACCCCGTACATCGAGCTTTTTTGAGTCGTACTATATATATGCGAAGTTTTTCTGCAGACTGTTACGAAGAGTTTCAGAAAAAATTGTAAATGCACATTCGTTGAGGAATTTTAGAGAATGGTACTGTTTATATAAACACACATTATATTTTCATTGTTATATTATTAATACAGAACATTGTAAAAAGTTTAAATAAAAATAATTTTATAATTCTATTAATTTTTTTTATTTTTATAGAATGGTTCGGTTTTTAAACCTCCTGTATTTTTTCATTAGTATAGATTTTTACAAACTATTGTATAAAGTTCATCAAAAAGAATTTTTTAATTCCATGAATCTTGAGGATTTTTAGAGAATGGTTCGTTATTATTAAACACTCTGTATTTGCTTCGTTAGTGAGTGTCATAATAAATCCTTGATGGAAGTTTAATAAATAAAATATTGTTTTTCCATGAATTTTGGGAGTTTCAATACTGGTTCAGTTTTCTTAAACACCCAGTAGTTTTTTAATTAGTATAGTTTTCTTACAGACCATTGTAAAAAGTTTCATAAAAAATATTCCATGAATTGTTAGGATTCTTATGGAGTGGTTTGGTTTCGTTAAGCACCCTGTATTTTCTCTTTAGTACAATTTTTTTACAGTCGTGAAAAGTTTCATAAAAAAAATAAATTCCATAAATATTGTGGATCTACAGAATGGTTCTTTATTTTACGCCCTGTATTTTTTCATACGTATGTATTTATATACATAATAATACCAAAGTATATATTTTTTATAGTTTTTTTACAAACTATTGTAAAAAGTTTCATCAGATAGCAAAAAAATTTTTTAAATCCACGAATATTCAGGATTTTTAGGGAACGGTTCGGTATTTTTAAACCCCCTGTATTTTTTCATTAATATAGATTTTTACAAACTATTGTATAAAGTTTCATCAAAAAGAATTATCTAATTCCATGAATTTTGAGGATTTTTAGAGAATGGTTCGTTATTTTTAAACACTCTGTATTTCTTAATTAGTATATTTTTCCTACAGAACATTGTATAAAATTTCATCAAACAGAATTTTTTAATTCCAAGAATTTTGAAAATTTTTAGGAAAAGGTTAGGTTTTTTTAAACCATCTGTATTTCTTAATTAGTATATTTTTCCTACAGAAAATTGTATAAAGTTTCATCAAAAAGAATTTTTTAATTCCATGAATTTTGAAAATTTTTAGATAATGGTTCGTTATTATTAAACACTCTGTATTTGCTTCGATAGTGAGTGTCATAATAAATCCTTGATGGAAGTTTAATAAATAAAAAAAATTTTTCCATGAATTTTGGGAGTTTCAATATTTGTTCAGTTTTCTTAAACACCCAGTAATTTTTTAATTAGTATATATTTCTTAGAGACCATCGTGAAAAGGTTAATAAAAAAATATTCAATGAATTATTGTGGGATTCTTAGAGTATGGTTTGGTTTCGTTAAGCACCCTGTATATTTTCATTAGTATAATATTTTTACAATCGTAAAAGTTTCATAAAAAAATAAATTCCATAAATTTTGTGGATCTAGAGAATGGTTCTTTATTTTACACCCTGTATTTTTCATAAGTATGTATTCATATACATAATAATACCAAAGTATATATTTTTTAGTTTTTTACAAACTATTGTAAAAGTTTCATCAGAAAGAAAAAATTTTTAATCCACAAATGTTCAGGATTTTTAGGAATGGTTCGGATTTTTAAACACCCGTATTTTTTCGATAATTAGTGCGGTAAGAGTCCCCGACGGAAGTTTCGTACCAAAAAATGTTCAGTTCCCTTAATTTTGACATTTTTTAACGTTTCACATTTTTCCAACACTTTGCATTTAAGACGGGCCTACGAACGTCACAGAACCCCTCCGAAGCGAAAAACCGAAAATTTCCTCGAATCTGTAATTTTTATTTTTTCTCGTCAATTTTATCGTAACACCCCGTACATCGAGCTTTTTGAGTCGCACTGTATATAAGCGAAGCGACTTGAAGTCTGCCATATTGTCTAGCTCACTGATACCACCTATTCATTCTATTTATGCAAAGTTCAATGCAAATAGCAATAGCGGATGGAAATATTTGACAGCTGTTCTATGGCTTCCGTCATTTTGACCCCGTCTTGGTCTGCCATATTGTCTAGCTCACTGATACCACCTATTCATTCTATTTATGCAAAGTTCAATGCAAATAGCAATAGCGGATGGAAATATTTGACAGCTGTTCTATGGCTTCCGTCATTTTGACCCCGTCTTGCTTAGAATTTTCGCAAATTTCGATACGAAAACGAAATCAAAACCAAACGCTCGCATAAAACAACGTATCTAGAGACTTCAAATTTACCGTTTTCGGCCTTAGGTGGCCTCGGGTCGGCCCATTTAGCGAAATTTTCTGCGATTTATTCGGAAATGTCACCGCGCACTCGCCATTTGACGTTTCTGTAGTAGACGAAAATTTTTGCTATTTTCACTATAAAATCGAATTTTAAACCTAAACCTGAGGCACACGACACATTGTAGAAGGTTCAAAGTGTACGTTTCGATATGGCTTTATGGAAATAAAGGGGTACTTACTTTGCAAAATGTAACGTTTTGAAGGTTTTGTGAGGACCCGCCATATTGCCAGGCTCTTCTCCACGTCTCGGTTCGGTATTACGCAAAATTCGATACAAATTCGAATTCAAGACCCAGCGCTCGCATAACAGAAAGCATCTAGGGACTTTAAATTTACCTTTTCCGGCTTTTGCGGGCCTCCGATCGATCCGTTTAGCGAACGTTCCTAAGTTTTATCCGGAGCTGTCAACGGCACCGCACCGTCCGGCTTGCCGTTTGACGTTTCGGGCGGCCGAGCGCACGCGAATGCCGCCGAACGTGTAATTGACCAAAACTTTCGCTATTTTCACTATAAAATCGAACTTTAAACCTAAATCTGAGGCACGCGACACATTGTAGAAGGTTCAAAGTTTACGTTTCGACATGGCTTTGTGGAAAGGAATGCGGGAAAATACGAAAATATCGAATCGGAAATAGTTTGACGTCTACCCATATCCGACTGACGTTTCTCCGATTCCCGGGCGATAAGCTCCTCCCGCGCTATCTCCATCCCTCTCGCCGAGAACGGCCGGCGAGGACCCTCCGAAAAACGGAAAATTTACCTAGAAAAACGCGGAAAACGGCCCGCCGAGCGCCTCGTCGCGACGGAGAAAGGACCAAATAAGGAGACCCGCCCGCGCCCGCGTCCCCGACGGGCTCCCGTGAAAAACGTCGCGCGGAGCGAAATCGGCCTCCGGGCGGCTTCCGGACTTCCGATAATGGGCGTGGTTTTCGACTTTTGTCTCGTTTCCTCGCGAAAATCGAAAACCGGCGGCCGCGGACCTCCGGAAAAACGCAAAATTCGCCCCGAAAAAGGTAAAACGACCCACCAAAATACGCCTACCGGACAACCGAAAGACCGAAGGGCCCTTCGCGCCCTTAGGCTCCCCGCCGCCCGGCTCGCGAAAAAATCAATTGTGGCGGCAAAACCCCACATTTCCGCCCGCCCGGAAGCGAGAAAAACAACGGATTTTAATATATAAGAACTAGTTTGTATTTAGCGCGCACCAAGCCGTACAAACCAAGGATTGTAAATATAACTCAACCCAGTCGCTGGCTGTACGGCACGCAATGTTGCCATATCGGTTGAGTTTGTAATATGCTTGATTCGGATAAAATATACAGTAAACGTATATTACAATTCTCCCTCAAGCGGCAGAATCGTGAACTAAAATATACAATTTTGATCATATTCCTAACATTACCGCCTCATGTACATTTTGTTGTGTTGGCCTATTGGAACTATAATCCTTGAATAAAAGAAAAGTGTGATATTTAGTCTGGTGCAACTTTAATGGGAGCTTCACTCACAGTGAATTAAACCTACAAAATGTTGATACTTATGGAGAAAACAGGGTTGACATTAAGGCGTCACATATACTGACGCCCTAAATCGCTTGAGGCCTTAATGTATGGGCAATGCATGTTATCTGAGGCGCTAAAGATAGTAGTATGTAAATATATATATATATATATATGGGACTTATTTGAACGGTCAGTGTTTAGTAATAGCTTTACTAGAGAAAAATGGACTGTATGCGGGGAGCGCCTTATTAAAATAAATATTAACCGAAAAAATACAATTTGAAAATAAATTACCAATGAGAAAATATAAAATGCGACTCACCGTGATCTTCCTGGTTTCCTATTTGGAGAGGCGCCTCTCGGAGTACGGAGCACTAAAATGTAGCTTGGTTTCTTGCACTAAATTTGCACTAAAGTCTAAAATTAATTATCTAAAAGTTTATAGAGTTATTATTTGCCCTTTGGAAATTTGCGAAGGTATATAGTATAGATATGTAGCGATATGTAGCGAATGCGGCGAACTATTCACACCCAATTGTGCGAATCGAATCTGTTCTTCTTCGGTGTGTAGGTCGCAAAAACACTCTCATTGGTTACAAAAAATTAGAAAATAAAAACTATGCGGATTTCAGTATTTTAATAAAGGCAAAAATTGTAATTTAAGAAAAATACTAAGTAAGTTGAATAATATGACTATGAAAATGACTAATATTTATAAAAACTAAATGAAAACGGAACAGTCAGTTTACTATATTCATTTATATTCACCATGGATTTGCAAAAGTTAAACAAGGCAACTTCACATAAAGAACTGAAGAATATTAAAGATTTACTTATAAATCGAAAGTATAAAGTAGTGAAGCTGATGTTTATTATAACCAAATATGGTGGCGGTATTGTGGTTGAAACTGAAAACCTCAGAGAGGGGAAACATTTTGTCACATTTAGTGACAATGACAGATTTTAAGCAATTCGAGATCTGCTATAATAAATACATAATCCTCATTAAGTATACAACTTCAGATCCGGAACTGTATATTTTGATATAAACGTTTTAGTTGAGATCCTTGCCCGGTGTTGCCATATGAATTCCAGTTAAGATTACTAAATCAAGAGAGGAATTTGCTTAGTGGTAAAAATATAAATAGATTGTTTATAAAAAAAAATTAAACTAAATAAACTAATTATTACTGTTCAGCATTATGTAGGAGTCCCGTATCCTAGTTATGTTTAGGTTAGAAAAAATAAATTAAAGTTAAAAATTACGAAATCACAGATTTCTGTGTTTAGTTAGCAGTCTTTTATTAAGGTATGTAAAGTAAGTTTTTGAACGCACAGTAGATTATTAGATATTTAGTATACGAAAAAATTTGCCTATGATGCGTCAAACATAAACACTGGCGCGAGTTTGTTTATATTTCCGATAAGGGCCTAAAAGGTCTGGCTGTAAGAGAAACGCCCGAAACAGAGATTCTAAAGACTATTCGAGTCATTGCTTAATTAGTAAAGCTAGTGAAAAGATGAATTGTGAGCGTGCTAGTTATTTGCTGTTGTTTTATACATACAGGTGAGTTTCTCACTAAGTGTCCTAGTTCTTATTAGAATAGTTATATTATGTGTGAGTTCTTCTTAGATTAGTTATGTTAGGTCAGTTTTGATAGTAAAGAGATTAGCTAATTGATAAATAAGATCTACAGGGTGAGTCAATTATAACAGCCACGTGAGCTTTAGATAGGGTGGTACTGAACTGACTGTCTTAAGTAGTATGTAGTGGTCAAGGCTGCTTTGTCGGGTCCACAAAGGTGGGTGAAGGCCTTTGGTGGGTTGTGCATAATGTGTCGGAACGAGGGCCACAGCCGTAGGTATAGATGGCTGATGTGGACGTGCGGACCGACGGGCATGTTTTTATTTAGCCCCTAGGATGTGTACTGGAGGGGTACGGGGTATAGGTGAAAGTACTGGCCTTGGCTGTGCCATCCTAGGCTGCGCTCTCCGTGGGGTTGAGCGGTCAGAGGCAAAGCAGATCCTTTGTATTGATGAGATGATGATTCAGTCAATATTTGTAAGGCTTGTGCTGAAATATTGAAGGATGTAAAAAGACAGATGCTTGGGTACCACGTGATAGTGTTAGATACGAGATAATTAAGTATAATTATGAATGATGGGGTAACTATAATTTGATAAGGGAGCTAGACACTTATTGTGGTTCTTTTTCATAGGTCATTTGAGTAAGCACGTTCCAGTTTACAGTTCACAGTAGTAGTGGTGAGTGAAAATCAGTAGTATAAATAAACATTGACTCTTTATAAAATATAGTAGACTAGTAGCGCCATTGTTGTATGTTTTATAAGGCTATAGGAGAGAAGTTAATGTTAAAAATATTACAATCAGAAGTACGATGTAAATGAATAAACATCCGTTTTTATGAACTACATCGTTTATGCGTTTCTCCAATCGTACTGTTAGTATTATTATTATCAGAGTTTAGTTGGTATATTACAAAATCAGAAGTGGGATAGACCCCAACCACATTGGGATAGACCCTAACCACATTGGGATAGACCCCGACCACATTGGCATAGACCACGACTACAGTAGGATAGGTGATCACCACAGTGGATAGACCACCACAGTTAGTTAAGTAACCTGCAAGATTACACTAAGTTTACTGTTGCAATCAATACGGGTTGTTTAGTTTAAGTATGTATCCAAGCAAATCGGATAATGTTTCACGTAAGGGTTGGGAACTGTCCTTACCATTAAGAAGTAGTGCTGATAACCAAATGGACGTTAGTGTCAGCACTTCTGCGGAACGGGACTTGGCTCCACCGCCAACAGGAGGCGCGGAGGATGTTATAACTCGTTTAACGGAAGTAATGGCCACTGCTTTTAAAAATTTCACACCAGCTGTACCTGGACCTTCTCGAATGGTGAGAGGTGATGTTTTGTCAGGATTCAACCCGGAAGACATTAACCAAAATATTGAAGATTGGTGCCGAAAAGTGGACGAAATAAGGCGCATGTTTGGTTGGTCAGAAGAAGTGACCATCTTCAACGCCTTATCCAAACTTGAGGGACTGGCATTGGTGTGGTACAAAGGTCTTAGATCCATCAATTATACCTGGGAAGAATGGAAGCAAAAGTTGAGAAGGGCATTTCCAGCCCAAAAGGACTTTAATGAAGTACTTGAAAACATGATGCGACGCAAGAAGAGACCTGAAGAAACTTTTGCTCAGTACTTCTACGAAAAGCAAGCCTTGCTAAATGCTTGCAAAATTCAAGGTACAGATGCTGTATCATGCATCATAGGTGGAATTAACGACAGTCATGTTCGTGTGGGTGCCAAAGCTGCTAACTGCCAAGACCCAGAGGAGTTGTTTGATTACTTACGGAGTCTTAATGAAGAAGTTAAGACGGATAGTAGGAAGTCAGTGGTGCACAAGAGACCATTTCACTCTTTAGATCGTAAGAGAAAATTTGTGCACAAGGAAAAAGAACAACCTGTTTGTTATAAGTGCAATAAACGGGGACATGTAAAAAGAGACTGCCCAGGAACTCGAAGAGATGATCAAAGGATGAAGTGTTTTGCATGCCACGAAGTCGGACATATGGCAAATACATGCCCAAAAAAGAGAAAGGTCCACGAAACGAGATGACTAGATGACAGCGATCATCTCCCAGTCAACACCAATGACAAGTATTATAAATTAGTACTTGTCAATGGTAAACCTTCCAATGCATTTATCGACTTAGGCAGTACATGTAATATTATTAGAGAAGATGAGGCCAAGAGGCTCTTATTGATATGTAACAAATCCAAAACAAGTACCATTCGTGGATATGGAGGTGGAGTTGTTACATCTCAAGGAGTAGTCACTTTTGAATTGAAAATAGATAAAATAACTGTTTCCACTTCAGCAATGGTTGTGTCAAGCCACATGCAAACCATGCCATTATTGATAGGTCAACCCTTTTCGGAAAATCCAGATATAGCAATATTCAAGGATCATGCTACTTTGCAACTCTTTAAGAAGTTGCCAAACTCTGAGGCTGTATGTGACAATACCGTAAAAATTGTTTTATGGCCAAAAGAAACAGTAGTAATTCCTGCAAATTATTGGGCAAATGTACCGATAGAGGTGAGGAATGGTTTCAAGGGAGATGTATATGTAGAAGCATGTATTCGTAGTGAATCAGGACAAGAATACTGCATACCGCATACGATATTACACATCGATACAGATACTGAACTGGTACTACCGATAATAAACCTGTCAGATGTCGATGTAAAATTAAAAAGTAAAAATCCAGTAGCTCGTGCCTGGCCTTGCATTGAAGAAGAAGCAAAAGAAATGGAACAAGTTCTATGTACTCAACTGTCAGAACTGCAAATTTTGAAAGAGAACGATGTCACCATAGGTCCCATTTCTGAACAGCAAAAAGATAACTTAATGAAATTGATAAATAAATACAGAGATTGTTTCGCGAAGGATATAGACGAATTAGGGTGCGCCCAGTCAACAGAAATTAAAATACAATTGGAAAGCGATACGCCATTTTCGTACCGACCATATCATATGTCGAAAGGTGAAAAGGAGACTGTCGACAAGATCATCGAAGATCTCTTGAGGAATGATATAATCAGAGAATCAGATTCGCCTTACTCATCTCCCATTTTACTTGTGCGAAAGAAAAATGGAGAACAAAGGATGTGTATCGATTACCGGCGATTAAACCAGAACACGGTTAAAGACAGATATCCTCTCCCTCGCATCGATGACCAGATAGATAAATTACAAGGTAGTGTTTATTACACCAGTCTTGACTTGAGATCTGGCTATCACCAAATACCTGTCGCAGAGGAGTCGAAGAAATATACCGCATTCGTGACACCAGAGTCTCAATACGAATTCAATAGGTTACCATTTGGATTAACCAATGCCCCTAGCGCATTCCAGAGGTTGATGAATAAAGTTCTAAGACCAGTCCGAGATATATCTACTGTTTACCTCGATGATATATTGATTTACAGCAGAACGGTCGAAGAAGGCCTACAGAATTTAGAAAAGGTGTTTAAACTTCTACAGGAAGAAGGATTAACCCTGAATCCTGCGAAGTGTAAGATAATGATGACATCTGTCGAGTATCTGGGTTTTGAAATAAGTGACAGCAAAGTAAGACCTGGGGAAGCCAAGATGAAGGCAGTGAAATATTTTCCTCGACCAAAGACTGTTCACCACATCAGACAATTTTTGGGTCTAACAGGATATTTCAGACATTTTGTGCGAAATTATGCTGTGATAGCTAAACCATTGTCAGATCTGACAAAGAAATCCGTATCATGGGCTTGGACAGATAAAGAACAACAGAGCTTTGAACAGCTGAAATTCATTTTAGTCCAGCGACCTATACTCACGTTGTATAATCCAGAGGCTCATACAGAGGTACACACTGACGCAAGCAGCAAGGGTTTGGCAGGTATACTGTTGCAGAAACAAACTGACAAGAAATTACATCCAGTGGCTTATTTTAGTAGAAAGACTACACCAACCGAAGAAAAATATCATTCATACGAGTTGGAAACACTAGCAGTCGTAGAAAGTCTAAAGAAATTTAGGATTTACCTGCTAAGTATAAAATTTATTGTGGTAACTGACTGTAATGCGTTGAAAGCAACCAGCAACAAGAAGCAAATTTTACCCCGAATAGCCCGCTGGTGGTTACAGTTACAGGAATACACTTTCGAAGTACACTACAGACCAGGAACGCGTATGAAGCACGTTGATGCATTGAGCAGGAATGCTATTTCATCTACAAAATGTAGTCAAGAAGAAGTTTTTCGCATCGAGCAGGCAGATTGGGTGTTATCTGCACAATTAACGGATGACAAGATAAAATCGATTCGAGAAGCTTTGAGTAAACCTCCAGAAACTGAGGAAGAAAAAGCAGTATATAAAAACTATGCCCTATGAGACGGTAGAGTATATCGTATTACCGTGAAAGGAATTCAGTGGGTGATACCTAAAGGCATGAGGCAACAAGTTGTTCGAGCAGCACATGATGAGTTAGGGCATTTTGCAATCGAAAAGACTTTACATAGACTAACTCAACACTATTGGTTTCCGCGAATGCGTCAGTATGTAGAAAAATACATCTCATGTTGTATTCCATGTCTCTACAGCAAGAAACCAACAGGGAAAAAGGAAGGATTTTTACATCCCATTACCAAAAATCCAGAACCATTTGATATGATCCATATAGATCACTATGGACCATTACCTAAGAGTTCCCGAGGAAATGTCCATATCATAGTAATAGTGGATGCTTTCACTAAGTTCACCTTTCTTAAAGCAGTCCGATCAACAAACACAAAATTTGTTATCCGTTTCCTCGAAGAGATATTCGCTTTGTATGGAAAAGCTCGAATTTTGATATCGGATCAAGGTAGTGCTTTCACTTCTCGAAAGTTCCAAGAATATTGTAAGAAAATTAAACTTAGACACGTACTGAATGCTGTGGCTACACCACGAGCCAACGGACAGGTCGAACGTTTCAATAGAACTCTCAAAACAGCATTATTGGCAGCCTGTCCTGAGGAAGAAAATTGGGATGATCACATAGGTCATATACAATTTGCCATTAACAACGTCAGGAGCACGGGTTTCGACCAAGGCAAGGCGACGATTCCGATCTTTTAGACGAAGTCAGCCAACTGCCTAGGATGATAGAAAATATTGTTAAGATTCGGGCAGATGTGGGTGAGAAACTTGAGAGAGAGGCAAACCGGCAAAAGGAGTACTTCGATCGGAAACGAAAGAAACCACGAAAGTACAAAGAAGGAGACTTAGTAGTGATTCAAAAGCAAGACCAAGCGAGTGGATCAAAAAAATTAACTGTGCCATATGCTGGACCCATGGTAGTTAAAAGGGTCTTAGACAATGATCGATATGTAGTGTGTGATATGCCAAATTCCAACAGACTTAATAAAAGGAGAGTGTATGAAAACACAGTGGCGGTAGATCAAATGAAACCGTGGGTTGTGCCAGGTGGTGTTTCGGACGATTCAGAGAGTGGAGATTCAAGTGGATCGGATGGAGTGATGCTGTCCGACGATGATGGCTCCAGCTCAACTGATTAAGAAGGGAGTAGCCTCGGGGCGAGTCTAAATGCAGGATGGCCGAATGTAAAGTAAGTTTTAGAACGCATAGTAGATTATTAGATATTTAGTATACGAAAGAATTTGCCTATGATGCGTGAAACATAAACACTGGCGCGAGTTTGTTTATATTTCCGATAAGGGCCTAAAAGGTCTGGCTGTAAGAGAAACGCCCGAAACAGAGATTCTAAAGACTATTCGAGTCATTGCTTAATTAGTAAAGCTAGTGAAAAGATGAATTGTGAGCGTGCTAGTTATTTGCTGTTGTTTTATACATACAGGTGAGGTTCTCACTAAGTGTCCTAGTTCTTATTAGAATAGTTATATTATGTGTGAGTTCTTCTTAGATTAGTTATGTTAGGTCAGTTTTGATAGTAAAGAGATTAGCTAATTGATAAATAAGATCTACAGGGTGAGTCAATTATAACAGCCACGTGAGCTTTAGGTAGGGTGGTACTGAACTGACTGTCTTAAGTAGTATGTAGTGGTCAAGGCTGCTTTGTCGGGTCCACAAAGGTGGGTGAAGGCCTTTGGTGGGTTGTGCATAATGTGTCGGAACGAGGGCCACAGCCGTAGGTATAGATGGCTGATGTGGACGTGCGGACCGACGGGCATGTTTTTATTTAGCCCCTAGGATGTGTACTGGAGGGGTACGGGGTATAGGTGAAAGTACTGGCCTTGGCTGTGCCATCCTAGGCTGCGCTCTCCGTGGGGTTGAGCGGTCAGAGGCAAAGCAGATCCTTTGTATTGATGAGATGATGATTCAGTCAATATTTGTAAGGCTTGTGCTGAAATATTGAAGGATGTAAAAAGACAGATGCTTGGGTACCACGTGATAGTGTTAGATACGAGATAATTAAGTATAATTATGAATGATGGGGTAACTATAATTTGATAAGGGAACTAGACACTTATTGTGGTTCTTTTTCATAGGTCATTTGAGTAAGCACGCTCCAGTTTACAGTTCACAGTAGTAGTGGTGAGTGAAAATCAGTAGTATAAATAAACATTGACTCTTTATAAAATATAGTAGACTAGTAGCGCCATTGTTGTATGTTTTATAAGGCTATAGGAGAGAAGTCAATGTTAAAAATATTACAATCAGAAGTACGATGTAAATGAATAAACATCCGTTTTTATGAACTACATCGTTTATACGTTTCTACAATCGTACTGTTAGTATTATTATTATCAGAGGTTGGTTGGTATTACAGGTATATTCTAATGAATTTATAATAATACGTAAGTAATATTGATATGTAAAAAGTTTTTATGAATAATTTCATATACAGAGTGTCCTAAAGTTCATGTCTCGGAACTATATATAGGATATTAAGAAAGATATGAAAAAACTGTTCGCGTAGTTCAAATTATGACGCACTATGAGGTACGTTTTATGCTAGAAAAACATTTATTTCAAAATATGTAAAGTGGCGAAATTGACGTCCCCAAACATTTTTTCCAGGAGTTTGCCTTTTTATTATATCTGGAAAGTGCCCTATTTTTGAACGCTTTTTAATTTAGAAGTTTTTTCATATTTTTTATGGTTAAAAATCTACAGCGTAAAATAGTTGGCAAAAGTAATCTCAGTCGCGTACGAGTTAGTTATGATTTAATCAAGTATTCCAAGAAATACAAGGACTGTTCAGGTGCTATATCGAAGAATTGCCAGTATATACAGTCTTCATAAATGGTTACAAGCCACGTGACCAGGACTGTGATTCTCGAAGAGCTACTCGTATGTGAATAGATATCTTCTCTCTCTCTCAATTGCCGTTGTGAGGAAAATGATATTCGCTTATGAATTGCTCTGCGATTGATTTGAGAATCTCAGCCCTGGTCAGGTGGCTTGTAATCATTTATGAAGGCACTCTACGTTTTAGTGCGAACATGAGAAACATTATTTTTTAACGAACAATATGTTGAAAAGTTCTAAACCATTTTTTACAGTTTTACGAAATAAAAAGAAGATAAACAATGATAATCATTAAATTTGAACACAAAAATACTGCTTAACATAACCCAAAATGACAGACATATGAGAACTTTTTTAGTAAAATTAGTCATTTTGGGTTATAATAAACAGTAGGTATTTGTGTGTCGCGTTAAAATTTATTGATTGGCATTGTTATTCATCTTTTAGTTTTCAAAATCAATACTGTTCGTTAAATAATGTTCCTCATTCTCTCACTAAAAGATATCTACTACGGCAATTGTTGGATCACTTTTGCCAAATATTTTACATTGTAGCTTTTTTTCTACGGCCATTTATGAATAGATAATAAACGAAAAAATTATTTATTTTTTGAATGTCATACATGACAGAACTCTCAAAGTAAAACCATTTGTAAGGGATACCTGCCTACTTGGTTGAAAAATAACAAGTTTCCAAGTTCCTATTGACTAGAAAAATAGTTTTATAATGAAAAACTGTATCATAATGATGGCCTCATTATGAAACCGGTTACAACACTTTAAATTGCATATTTTGAAACTATTTGATAGATACATATTTAAATGTCAATTAAATCAATAAATAATAATAATAACAATAATAATAATAATAATATATTCATTAAAGAAACAGTAAATATCTACAATATACAATATACAAGACAAGGTATGTGAAAATTTTATAAAGACTTCAGATAAGATCTTACATGACATGACAAGAAAAGAAATATAAGAGAGAAAACAAACCCACAAAACTAAACTTGTACGTGGATTAATAATACAAAAAATATAGTTGTAGTAATATAGTTTCTACCTAGACATTAATATATTCAACAGAGAAAAAAATGCAACAAAAGAATACAAAATTAAAATAATACATACATATTTAACTATAAAAACCAAAGTTTTACAAAAATCATATCAAATACCAGATAGTAACAAAAGGCTAAGGTTAAGGGTATATATATTATATATCTTTTTCATCGATCCATTGATGAACCAACTTTCTATCAATTGTTGATATTCACTTCCTAGTTCTAGTTTTAAAAAGCACTCTGGAATTAATAGAGACAAAATCAGCAGGAAGTAAGTTAAATATCTTAGGAGCAAGATAGGTAAAACAACTTTGTCCTATGGTTTTAAATTTTCTTGGCACATTCAATACTTTTTTGTGTTAACTGAATCAGGTGTTTTGAACATGCAATACACAACAAGAATTCTTTATACATTTAAATTGTTTCACTAAGAGACTATGAATATACAATTGTCTTAGATAAAAAATCCTGATAATTTAGAGTTCATCACTTGAATAAGTATAAGTTTTTCCATATATAAATTTTAATAATCCACTTTTGAACTGACTCTAATTTTTTTAAATAACAGTTAGCTACACTACCCCAGACAAGTATCCTATATACTAATAGTGATTGAACTAGACCATAATATAAAGTTCTTAGTTGAGGTATTGAGCAAAAACCTTTACAATACTTAAATTTCGGCAACAGCACTCTCAACTTCTTGATAAGTGAATCAATATGTATATTCCATCGTAGATGACAATCAATGTAAGTGCCAAGATATTTTATGCTTGTAACTGGAGTTATTTCAATATCACTGTAACCATCAGAAATTTTCAGGTTGACGAAGTTTGGCATATGTGAAGTTACACTAGTAAATGATATATAATTAGCCAATAAAAACGCAAAGTGCTGGTGTCTTTTCGTTCATAGCACTATACAGTTTTGATGTTATAGCAGCCATTGCATCCTCTGTCGACACACCTGCCTTAAAACCAAATTGTTTTTCAGAAATTAAATTAGATTATATTTATCAATAAATTCACACAGTCTAAGAAGAATCTTTTCAAAGATTTTGGCTATACAAGATATCATTGAGATAGGTCTATAATTAGAACCTGACTTATAAATGGGTTTAATAACTGCTACTTTGAAGAAACTTTGAGGAACTGTCCCTATAATTAAACATTTGTTAACTAAATATGTTAAATGTTTTGTAATATTGTCCAGTGAAATTTTAATAATATCAGCTTTTATTCCATCAATCCCTGGCGACTTGTTTGATTTAAGTTCTTTGATAATTTTTTTTATCTCATCGTCTGTAGTTGGTCTTAGTACAATTGAATTAGGTAATCTTCTATTTACTATACATTTAAATTTAGGTTTATTTATAACATTTGCCAGATTTTTCCCAACATTAACAAAGTAATTATTAAAACTATTAGCAATTTCAATTTTATCGTGTTATATTACCATTATTTGTAATTTTTGCATTAATATCAGATTTTTGTTTATTTCGACATATATTATTTATACAATTCCACAAACCTTTAGAATCACTACTACAATTATTTAATTGCTTTTGGAGATAATTAGTTTTAGTAAATTTAATTAAGTATTTAATTTAAGATTATTTAAATTATTTCTATGATTTTTAATTCAGTACAGAGGTCCTTATCATCCGGGTTTTCCTGCAGTTTTTTGTATAGTTTATTCTTAGTTATAATTGAATTAAGAAGCCCACTAGTCCAGTCTTTTATTTTCAACTGATATATCTAAATCAAAAATTTTAAAAGTTCCAGTTAGTATTACACAATCAAATCCATCTTTAAATTCAATTAATATAACTCTTAGTTCATCAAAGTTTTTATTTATGCTACGTATATTGGAGTGAAATATTTAAATTGTGTACCGTTAGTATTAATAATGTTTTTACAAGTGAGATATATGTCCGACAAGGGTTCTTGGCTGTTCACACAGATACTGCAGGAGTATATCAATGCCGGTCGGGTCATTAGTCCGCGGAGTAGTTGTTTCCTACAGTATCATTTACAATGTTTTTACAAGTTTCAATATCATCCACAGATTTTGTATCAATTTTTGGTAGTACAAAGTCTCTAACATAACTATTCATTTCCAAATTATACGAATAATCTCTTAACTCCCCTGTATACTATAATAAACATATTAATTAATCCAGCTCATTTACTATTTCCCCAGTGATCTTCAATAACTTCTTTCCATTTCCATCGTCATAGAAGATGCGACCATCTAATGTCCATACTTTATGCGTCCCATATTTTTCTGTAGTCTTCTTCAGTATATTTAGGTTCATAGGTGTTAAATCATCTACGCTATATATTCCCGATTGTTTCAGGTGTTTTTTATTTTCCATTACAGCACGTTTTATATTGTAATTTTTAAATGCAGCCAGATAGGTTTATTAGTCGGATTTTTTCCTTTTAGTTGATAGGTAAAATCCAGATCGGTAGATTGCAAATTCATTTTGCACTTATTGTTTAAAACATTAATAACATTTTCTGGCAACGATTTAGTTTTATTTTCCTTCATACCAAAAATACATATATTACATCTTCGTTGTTTTTGTTCCAGCGTATTTATTTTAGCACGCCAATTATTATTTTCTTTTGACAAATTAGCGTCGGCTATTGTTTGGATAAAATCCTCATTTTGAGAAAATATATCTGTGATAGAGGAAACTATAATGTCTTTGATTTCTCCAATTTGTAGTTTTGAAAACGGCATTTTCAACTTGTTGCACTCACAACTACACACTGAATTCACTTTTTGCAGTCTATAAATTAACTACACTTTACTTTGCTAGTATTTAACAATATTCACAGGAGCGTTAAAATCATGTCTACGCACAGTAAAACATTCTCTCTCTCTCTCTATTAATGTCTAATTATCTTATAGATCTAAAAATTGTGTAGTTTATTATAAAATAAAGAAGTTATAATAATATATTACTTAAGGGACGTATAAGCTGTAATGAACCAACAGCTCCAGCCACCAGTCGAGAGATGTTGGAAGACAGCTCCAGCCACCAGTTGAGAGTTGTTCATCGACCAGCTCCAGAACCAGCCAAGAAGAGCAACCGAGCCAGGAGAAGCCGCAGAGCCCAGCAATGCCCAGAAAATAAGTAAGCAATCTACCTTCCTCTGAATCCTATCCTTTTCACGCCGTTTGGGTGTTTCCAACTCATACGGAAACGGCTGGCTGGCTTGTACTTTTGACGGACGAGGTAGTTTGGCTGTGTATAACACCGCTACCTGACCGAGCCGTCGACTATCTGCCGTTTCACGACGTTGTCCTCATCCGGTTTGACTGTGAATAACACCGCCGGCGAGTGATAAACGCCAGTGAGCTCAACGACGTTTTCCGTTCCCGGTTTGGCTGTGAATAACACTGCGGACGACTAATATACGCCGTTTTGGTACACTGAACGTACACCGAAGTGTTTGGCTGTGAATAACACCGCACTAAGGAGTCGTTGGTGACTAAGTTGTACAGGGTTGTTCTCACCGAGGTGGTTTGGCTGTGCATAACACCGCCATCAAAGGAGATACACCGCGTGCACTTATTTCTATTCTTCCGGATAGACATTCGAAAACTGCGTTATTTTCCCTTAGACCAAAACCGCCCCATTTGTTCGCTTACTTGTTTTGTTAATAACAATAGCTGTATATTGTTACTCTGCACTGCTTGCGCTTTCTCCTTGGCTACAGTTAATTAACAACCGCTTTTTAACTAATGCTTTCCATTCGCATTTACAGGGCCGAAATAAATTCAGAGTAGATTTTTGTTAAATCCATATATTTTGTTTTTATTTTCAGAACCTCGCTGGAACCGTTCTCTAGGTATAAGTTTATAGTTTAGTCCGTATTGTGTTTGTAAAGATTTTCTACCAATAAAGTATTTCATGCCGTATGTTTTACTTTAAGGAGTTTTGTAGATAATTTATACTTTCTTTCAGCACCGAAATAGACCGTTTTATATTCTGTTTGAATTGTAAGAAAATATATTTATCCAGCATTTTTGATTTTAGGACCGTTTATTTATTTTAATTGTAAATTGTATTTCCGTTTCAAAGACAAATTCATATAGTCGTTAGTACGTACTATTTGACTGACTAATTATTTATTTCCATTTGACCAAATAAATTTATTATAGAGAAAATGTGTTGTATTCATTCATATCAGTAACTTTGATAAAATTCCGATCTAACAAAAAAGGAACTTAAAAGATCTTTACCGTTCTACACTGACAATTCTGTTTATTTGAAAAGTAAAGCTATCACTACACCGATAAAACTAGTTTTGTTGCTCTCTGGGAATAAAAGAAATATAACAGACCCCTGGAATTTAACTTTCTTCACTGCAGCTGCCCGATTACTTACTATAACCGAGGGTGAGTTTACGTGGAGTTTCTCCCACGTTAAACACAGAGAGACTGGCGCCCGAGACTAACCGAAAAAATATCCTGAATTGCGTCTCTGTGACGTCACTCGCCACCGCCGAACACCGCTGCACGATATAATTTAGTCCGAGAAAGGCGTCACAAATTTGGCGCCCAAGCAGGGACTCCGGTGACGTCATATCCGGTGCTACGCAAAATTAGAAATTATCGATCGCAATCGGGATATGCGAGAAATCGGGAGAAAGGCGTCACAAAGCATTTGCGGAAACGTTTATATTGGTGCGCCAACGAACCACTGGTTAGAAGCAATAACGGAAATCTATTTTGAAAATAATGTGGAAAGCATGGTCCAAAAGTTGCCAGTAGGTACGTTTTAGTGAGAAAATGAAAAACATTATTTTTTTAACAAACAATATGTTGAAAAATTTTAAACCGTTTTTTACACTTTTACTAAATAAAAAGATTGCTAACAATGGTAATCAATAAATTTAAATATAAAAATACTGCTTAACATAAGCCAAACTGACAGAGAGATGAGAACTTTTTTTAGTAAAACTAGCTGTTATTTTGGGTTATGTTAAACAGTACGCATTTGTCTGTTGCATTAAAATTTATTGATTATCATTGTTATTCATCTTTTTAATTTTCAAAACAAATACTGTTCGTTAAGAAAATAATGTTTCTCACTAAACTGTCTACCGTGGCAACTCTTGTATAGATCAGTCTTTGTTTTCCTTGGAATACTTTATTAAATCATAGCTAACTCGTATGCGTCTGAGATCACTTTTGTCAATTATTTTACGTTACAAATTTTTAACTTAAGAAAATGAGAAAATTTCTAAAGCGTACTGAAAATGGAACATCAGTCCAACCACTCTAGATATAATACAAAAAGGTATGTTTCTGGGAAGATAGGTTTTAATGACATCATTTTTGCCATTTTACATATCGTTTTTCTAGCGTAAAACGTAGCTTAGTGCATCCTAATTTGAACCACATAACTGTACCTATTCTGATATATTGTTTAATTTTCTAGATATAGTCCCGAGACATGAACTTTGGGACACCTTATACATAGAAGAACTATAAGACGATCCTTCATAAAAATCTCATTTAAATCATATAATTAATTAAAAAGAATACGTTTGTACTATATTATAAAGGACCGACTGTACTCAAAATGTTAATCAAAAATTATATTTAATTATATTTATGTTAAATATATGCATTTTTTGTAATTTTTTGATGCAGATATACTTAAAATTTAATTTAAAAAGTAATTAAATTACCCGCATTTTATATATCTACCAAAAATATGTTTACAATAAATAAGTATAAATCACACAGATTACTGCAGAAACACGGTTATACGACCTTACGACCTTTACACATCAAGGCAATGTTGCCAAGATGAAGGATCTCTTTCCTAGCTTTAATGCGCATTAAGTAATACGCGCAACTGCTCCATCTGGTCGCAAAACCGTAAACCCAAATTGTATATAATGTGAATTATCGGGTCAAAATGAGATCAGACGAAAAATTTTAAATAAAATATTCTACATTTGGTTGAGTGTAGTGGCGCTAACTCGGGCGCTAATATACACGAGAAAAAAGATGAGATCCGAAATTGGATCTCTTCCTTCCAAACGGAGTGTATTAGGTTTATCACAATATGATCTCACTTTACACATTTACTATATGTATATATACGAGTATATATATATATTTATCTAACTACCTTCTCGGCGTCCATACATTGATACTATACTTTGAATATTTTGTTTTTTCCTGTTTTTATTAATTTACAGGTGGTGCAGTCCCAGATCAAATAAGAATAAATAGTTAGATTAGCGAATTAGTTAGCTTTAATGTGAGATATTTTTTTAATTTAAATCAAATGTACACTTTTGTAGTTGTAGCAATAATTATTTATTTGAATAAATACTTTTTAAATATTTTCTTTTTCTAATTTCCATATTCCTGTAAAAGGAGTCAATGTTGAAATAATAAATCGATTATTTTATTTTTATTGTTTTATTATAGTCATATACATTTCAATATACGAAATATATCATACTTATAAGTAAATAACACAATTATAAAAAAGTAGTTACCCTTAATGATCAGTATATATATATATATATATATATTTAAATCATAAAGCATAAAAATGTACTGGATATTTATAACTTCTATATTTTAATTTGTTTTGATCTTCGATATTCTACTTTTTCCACTTCTTTCTTCTACTATCTTTCTCCTAGAGAGCAATGACAATGGGCGTAGGTTGATTGAATTTACAGAAGAACAAAAAAATTAAAATAATGAGCACATTCTTTAAGAGAAAAGACATACATAAGAGTACCTGGACCTCTTCAGATGGAGCATATTCGAATCAAATTGATCATGTTTGCATAGATGAGAATCACAGAAGCGTAATAAAAAATGTTAGATCATGCAGAGGGGCAGACATAGACTCGGATCACTATCTAGTGAGAATAGATTTGAAGATAAAAAAACATATTAAAAGGAAGGGATTACAAAGGAAAAAAGACAACTAAATATGGCGGCATTACAAAATTAGAGAACCCAAAAAAAAGTATGAAGAAGAGATAAGGGAAGGTTTGCAAGAAAACATACAGATCATACATAATACAGATCAGTACATGCATACGTGACCACTATTTGATTCTACAGATTTTAAAAAGAAACCAGTAGTAAACGCACGCGCTCGCCATTAAAAGTAACCTCGTCTGCATCGGCTCTTATTCCAAAAACACAAACTGTGCGAGTGCTCCATTTGAAAAAATAGAGAATTTACTTATAAATTTTGAGGACCTTATATGTACTTCAGATACTAACAACAATTTTTAGATGTAGCAATCCCTAAGTTATTATTAAAAAATTTTAATAAAATGTGTTTCATTGGTCAAGATATAAAGCTTTAAATATTATGCCGCAGCTGTCACTGTTTGTATAAAGCAAGTAATATCTGGAAAACATGAATTTATGTATACACAACCTTTGAAAAAATAAACCTCAAATTAAGTGTAGAATCCAAAAATGTAAAACAATGCAGTGTTACATTCAAAAAAAGTATTGACTTTTGATATAACTAGAAGTGGCGGAAACCTGTACATATTTTAAAAGGGACCATATCGACATTAGTAAGTAACCAAAGGAAATGTAATATCAAATTTATTTTTTTTTATATAGTATTTTCATCACAAAATTTTTTAATTGAAATAATTAAACAACATTTGAAACTTCTGTAAGAAACATATTGCGTAGATGTATCTTTCTTTATAGAGTGTCTAAAAAAATGTACGTAATGTGCAGATTTTTTAGACACCCTATAAAATAACGATGTTTTAAATTTTTGTAGAGACAAAAATTAATAGAAGAGCTGAGTTGAAATAAATAAAAAAACCTAATGATATTCTCATGTGACCGGATTGTCAGCTGATTGTCATGTTAGGTGTATGACGACAAGACACTAACTCAATCCGATCCATACAATAATACTGCTGAATAATGGAAATAATAGAGAGTTATTGGAAATCCCTTTAATACTGCCGAACAGTATTAGGCACAACTTTATTTAAATACTGCTTGCCCTTATTTTGTCCAGAAAAATATAGTTATTGGTTAATAATTTGACGAATGGAATTCCCTTATTCTTGCCATTTTAATGGTGAATGAGAAAAAGAACAAAAATCAATATTTTGAAAAAAAATAAGATAAGTTTACTTATCTTTATTTCATTTTTCTTGAAACATGCGACGGAACTTATTTAAAAAAACGAAAAACATTTTATTTTTATTTTATGTTGCCACGGGTATGACCGATTACGGCCGAATGACCGGATCTATCAAATAAGGGATTGCTTAACGTTACCTTAATCATGCAAAAATATGGTCGAGCACTATCCGTATTACTGCTGCTTTAATAATACAGCACATATGCGCATGCTTAGATGTCAATATAAGGGAAACCCAAATACTGCTTAACCTTATGACACGTCCAATAACTCTCTAATACTGTGCTTCTTTCTAGTACATTGACAACAGTATAAAATTTATAAGTGAAAACTGACAACGTCGCGGGACGCCCAGTAATCCAATAGACATCGGAAACGTATTCGCAGCGGACGCTCAAAGATCGGATGAGAGAAACTGAACACGAATATTTCGGACGCTAAAGAATATGCTTCATGGGAGGGCGCTCCGTGATGTAATTCATGAAAAAACGATTTTTATGTAGGAAACTAAATCATTTGGTTTGTTGGCCACCTAAACAATAATGTATTGAAGTCTGCATACTCAATAATTAATTAAACATCACGGAAGCCAACCGACGGTTCCATGAAAGAACGCCTGAAAGATAGATGGATATATATATAGATGTGTTTATGGTCATTAGTAAGCCCATACAATATATGGAACGATTGTTTCTCTTGGGCTCACCAAGAAATCGCACTGTATACATGCTTTATTCGCTAAGAGGGGATGTAATGTTTCTTTTTACTTTTTTTTGGTAGGGACGACCATTGATAATTTTTTTTTAATGATGTGTATAAGCCATATGGGACCTCATAGTTCACAAAGATTGCATATAGATAGCGCTGTTGTCCAATATACATATTTATGAAAAATGTATCTCGGTCAGCCCAATTTTATACAGACATTTCTAGTCGACGGTAGATTGGTTAGCCCAAAACTTGGCAACTGCGCCTTAAGGTATAAGGAATATTTAGAATAAAATTATCTAGGGGGTTGTTATGCTCTTGTTTACAGAATAGAATTTATTGTTATATTATATTTTACTATTTCAAATATGAAATCAGAAATTTTAGATAAAATGTTCTAGGCCATTTTTTGCCATTTATATTTATGAAGCAATTATTAATGAGGTTTTCCAGGTTTTCCTCATTCCTGCACTTGAATAGTGGTTAGGGCCTACCAACGTAAGTCGTTCCTGGGCGCAAATGCGGCCTGCTTAATAATAATATGCCGCCCCCTCTCCCGCACAAGTCTCCGACTTCTGGGCTAATCCCTGTGATTAGAATGAGGGGTAGAGATATTATATTATTATTATAAAAGTATATTTTAAAAACTGTATTACTTTATTAAACAATTTTTATAAAATGTAGGTATACAAATAAAACTGTGTTTTTTTTAGAGACTTCTGAAGCTGAGCTTTTAAAGAAAATATGTTTTTAATATATTCGCTGAATTAAAAACCAAGTATTCAGACGAAGAAATATTTGTAATAAAAATATATAAAATAAAAACTATTACTGCTATGTTTCCACAAAAATAATTACTCCCAGGAGTAAAAAAATAAAACATTAAATAAACAAATATACCAACATCGAATTTAAAAAGAGATGAATGTTCTTTTTGTAACACCTCGACCTCAAGTTTTTTGGGAGCGACTTTTTCTTTAATATGTTTTGCAAAAAAATGGCGTATTACATCGGTTTGTTCTTGGTCCATGGTTTTCTTATTGTTTTAATTTGATGTATTTGGTTTAGAACCAGTGCCATAGAAAAAAAAAACACACACACACACACAATTCGATGTATATCACCATCTAAAAAAGCACATTACTCAAAGGACATGAATTTGGATTTTTTTACCTTTACTACAAATTAAATCAGGTTCATGGACATTTGCACCTTGTGTTTCAGTGGCCGACTCATCTGAAATTGAATTATTATAGAGGTTGCTGGGTCCTGGTATGTCATTTGATGTAATATTAGAATTAGATATGTCTTTGTAATTATTATTAATTGGTCTTTTTGAGGTCAAAGCGGCACTTGTATTTTGTTTACTGTCTTCAAAGTCTGAGTCATCTGAGCCAACATCATCAGAAAATTCAATTTTATCAAGTGATTTGCCCTTATATTGAGCACCTTTACCGTTGTTTATAGCCATTAGTATTTTTGATACCTTAGCCGTTTGGAATACATCTTGTGGTAGCCTAGAAAATTGTATGGCAATAAGAATTATTAGGTAGGCCATTTTCGTTGGGATTTCATAGTACCTCCAAAACTACGAAAAATAAAAAAATATTGTGTTCGCAAATTTTTGCTATTTTTTATTTATTATTTTTTAAAGAAACAATTACACAAACGAAATTGTCCTGGCTAGCCGTTTTTGAGGTACAGTGAGTTTCTCATAAAAGTAACATTGCGAGAACCATATTTTTGTATATCTGGTAGTTTCCGAGGTACCCAGCACTTATTGCAACAGATGAAAGACTTATACATTAATTACTTCATAAGAAAAAGCTTTATGGTGGAGGTAAACTAAGTTATGCTCCTATTATACAAAGTGTTCTAATTTCGATATAATTATATGGTAGGTATCTCAGAAATTACGAAATATAAAAGGATGCGGTTTTTACTTTTTCGAGAAACTTAAGATCGAAATTAAAAAAAAACCTACTTTTAAGAGACTCTTTGTCAGAATAGCTGAAAAATTGGAATTGTGAAAATTGCTTCTAATTAGACATTTTTACGCATGCACTACGCAACATTAGTTTTATTAATTTAATTTTTTTTTGACAATTTTCCAAACATAAAGTAGCAACTGTTATATCATTATGAAGGAAGAAAATAATGCAATTGAAGTTCATAAGACATTACAGGGTGTTCCATTTAAAAAAATGTATGTTTGTATGAAAGAGACACTTCGTAGAGAAATTACAGATTCGCCACTAAGCGTTATGTAAAAAAGTCTATCAGAAGTAATTTTCACCATTCCGATATTTCAGCTATTCTCTAAGATACAAATAATTAAAAACAGTTTTTTTTTAATTTTGCCCGGTTTCTAAAAAACAAATAGGTCTATTAAAATCCTGACTATCGCATCTTAAATTTCGTGAAAAAGTAACCCAGTGTTGTGAAAATCGCATCTGTCTATCTCTCGTAGGTAGTTTTCGAGATACCCGGAAATTGCAACAAAATTGGGACATAAGTTAAATAGTTACCCTTTGAACCTTAGCTTAAACTAAAAAAATAGAAAATTAATATATAAAACAGATTTTTTGATTATGTAATTAAGGTGTCACATTAGTTTAAGGCTTACCTATAATACTCCTCGTGGGTTTTTCTAGTATGTCCCATAAAGTTTGCAAATTGTTCCATTTCAGTTTCACCAATATTCATAACCTGTAGAACAGTAGCAATTTGCTTTCTCAGTCTTGTTGAGGTAAATAAATTTTTATTTGATACCCCTGATTCTTGGGCTAGCTTTTTAAAAACATGGTATCCACTAAGCCATCGATTTTCAGTTTTAGGATTTGCAAATAGGTATTCGTTCGATTGTGGAACACATTCAGATCTAACGGACATCATAACATCAATAAGTGACTGAATGTTTTTGGGAAATAGGATGGCCACAGGTTTACCTCCCTTTCCATCTGTCACAACTCTTTTAAAATTTTGAGTTAAAATTGTCTCGTTTTCCGTTAAAGAATCCAAAAAATCTTTTTGTTGGTTTGATGCCCTATCAATTTGGTAGGTGTTAAGCTTTAAAAACTGTATTTCTCCTATACGTTTCCTGTTAAGTAGTAGTGTTAATGCCATCACATATTCAGTTAATTTAAGAAAATTAACGTCGAGCTGTTTTTTCCAGATTTAATATTGTTACATGCGTTATCAGGTTCACCTAGTACATATTTTTGGAATTGCATAACCTCTGAAGTTAGAGGAAACATGTTTGGCTTTTCCCACTGCTTTTCATGAAGATCTTTGAGAGCCAAACTGGATAATTCCGAGTTCCAATGAGCGGATAGTAAAGATCGCAAACGTTTTATATTCTTTAGGGTTACCTCAGGATCCTTACATTCCAAAAAACGATTCTTTTTTATAATCATCTTTGTAGCAATATCGCAAATTTGAATTAATCTTGTCCTCTATGTAGAGCTAAGCTAGGTGCTTTGAAGCTTTTATTTGAGTTATCATACCCACTTATTATTTTTGTTGCTGTAACGAGATTGTCAAAAAACTCGCGTTTTAACACATTTAATAACCTTTGCAAACCAGTCATCTTTTTTAAAACTATTACTAGTCTACCCAGCTCCCTAAGTTTATTGGAAACCATAGTAACCAGTTGCACCCGCTTGTGTCTATTCAATTGACTTTCACCATAGCTGCATATTAATATGTCACCAATAACTGCTTTTGATACTTCATCTACTCGCATTTTGTCTAGAACTTCTATTCTTAATCTTAAACAATCATAAAAATCTTTATAAATACCGGAACAAATAATAAAAGCCTGTGACTCTGATAAGTGGTTTTCTCGTTTCCTTTGAGAACAATTATTCATTGAACATTTTTTTCTATGTTTCCTCAAGTACATTTTTTTAAAAAAACTTAGACAATAATTGCATGTGAAATACTCTTCGTTTACATTCATTTTTTCTTGGTCTTCTCACCGGACGTATTTTATCTGTTTCTGCATTAAGAACAAAATTGCCCTGCCTTAGGATTATCTTTTGGTAGAAGTAATATTTCCCTAACAGCACCTTCATTTTCGTGGTTTCGTTGAAGGTGCCTCGGGAAATGTGTCACCTCGAGGAAACAATATGGACAACTATTTCTTTTTGTCCAGCCCCTGTAATTTTCTATTAGCTCAAGATTACAAACCTTATCATCCTACAAAATATTGATATAAATTTATTTTAATAACATTTTTGTAGAATTACATTAATAATACTTCCGAAATTATTAAGAACACGATCGACATTATTGCAAACAACTTGTCTCTAAAATTAAATAATATGGTATTTAAAACAAATCAGAATTTGATGAAATTAACATCAACAATAATATTAGTAAATTCTCTTTCATACATACCTTATCTTCCATACTATTAAATGTATTATTTAAATTCTTAAGGCAAGCTGTTTTTTCCTGATTTAACAAAGTAAACGATTCATTATGCTGTGGTATAATCTAAAATTTAAAAAAATATGTACATATTTTTTACATAGGTACCTGTATCAAAAAAAAGAAGAACGGTAGCATAATAATTATACCGCATTATTTAGTGAATAATTGAAAACGTTAGTAAGATTTCGTACAGTATCTGTTCCCTTTTGAGTTAGACATGCTGATAAATTATTTTCTAAACAATTGTTTTCTATTACATAATAATTTTCTTTTCCGAGTTCTTCAAAGTTGTTTATTGAGTCAGCATATACCATTTCATGTGTTGTTAAAGATGGATTTTGCACATTATATGATATAGTTGTTATAGGTAAAATTTCTGGGCTTATATCAGAAAGTTTAGGTGATGGCGTCTAAAAATAATTGAAATTTATTATCACAAAAATTGAGCAACAACTTAAAATAAAAGTAAGAGCAACAACAATTAGTCAAAATATTTTTATATTAATGCAAAAAATCTTAATTTTTAACAACTATGGAAAAATTGCGTCTTGCGGATGTAGAGATCTGAGATCTATATTTTTATTTATATAACAGTAAGGATAGAGTTTAAACAAGTACGTATTAAAGATAAATAAGACAATTTATATATACTCGAATCAAGAATTCAGACGTCACGGCTGACGTTACACATTTGTTTTTATTGTCAACGTAATTTTCGATATTTGGTCGCGTTAAAAACAATGTTTTATTGCAATTTAGTGCAATATATGATGCAAACTTTTAGTGTAGTATATAGTTTTATTACTATCAGTTGCAGTTTCTTAAATATTTTGATGAAAATATAAGCAATTGTTCATTTGTTCGTATGACGTAAGTCGTCTGAATTCTTGTCGCGAGTATAGGTACCTTCCTAAGCCCTGAAAGAAAATCTCATTCAGATCCAGACTCCTCCGAAGGAGAACAAATGGACGTCGACACACTCGGTGAATTTAAGTTTTGGACTTGTTTTTCAACCTCAGGAAATTTATTTTCTAATGGTAGAGGAGAATTATTGCCGTCGTCGGTAAATTGGTAATAATCATATTTTTTCCTTATTAATTAAAGATAATTCAGTTTTTGATAGTTCTGATTTTTGCTTTAAAGTTTCCCAAGAAACTTCTAAATAACCGCAATTTGTTCCAAGATCTGAATCAGAGCTGTAATCTGAACTATGTTCTGAAAATTGTACTTCATCCGATGAACCAGAAGAAAAGTCCATTATGCTTTGGGGACTTTTTTTCCCATAATTAATCTAAAACAATCAATACACAGGGTCATCAGATAAGTCAATGGAGCTCCCAAATTTCGTCGATACAATATGGGTCGAAAATATATCTTTTAAAATCACTGTTACATTCTTTATTAAATTTGTTTAAACATTTTATTAATTACCATGGCAATGACAAGAATAAATGAAGACAGTATTAAATTATAAATACTTATGTGTTGCATAAGTGTATACAGAAAATACACAAGTAGGTTTCTTGGCTTCTTCTTAAGCTGAGTCTAATATACATTTTTTTACCCCCCTTATAGGAGGGGGGTAAAATCTGTTTTCGCTGTAAACAGAAAATTTTGACAGGAATATAATATTATTTATAAACTGAACTATCATATTTCCCGTTTTGCTGGTTACTGCTGGTGGTGACATAAAGCACCCCTTCCATATTTATTTCTTAAAAATGACAATCGAAGGGAAATTCAAACGTAGCGCTATTTATTTAGGAACTCTTTTGTTTCTTACAAAAACTTCATATTCTTCATTTTTGCGTTGACAAAGCTGCTCTTGCAATTTCACTTCGATTAAGACGTTTTTGAAAAATAACGTGGAAGGGGCGGTTTACTTCACTCCCTTATAGTAAACTAGAAAAAAGGGAAATAGGCTAGTAAAATGTATTTTTGTAAGTATAATCGTGACGAACAAATCAATAATTTATTATATTTTAATCAAAATATTTAAGAATCTGCAACTGAGAATAATAAAACTATATACTGCACTAAATGCTTGCACTATGTATAACATTAAATTATAAAAAATTATTGTTGTTAATGCGACAAACTATCGAAAATTATATATATATAATCAAAAACCTTATTATACCCGAAGGTGTTAAGGTGAACACAATTAATTATTCACAAAAATTGCCCAGTCTTTCTTAGTCATTGCCAGTTCTTTTCCCTCTTTCCATGTTTTGCTTTTCCTTCTCAGGTTATCCGCTATAACATCATCCCACGTTCTGCATGGTCTTCATCTGGATCTTTTCTGCACTGCCTTTGTCTGCCATATCATTTTTGCCTGTCTTCCCTCTTCCATTGTTACCAGATGTCCAAACCATTTTAATTGTTGACGTTCCATGCTCACGAGTACTGGTTCTACTTGTAACTCTTTCCTTATGTCTTCATTTCGTATTTTGTCCCTCCTTGTTATTCCCTTGACGCCTCTTAAGTACTTCATTTCTACGGCCTGTAACTTATTTTTCTGTTGCTTCGTTAGTGTCCAACTCTCGCATCCGTACATTAAAATTGGTTTGAATATAGTCTTATATACTGATAGTTTTGTCTTCCTTGATATTTCTTTTTTCCTTATAAATGTGTTATTTAGTGCGTAATATAGTTTTGTTGCATTTTCAATTCTGCTATTTATTTCCGCCTCGTTCTTCCCATCTTTTTGTATCTTTACTCCCAGATACTTGAAGCTTTCTGTCTGTTCTATCGTTTGGTTGTCGAGCTTTACTGTTGTTTGAATGTCATTCTTTCCTATCACCATTATCTTTGTCTTGCCTATGTTAATTCTTAGGTTTCTCTGTTTGAGTGCTGTGTTCAACGTTTCCAAGTTGTATTGTAGTTCTTTCTCATTTCTAGCATATATCATCAGGTCGTCCGCGAATGCGCATTCCGATATGTATACTGGCTCCAAGTATCTATACCCTACGTACAATTTCTTCACTTCTTGTTTGACTTCTTTAGTAACATCGTCCAATATTATGTTGAAGAGAGTTGGGCTTAGCACACCACCCTGCCTCAGTCCTTCTTTGGTCTCAAAATCCTCCGACTCCATGTTGTTAGTTCTAACTATGTTTTGTGTGTGTTTATATAATCTGGCTATATTTCTAATCAGCTGGCTATGAACTCATCTTCTTTCCAAACTCTTCCATATCATTTTTCTTGATACACTGTCAAATGCCTTTTCTAGGTCTATGAAAGCTACGTATATATTTTTATTAAAGTTCTTTTCTATCATCTGCTTTATTGTAAATATGTGGTCTTGTATCCCTCTTCCTTTTCTAAAGCCACTCTGCGACTCTTCCATTTGTGTGTCCGTGATATTTTTCAATCTTTTGTCTAGCAATCTTTCGTATACTTTGGCCGTTATACTCAGCAACGTTATTCCCCTGTAATTATTGCAGTCCCTGTTGTTACCCTTTTTATGTATTGGTACTATTATGCCCATTTCCCAATCTTTGGGTATACAGCACTCTTTCCAGGCTTTGTTAAACAGGGTCGTCAGAATTTCCCTGCCCTTGCTCCCAAGATTCGACAACATTTCGGTATATATCCCGTCATATCCTGCTGCTTTTCCTCTTTTCAACCTTTTTATTGCATCTATTACTTCTTCTATGTTAAATTCATCTTAATCGACCCTTCCTATGCCTTGCTCTGTATTTTCCCTTTCATTTACCTCTTCTTCGACTATTCTTTGTTCTATGTTCAGTAGTTCCTCGAAATACTCTTTCCATCGTGCCATTATATCCGCGTCACCTCCCAATATTTTCCCATCCTTAGTTGTTAAGTGCGTATATCTATTGCTTTTTCCTTTTCTTAGTGTTTTTAGTACTTTATAAAATAGCTTCTGGTTACTGTGGCTGTCTTGTTCCATTTTTATCCCAAATTCTTCCCATGATCTTTCCTTTGCCAGTTTCACCATTTCTTTGACTTTTATTCTTTGTTCCTTATATGCCGTGTATGTATCCTCGTTTTTATTTCTGAGATAGGTATGCCACTTGTTCTTTTGGTTTTAATTTCTAATCTTATTTCCTCACTCCACCAGCTAGTTTGTTTTCTGTTTTTATCTATTGTTTTTGTTCCGCATGTTTTCTCTGCTGCCGTCACTATTGTTTCCTTTATACGTAACCACAAGTCTTCTACATTAACCAATTCCATGTTTTCCATTATCTTTCCCATTTCTCTTTCTACTCTTTCTGTATATATTTTTGCCGTATCTTTATGTCTTAACTTGTGTATTTGTATTTTTGTCTTTTTTATTTTGGTGTTTTTTACTGCTCTGTTTTTGTTTTCTCTAACTTATTTTCTTATCCTGATTTTTGCCAGTACTAGATAGTGATCTGTATATAATTCCGCTCCTCTTCTAACTCTTGTGTGTATCACCTCTTTCCTAAACTCATTATTTATTATTATGTAATCTATTATAGATCTTTCACCCCTGCTTGCTACTTCCCTTGTGTATTTGTGTATATCCTTATGCTGAAATACTGTATTTGTTATTATTAACTGGTTCATTAAACAAAAATCGATCAGCCGTCTTCCGTTATTATTCCTGACACTTTCTCCATGACTTCCAATTGTTTCCCCAGACTCTTCGTTTCTTTTTCCTACCCTTCCATTTAGGTCGCCTATTATTAACACTCTTCCTTCTATATCTTCAATTGATTCTGCTAACGTTTCCCAGAAAATTATTTTGACAATAAAAACAATTGCGTAACGTCAACCGTGACGTGACGTAAGTGGTTCGAATTTTTGCCGCAACTATATTACGTTTCTGCCAAAATTCGCCTGTTTGTATTCAACTGTTTCGAAGAAAAATTAAAAAAAAGATATTATTCGCCGTTCATTAATGGGATTAACTTTATAGGGGATGCTCCAATTAAAAAATTGTATATGAAAGATCCCTCTTAGAATTTGCCAAGAAAATTACCTCCAAATTTTCTGTATACACTTATGCAACACTCTGTATACAAATACCTTTCTCTACAATGCCTTATTGTCGCAAATCTCAGCCTTATAGTATTTTAAATTGTTTTATTATGTAGATTTTAATACAAGTTTATGCATTTTTAACAGTGTTTTATATAAGCCTCAACTAAGTATTACTAAATTCCAATCAGTTCTTAAAATCATGATTTATCTAATGAAGTTACTTGTCTGTGATACCAATATCTAGATAATCTATGTTTGTGCAAAAAGATAACCTCAAAATCGAACATTAAAATTGTAGTAGTACTACTACTTATTTATAGTTATATAATTTCCTTACCTGATCTTGTTTCCTTAGTTTGTAGTTATTTTTCACCATATTTATCATTTTTAGCCCTCTGCTACTCATATTTGCACACACACTGTGACACACAAACAAATACTAGATAATAACTATGAATACGAAATACAAAATATATTCCCGCGTAAATATCTAAAGATGGACTAGAGCTGGAGAGCTCAAATCAGTTAGTCAAGTGGTGGCAACACCGCTGAGTTGACCTTAGAAGAAAAATAATTCAAACATTGTTTTTTTTCAATGTATACATCTTTATTTGTATTATAAATACTGGGCGAACACCCGCAATCCCGATTGTTACCTATCGTTTGTTACAACGATAAATGTACAATGTTGCGGACGGCTGCTCTTTTAGTCGGGGCACTTTTTTATAGTCGTGGGTTCTTGACTAGCAAACTGTTTAAAATGATGTTATAATTGGGCGCCACCTACAGAATGTTCTGTTCGGTTTGCCTTTTTACCCCTGTAGGAGGATGATAAATTTTGCTGAAGTCAAAAAGTGAAATAAAATACATACATAAAAAATAAACACAGTTTATTAACTTGCCCACCAGTTGATACACAGATGTGGAATTGAAGTTGACATACAGAGGTGGAATTGAAGCAGTTGACAAGTTCATCCGTTGTTAACGTTGGAGATGACTCCGAGATGGGCAGCTTTTCTGTCGTACCTGGACTAGGGCCGCTACAATCTGGATTTTCAAAGCAGTGCTTCGAGAACAGCAGCTTTCCTGTGGTACCTGGATAGTGCCGCTTACAAACTAGATTTCAAAGCTTTAGAATGGCCTTCTTATTTCAATTTTGATTCTTCTAATTGTTCATTTAAATGTTCATATAATTATTCATTTAAATGTTCATATAATTATTCATTTAAATGTTCATATAATTATTCATTTAATTAATTGTTAATTTATTTAATCAATTATTCATTTAATTTATTTAATTGGCCTCTAAAGTTGAGAAAATGACAAAAGAAAAATAAAAATAATTAGCATGTGCTTTAGCAAAGATCAAGATCAGGTTAGGTATTTTTATATTCTTAGTTTCAAAAATTAACATACAATATAGTTTAAAATGAAATCTACTATCGATAATAATCTTACTTAATCAAATATATTACCTCCATGTATATTGATGACTTCAATAAATTCAGATTTATTTTCAAAATGTGGCTTCGCACTATAACTAAATCTGTAATATGGAAATACTTCAGTCGACCAAAATCAGAACGAAAAGGACTAGAATTTAGGTTCCTGTAGGTTTTATACCCTACAAAGATCTAAAAACTCTGAAATCTGATTGGTTCGGTTTCTATGAAACTTCCGTCAAATGTTCGTTCGAGATCTTAGCACATTGTTCCAATAGTTCGAATCTAATTGGATTATTATGACAGTTACCTTAACCTTGCTTTTTGCCAAAACAAAGCTTAATACAACAAATGATAATAATTAAATAATAAACTGTTAACAAATTACTCCAGGATGTTATACAGATTAGAAAACATAACATTACGATATACATCGACGTAACTGGTTCACAGCAATGGTAAGTAAATAATTAATAAAATATTTATCGTACAAAGTGTTTACATTTTAGGCTTACTTGAAGAAATCTAAAGTTACATGGTACACTGGATATGGTTCACACTTACTTAAACTACAACTTATACAGGATGTGCAAAAATACCTAGTTACTAGACGTTTCATATTGAAATTGTGACATTCTTTATTTTATAATAAAAGGAATGTTACAAATCTCCCCCCACTTGGAAAAAAAATTAAATGGACTTGATTCATTTAATTTGATAGTTGTTAAATGAACCGTGAGGTACGTAGAACAATTTAATATGAAATCATTTATGTAGACTCTTAGTTTCTGATATAAAACTTATATCCCAGCGTATAATTAATAATTCTGATAAATTTTATAAGCTAAAAGTTTCGATTAGCTAATATCCTACAATAAAAGTATCTTTATTTCATATGTAAACAATATAGTATTTATGTACTATTAAATATTTTACCCAGTTACAGGGTGATAAATTGAAACAGTGACTTTATTTTAGAACTATCACTTATAGTTTAAACAAAAATATAAGGCATTGAAATGCGGACAGTCAGTTCGCCTTTAAACTGCTGTAAAGCAAATATGAGGCTTAAAACACTTGCTAACTGATCACCTCTTTCAGATAGACTTGTGGAATGCAGGCATTTAAACGCAGACAAACAGTTCGCCTAAAACTGCTGTACTAGCGAAAGGATTTTTTGAGACTTGAAACACTTGGCACCCAGTTCGTCTCTCTGGACTGGAGCACTTGTGAAAACAAACATATGGGACATTTAAACACTTGACTTCAGTTCGTCCCTGGACTGAAATACTTGTGAAGACTCTACTTTATAGCGGGAGTACTCTGAGTGACAGTACGACTACCGAAGTCAAAAAAACATCGCTGAGAGAGCTCAGACGGAACACAGTAGCGCAATTCAACCTGGTAAAACCAACACCAATGGAACCTCAATTACAAAGGCTAGCCAAATTACACCCCCATGTCTATCCTTCTAACAGGATTGCATGAAAGCTGTTGTTTTCTGACTGGAAGCCCCTGCTCTCACTCAGTCCCTTGACTAATAAAAATTGCATAATATATACAAGCCGTCATGAGCTTGGGTCTAGTCCATAATGAAATGAAGCCATACTAAGTGACGACAACCTACATTGACCAATAGAGATAAATGTGGGTTTGTGAACGATGTAAAGTTACAAACTGACTAAAAAGTGCGCAAACTCGTATTAAGTGGGAGATAGCCTCGTCTTTAAAGTCAATAATCTTTGAAATTGGCCAACATAAAGTCATCACCTGAATATAGGTTCCAGACCATTTACTAAAATTGTCAAATCCGGTACAATGAACGAAAAACTTCTAGGAAGTGTTTTCCCTCTCTAGATAACCACCAAACCTGCGATAATCAACAGTTTAACATGGAGCAGCGCTAACTCTGAAATTTATATGTGTCTCCATCTCCAGGAAAAGGTAAGAAGTAAATTCTTTTTCTGTAACGTTTAACACAAATTATTCACCTACAAAATAAAATTTGTTCAACTAAACTTAACCTAAAGAATAGTTTCATCTTTTTAAAAAAAATCATAAAGATAAGTTTAAAGTAAAGAATTAAGAACAAGAAAAAGAATATATATATATTTTTTGATGATGTTGTATCATGTCACTGGAAATTTATGAATTTAAGTCAAAGTCAAAAAATAGTATTAAGACACAGACTTCTTTAAAAAACAAAGTAAAACTTAACTTAAATCCACCCCTTTTCAGGGCTTCAACTCTGAAAATATTTCGAGGAAGTGACAAACTAAAGAACCCACCCGTTTTGCAAACCCGGCACTACTAGAACGAAGGGAGTGTCGCCGAAAGAAAAATTAAAGAGTCGCTACAAAAATAACTAACCCAAAATTTGGTAAGTAATCAAGGGTGTATTTCGATTCATGAAAGTAGTCTTAAAAGCCGCTAAACTGTCAGATATTCACCTGCACTGGTTCGTGTATTATCTCTAAATAAGAAACATATTAGTTTCTGTTTGTCTTGTAACAAACGCAAGAATAATTTATAAAATATTCCACATGAATTGCAGAATCATACTTGTAATTCAATATTACCATACAGTTATAGCAAACTACTATGTACAGGGTGCTATAAAATTTCTAAGCAAAACCAATAAGGTTTTATAAAACTATAAATCTTTGATCAAAATAGAATTTTGTTTTTATCCATTTGAGATTTTAATCTAAAGATTGACTAAAAATTAAGATTAAATCTAATGATATTTTACACTAAGCTAAACTAATTGAACTAGACTAACTAAACTAATTAGAGTGAATTATAGTAACTAAATCTAGAGTGAATTAAAATTAGAGTGAATTAAAATTAGAGTGAATTAAAATTAGAGTGAATTAAAATTAGAGTGGCCACTAATTCTAAATCGCGATTATTTAATTAAACTACCTTACTATTTAATTATCCTAAACTGCTATTCTAAATTATCCTATACTGCTATTCTAAATTATCCTATACCGCTATTTACTTCTAATAAATTGATAGCATTCTCACAAAATAGATTATAAAAATCAACAGCTACCATTTAGGTAATAAGAAATGTCTATCGACACAATTTCCGTCAGTAAATTATACATATAAGTAAGCAGTTAACGTACCTAACCAAAAAAATTTTGCAATTGTATTACAACAGAAATGTAAAGCGAATCCAAAATTAAACTTCAAATCCAAACGATTTGCTAACGCTTTACGATAATTGTATCTCATTTATTATGAGCATACTAAAATTTCTCTCTCGAAAAATATACCGTGTTCAATAACACTATACTAGTTGCAAACAAAATTTTGACTGCGAATATTGTCAAACACTAAATAAAAATCCATTAAATTGAAAATATTAATTACTAAATATATTTTTTTTTTACATTGTATCAAAGAGGTAGTAATATTATGTAGTACAATATAGGTTTGCAAGCTGTGTATTAGACCCAAAATATGGCTTTAACTGAGAAACATGCCAACGTCCTAGACTGGTCCCTGCTAAATCTTGCAATTCATATGATATATTTGAAATTACCCTTTTTACAGTGCAAAGTGTATACTTTTCTGCCAGCTTTGCAGAGAAATCTTTCCCAGCATCAGATAAAACATAATTTCTTTTCCAAACAACGTCGGCACCATTCTTCCACCTCGGACCGACTGCCAAGCCAGTAAAATCGTTCTCTAACTTTATTCAGAGTTTTGTTTATTCCAAAGTGCCCACCTCCGACTCCACTGTGCAGTGCTTGAAGAACTTCTGGAATTCTTTTCTGGGGCAGTATTGTTTGATAAATCTTTTCTTTGCCGTCTGGGCTCTCCCAGACTTTTTAATAGGCCGTTCTCGATGGCTAAAGAATTCCATAACGCCCAGTAACTTTTTAGAGATGGTAACTTATCAGCAATGTCCTGCCAGCTGGGTCTGTCCATGTTGTTTATCTTCCATTGGAAAATTGGTCCAAAATCCGGGTCTTCACTTTGTTCTTTAGCAATGGTTTTAATATCCCAATCCTCTGGACACTGGATGGTAGTTCTTCTGCAAAGAAATTCATCTTCTTCCCTCACTTCTTGTCGCACACAATGTTTACAATTTGAAGGACATGGTCTTCTGGATAGAGCATCAGCATTACGATGGTTAGATCCTTTACGGTGTTCAATTTTGAAGTCATACTACTGCAACCGTAGAAGCCATCTTGCCACTTGGCCTTCCGGATTCCTGAACTGCAGTAGCCACTTCAAAGAAGCATGATCGGTCCTCAAGACGAACGGCTGACCATAGAGATACTTATGAAAATGCTCCATAGTTTTAACTATGGCAAGCAACTCTCTTCTGGTTACGCAGTAGTTCATTTCTTGCTTAGAGAGGACCTTGCTACAGTAGGAAATCACTTTTTCTTGCCCATTTTCAATTTGTGATAATATTCCTCCAATTCCAATATTACTAGCATCCGTGTCAACGATGAATGTCTTTCCAGGCTTGGGATATGACAGAATCGGAGAAGAACACAAAGCTTCTTTTAATCTCTGAAAAGCTTGTTGACATTGTTCCGTCCAGATAAATGGCTGATTGTTTTCTGTGAGTCGATGTAAGGGTTTTACAAACTTGCGATGGTAAGTGCAAAGTCCAAGGAAACTCCTTAATTCATGTTTGTCTTTCGGTACTGGCAATTTCCAGACAGTTTCAGTTTTCTCTGGGTCAGTCTTCACTCCGTCAGAGGAAATAATGTGTCCTAAATACTTGACTTCCTTTTGAAAGAGCATGCACTTCTTGGGACTTAGCTTGAGCCGGGCTTCCCTCAACTTTTGGAAAACTTCTTGGACATTCTTGAAATGATCTTCAAAGTCTTTTCCCAGTATTATGATGTCATCAAGATAAACGAGACACGTTTTCCAGGTCATTCCTCGTAGAATGGTTTCCATAAGTCTTTCAAAGGTGGCTGGTGCATTGCAGAGGCCAAAGGGCATAACGTTGAAGTGCCACAAACCCGTACCAATGGAAAAGGCAGTCTTCTCTTTATCATTTGGATGAAGCTGCACTTGCCAATAGCCACTCTTCAGGTCTAATGTGGAAAACCATTGAGATCCAGACAGTGTATCCAGAGTGTCGTCTTGGCAATGGATAACTGTCCTTCTTAGTGACATCGTTTAGTCTTCTATAATCTACACAAAATCTGGTAGAGCCATCCTTCTTCTTTACCAAAACAACCGGCGAGGTCCATGGACTCTGGGATGGTTCAATGGCTCCCTGCTGCTGCATGTCTCTCAACATCGTGGATACCTCTTCTTGCTTTGCTAAAGGAATCCGTCGTGGAGCTTGTTTAATTGGCGTGGTGTCGCCGGTATTTATTCGGTGTTGCACAAGATTAGTTCTTCCAACATCATCTTCTGTTAATGAGAAAACATCTTGATAACGCCTCAACAAATCTTCCAATTTTTGGTGGATGGGGACTTGAATCGGTTAACAAGGCCCTGAAGAACTTCAGGTAGTTTTTCAATACTTCGAGATGTTGTTGATGGTTCTATATTGCTGAAGATCGATCCAACTGTTTGACAAACTCCCAAAGGTTCACCTTTCATGATCTGTTGTGGGTAGTCTTTCAGATTTAGCATTCTGACCAATACCAAATTGTTTTTCCTTTCTGTTAATGTCTTTCCAGTTAATATGCCCTTCCTATACAGGCTGTTCTCTTGTTCTGGTGCTACAATTACAGTTTCTTCAACTGCCGAAGGACTGCTACAAATAGCTTCAATTACAACTTCTGAAGCTGCTGGAAGTTCCATGTCTGCTGACGCTTCCACAGTTCTAATAGGAAGGTTTCTGATTTCGGGAAACTGCATGATGATTTCTTCATCTTTGGTCTTCAATGATCTTCGAGAAAGGTCCAGCACAAAATGATGTTCAGTCATGACATCAAGTCCAAGAATGACATCATCAGTTATATCTGCTACTAAGATGTTGTGTTGGAAAGTGGTTGTCCCCAGGGTTATTCTAGCTAGATGGATGCCTTTCACTGATATGACTTCTCCATTTGCTGTCTCCAAGACGTAGTTCCGGTTTGGCTTTTGTATTCTGCAGTGAGCGACGATGTTCGGTCTTACTATAGTGTGACTAGAGCCTGTATCAAGGACCATTTCACAATCCCGTCTATATATACGCCCTGGTACTACCAAACTCGTTCCATTATTTTGCAGATGGGTTACCTTGATCTTAATAGTTGGTGGGGCTTGGTTGCACCTAGCCAGCTTTCGCCCCTCAAAGCTGACTAGTTGGCGTTTTCCTGGTCCTGACTAGATGCATTCTTAGGGCATCGATTCCTAGGATGCCCTTCAACTCCACAATTCCAACACTGAATGGGTCTTCTCCTGCTATATACAGTGGAATTAGTACGGTCTTGTTCTTGCTGGAAGTTATTCATTAAATCTTGCAAACTCTTCATAAATCCTTCCATGTTATTTTCGATTGCTCGTTGTTTGCTAGTTTGAAACTTAACTTGCCTTATTCTGCCTTGACTGTTTCTGGAGGCCTGTCGGGCGGCTTCAATTTCCAGTGCCTGGGCCAGAGCTTCAGATATGTTTTTATGTCTGGCTAACCTTAACGCTTGGCTGATCTCGGAGTCTCGCAGGCCATCAATGAAGCTACTTATTGCTAATTGTTCTTGGAATTCGGTTGGTGCGGTGGGGTAGGCTAGCTTCACCATACGTGCTATATTCGCCTCAAATTGCTGCAGATTTTCTTCGAAGCGTTGTCTTCGGCCTTTTAGTTGTGCCTGGTAAACGTGTTGTAGATGAGCCTCGCCATACCTCATTTCTAAAGCACCCTTCAGCGTTTGATAGTCCTTTTGTCTATCGTCAGCTAGTGTTCTTAATATTTCCATAGCTTCACCTCGTAGGGCAACTATAAGTGATGTGTCTATATATGATACTGCAGTAAACAACTACTCCGCGGGCTAATGCCCCGACCGGCATTGAATTATACCTGCAGTATCTGTGTGAAACAGCCAAGAACCCTTGTCGGCCACTCCACCAGACATAGACCGGTTTCGGGCTTGTTAGCCCTCATCAGTATGCCATAGGTGAGATGACCGACAATTGAACTGGCTGTTCCTTCATATGTAGTTTCACATATTAATCGAGTGCAGGTGAGATGTAACTGATGAGGGCTAACAAGCCCGAAACCGGTCTATGCCTGGTGGAGTGGCCGACTAGGGTTCTTGGCTGTTTCACACAGATACTGCAGGTATAATTCAATGCCGGTCGGGGCATTAGCCCGCGGAGTAGTTGTTTCCTGCCATATCATATATAGACATAATGGCGCATCGCCCAGGGCGAGAGGTCTGCGGTTAAGTACCTACAATATTGTAGGTCGCTTTCTGCAAGTCGAGCCGCTTAGGCCGAGCAGGAAGTAGCAGACCAGTTACATCTCACCTATAAGTGATGTGGCTTTTTCTTCTTCCGACCAGTTGTTTGCCAAAGCAGCTGCTTCAAATTGTTTAAGGTAAGTACTCCATGACACCTTTCCATCAAATGTTGGTGCCTTCACTCTTGACGACGGAAAAACGCTGCTCTCAGTCTTAATGGGCTCTTTTGCAGACAACTGAGATTTCAGATTTGAGACTTCACTTTGTAACTTAGTCATATTGTCTTCTACGACCTGGACCTTATCTTGTACCTCATTTCTTAATTGATTAATTTCCTCCTCCACAGTTTCCTCAAATTCATTGAGTTTAACTTTAATTGCTTCTTCTAACTTCTTATTGTTTTCTTGTAGGCTGGTTTTCATTTCGTTTCTTAACTCTTCCTGATTATTTTTCATTTCTTCTAAACTATTTTTCACTTCCTCTTGACTAGTTTTCATTTCCTTTTTCAAGTCTTCCATCATTTCATCCTGGCTAGTTTTCATTTGATCTTGACTGTTCTTCATTTCTTTCTTTAAGTCTTCCTTCATTTCTTTCATCATTTCATCTTGGTTAGTCTTCATTTCATCCTGGCTGTTTTTTATTTCCTTTTTTAAATTTTCTCCCATTTCGTCTTGACTCTTCTTCATATCTTGCATCATTCCCATTAATTGTTTCAATGTTTCCTCCATCTCCGTCGCTCTTGATCTCGTTACTGGCATTCACTTGTCTACTCCAAACGTCTTCTTTGCGGAACGTCACACTTCTGACACCAATGTAACCTCGAAATTAGGTTATCGTTGAAACACGTCACGTAGACAAACAATCTTTATTGTCACTCTTGATAATACAAGAAATGTCCTTCAACAAATTTCGCAACTGTCAACGCTTTACTTTGACGTTTGTCACTCGCGTTTGACTGCTTAATATCAACTGACTGCAGCGGCCGAAAATGGTCTGCTTATATAGGTTTTTAAAGCTCTCGAAGTTTCTGAGATCTTGAGAACGTGTCGAGAAACAAATAGAATATAGCCTGGAATATTCCGGAAAACGTCAAAATAAAGGCATCACAAAACTTATAAATTCTAACATAAACAGAAACGTAATTTACAAACTAACGAGGTAGGTGAGCCTCAATTATAAATTCTAACGAAAACAGGAACATAATTAACCAACTAAAAAGGTAGGTGAGCTTTCGTAACAATATGCATTATTTAAAATGAAAGACAGGTGCTCCTTCTATAAAAAAATATCAACAATACACGAAATAATAAATAAAAAAATCCTATCTTTGTGAACTCCAGAGTATATTGAATATATAGTTCATACTCAAATGTTTTTATGACATCCACAAAAATATTGCTTACTTTGAAGCATCCTTCCACAGTTGCCAATTTTAATAGACTATTATTGGCTTTGTCAAAGATGTTTTATAAAAGATCAAGATATTCATCTTTTCATGCATCAAGTTTATTAGATTTATTTAAAGTCACAGGGAAATGATATGATCGATGAAGGTGGTTGAATTATAGATAAAAGGTAAGGTAAAATAAAATGAATAATATAAAATAAAAATAAATAAAAAATATTTTTTCTCGTACTTTTTACTAATATTTATTTACAATATACAGAGTGTTTAGTGAGTCGATGCATTTGCTGCAGAAGTTTCTAACACAAGTAATTTCGGTAGACAATTTCCTATATACAGGGTGTTAACATTTTATTAAAAAAAATTAAATTTATTGATATTGTGGAAACCGTACAAAATGAAGCGCAGCGATGCATTCGCTGCAAAAGTTTCTAACACATGTAATTTGTGTAGACAATTTCCTATATACAGGGTATTAAAATTTTATAAAAAAAATTTAAATTTATTGATATGGTGGAAACTGTACAAAATGAAACTTTACAGGTTTTTATGTTAACAATAATACATATTTTACAATAAATATTGTTGCTCAAGAGTGACAGTAATCACGCGAGAGCAGTAAAGTCACTTTTTGCTCGTAATATATACAATGTTTTATCTACAATCAGTCAATAAAATAAAACTGTTCAATTATTAACTTTATTAGGAGAAGATTAATTACAACAAATACTTTGTTGCTATTGACAACGAGCGTTTGATATCACTCGGCAAGCAATAAATTAACACTTATGTGACCTCCTCAATATACTTCAGCTTTTCGTCGTCACTGTCAAGCAAAAAACTGATTCAATAATTAATGATTGTATATAAAATATTGTTTTCAGTTTCATCGAAACACGTACGCACAGGCACGTCTCTGCATTTCAGGTGAGTGGCCGGTGGAAGTTTAAGTAAGTCATATCTCAATAACCAGACACGAGATCTACACCAAACTTTGGGATATACAGGGTGTCTACTTTTATTTGTGTACAAATCCGTAAAAACTTTATTCTTCAAGGTAATAAAAACATTTTTTTTACTTTAAATGACAGGAAAGCCGCTTCCTCTGACCCTACCACGGCATTTAAGATAGCCATCCAAGACATGCTATGTTTTTTTATACGCAAATTTCCAACGAGTTGCATATCTGTTTGTTGGGACAGTCAAAATCTGAGTAAGTTAGAAAGAATATCTCTTCACTTCACACATAATCGGTCAGTGGTCGCGCGGTTTAAGACGTTAGTACTTGAATCGAAGTGACTGGATCGCTGTGGCTTCGACCCCTGCAGCCGGTAGACCGTATATAAGCTATATTCGTGGAGGGATTGGCGCCCTCTCTGCGGGTATGGTAGGGTGGAAGAATGTTGGCTTGGGTCAATGTGAGAGATTGATACCGGTTGACATTTGACTACCCCCCTAATTAATGAGGTTTTCCAGGTTTCCCTCATTCCTGCACTGAATGGTAGTTAGGGCCTACCAACGTAAGTCGTTCCTGGGCGCAAATGCGGCCTGCTTAATAATAATATGCCGCCCCCTCTCCCGCACAAGTCTTCGACTTCTGGGCTAATCCTCGTGATTAGAATGAGGGGTAGAGATATTATTATTATTATTATTATTATTATTATTATTATTATTATTATTGTTATTATTTTTTTTTTTCAGTAAACACCTTCCGAAGCTCCGACACATTCGGAGATGTTCTGGAGAGTCAAGCAATGACCACTCTCCACTCCGTGAAGTCAGTAATCATTGCGCCCGTAAATCGTGTGTTCTGAGCAGACGTAGCGAACCAAGGACGATTGCCTTCTGCATTCTGCCGGCTAAGACCTCTGCCGAATTTCGACAAGCCGGTATGATCTTTAAGTCAGAAAGCAACGTATGTCTCATTCCAACCAGGACGCCTATAATTAGCACCACAATCTTAAGAGAGTGGTCTGGATACAGCCTGCGGAGCTCGGAGAGAAGATCTCGATACTTCCTCCGATTTTCCTCCTCTTTTAGGACGATGTTGTTCTCTGCGGGAGCCGAGAACTCAATCACAAACATCGTCCTAAGCTGGTGGTCGAGGAGGACTACATCAGGCTTATTGGCTTGGATTTGCCTGAGGGTGGGGAATGAATAGTTCCAATAAATTCGGCACTTCTCATTCCCCACTACGGATTCTATATCCCCCGGAGCATAAGGCAGCACTGGCGTCTCGTCTATCTCATACGAGTGTCGTAAATGATAATACAACACCCGTAAGGCTGAATCGTGTCTTTGGATATACGCTGTGGCCGCATATACCGGACAGGCAGACAGGAGATGCATAAGCGTCTCCGGCGCTTGGCGGCAGGCCCTGCAGCTGGTATCAGGAACCTCGATACCCAAGACAAGATTATTATTATTATTATTATTATTATTATTATTATTATTATTATTATTATTATTTTTATTATTATTATTATTATTATTATTATTATTATTATTATTATTATTATTATTATTATTATTATTATTATTATTATTATTATTATTATTATTATTATTTTTTTTTTTTCCAGTAAACACCTTCCGAGGCTCCGACACATTCGGAGATGTTCTGGAGAGGTCAAGCAATGACCACTCTCCACTCCGTGGAGTCAGTAATCATTGCGCCCGTAAATCGTGTGTTCTGAGCAGACGTAGCGAACCAAGGACGATTGCCTTCTGCATTCTGCTGGCTAAGATCTCTGCCGAATTTCGACAAGCCGGTATGATCTTTAAGTCAGAAAGCAACGTATGTCTCATTCCACCCAGGACGCCTATAATTAGCACCACAATCTTAACAGAGTGGTCTGGATACAGCCTGCGGAGCTCGGAGAGAAGATCTCGATATTTCCTCCGTTTTTCCTCCTTTTTTGGACGATGTTGTTCTCTGCGGAGCCGAGAACTCAATCACAAACATCGTCCTAAGCTGGTGGTCGAGGAGGACTACATCAGGCTTATTGGCTTGGATTTGCCTGAGGGTGGGGAATGAATAGTTCCAATAAATTCGGCACTTCTCGTTCCCCACTACGGATTCTATATCCCCCAGAGCATAAGGCAGCACTGGCGTCTCGTCTATCTCATACGAGTGTCGTAAATGATAATACAACACCCGTAAGGCTGAATCGTGTCTTTGGATATACGCTGTGGCCGCATATACCGGACAGGCCGACAGGAGATGCATAAGCGTCTCCGGCGCCTGGCGGCAGGCCCTGCAGCTGGTATCAGGAACCTCGATACCCAAGACACGACTACGATAGACGATTGTGTTAATTACACCATCTTAGCAAGCCATTATGAATCCCTCTGTCTCAGAGTTCAGGCCCGCTAACCTCAAAAAAGCAAAGGTAAGCTTTTCAGATAAGCCAAGCCCCTCTAGATGACGGTAGAAGAGACCATGCATTGGCTTATCCTTATGTAGCTGCAGAAGATGACGTTTCTGCAGCTTGAATTTGGGTTTTTAACTGAGCAGGGTCCCACTCGGTGACAGAGTCTGGATTTTCCCGCTCAGTATCGAACACGAGACCAAGTTCATCGGCTGCTCTTCTCGCTGCCTTATACACAAACGCTCCTATCCCTGCTGCTTCATGATCTTGGTCTTATTATTATTATTATTATTATTATTATTATTATTATTATTATTATTATTATTATTATTATTATTATTATTATTATTATTATTATTATTATTATTATTATTATTATTATTATTATTATTATTATTATTATTATTATTATTATTATTATTATTATTATTATTATTATTATTACTGTCAATTATAAAAGTTTTCTCCAGGTTGTATAACAGTTTCCAGGCTGACAAGTCATTTAAAATAAAAATAAAGCATTTTATTATAAAATATCTTGAATTTTACAGATCTACTGCAAATTGAACAAAATGTTTATGACATTATAAACATTATCACATCCCGCAGAATTCTTTAAAAAAACTAGTAACGCTTGAACTGATGTAAATTATTAAGTATTTTTCACGGTATCTGCAACACAGTAATAAGGTACATTTCATGGTTTTTCATGTTCTCTAGCGCATTTTCCCCCAAAAAGTTAAAGGAAATGATTCAATTTCAGCATTATATTTTAATACTATGCTAATAAGAACCTCCACCTACTGGGTAATTTTCAGCATTTTTAGATACGATTCATTGTTCTTGAAACGCCAGCCATAAAAATCTGATAAGGTGGTGTTAATCAGAACCCCTCAAAACCCCTATGTGTGAAATTTGTACAAAAACGATAGAGTGTTTTCTTCTATATGTTCTTAAAGTTTTATTTTTATAAAAGTTCGTAAAACTTTATTTTTTAAAATAACACTACAAATATTTTTTTGGTTAAAATGTCATCGAAAACCGCTTCCTCTGACCCTACCACGGCATTTAAGTCGGCGATCCAAGACTTGCTATGATTTGTTTTATACCTCCAAAATTCAATAAAAACGGATAGCAATTTTTTTATTTAAAATCTGATAAGGTGGTGTTATTCAGGACCCCTCAAAACCCCTATGTGTGAAATTTGAACAAAATCTGTATTCTATCTATTTCTTCTACACGATCTCAAAGTTTTATTTGTATAAAAATTTGTAAAAACTTAATTTTCTAAAATAACGCAACAACTATTTTTATGTTTTAAATAGCATCGAAAACCACTTATTTTGATCCTACTATGGCGACCCAAGGTCTGCTATAATTTCTTATACCCCCGAAATTTAATATAAACGTTTTTAGCGAATTTTTGATTTATAATCTGTTAAGATGGGGTTGGCCACAATCCCCCCTCAAAACAAAATACTGAATTTGAAGGGCGCTAGGCGAATCTAGAGTGATCATGGAAATAAATCAAAAAGTATGAATCAAAATTGATTTTTATTTTTGGGGGTACAATAAAAAATAAAGTATACCGAAATCGACAATTGAATATCGACGATTTACGCATAAGAATTACTAAAGCGTGTCAGTTTATCAGTGCAGCTCAGTTAAAGAAAGTTGTATAGCACAATAGGAAGCGTATTGAAATATGTATTCTTTTAGAGGGTGGATTGGTAGAAAAAGGTCCAATAAATGAAAAAAACTTATTATCTTATTTCATTTTAGCCTCGACACAGTGTCGTTTATGTGACTTATTTTTTCATAGCAGACCACATTAATTCAATTTTCATTCATACTGTTTTGACATCATTCCTTGGCTCGCACTTGACTCATCTAGCGCCTTTCAAATTCAGTATTTTGTTTTGAGGGGGTTTGTGATTAACCACCTTAACCTTATCAGGTTGTAAATCAAAAATTCGCTAAACGTTTATATTATATTTCCGGGGCTTAAGAAATTATAGTGGGCCTTGAGTCGCCATAGTAGGATCAAGACAAGCGGTTTTCGATGCCATTTAATTTTTTTTTAATGTTGGATCATCTTGAAGAATCATTTTACGAATTTGTACACACATAGAACTTTGAGAACGTATAAAATAAAACACTCTGTATAGTTTTTATTCAAATTTCACACATAGGGGTTTTGGGGGACCCTGAGTAACAACATCTTATCAGATTTTAAATAAAATATAACTAAACATTTTATTGAATACGAGGGGTATAAAATTAATCATAGCAGGCCTTGGTTCGCCATGTTAAACGTAGGTAGGATTAGAAGTAGCGGTTTTCGCTAACATTTAAGTCGAAAAAATATTTGTTGCGTTATATTGAAAAATAAAGTTTTTATGAATTTTTACAGAAAAAAATTTGATTATCTTGGATGAATAAAATTTTTACGGATTTGTACACAAATAATAGTAGACACCCTGTATGTACTGTGGCCATATAGACAACTTTTTTAGAAGGATAACCTATTTGCAGTTTGCAAAAAAGTTAAATAAAAATTGCTGCCTCACCTAGGAATTTCGAAATCGGCTCTTTAATTTTAGTGAAATATTTATTTTTTAATTTTATTAAAAACTAACGAATTAATAAGTTTTTAATAAAATTTTAAATAAATCGAAAAAGTTACATCGAATATGTGAAAAAATATATTTCAGAAAGATTAAAGACGCCAATTAGATATTCCTAGATAAGGCAGCTAATTTTTTAACTTTTTTTCGCTAACTTTAAAAAGGTTCTTCATCTAAAAAAGTTGTCTATATGGCCACAGTATGTTTGGTTTGGGTTCCATGTCTGGTTATTGAGATATGACATACCAGAAGTCCCATTGAACGCCGCTGCTGGATATTTTTAAAGAAAAAATTGATCCAACACTGATTTTTATTAAAATAAAAATTATTTTCGAATTCATTGTTTAATTTATAAGTGAAAAGTTATGATTATGACTTAGTAAGTTAGTAATGATGTTTACTGCGAGTAGTAATAAATTTTTGTAATAAAATTGGAAAAAAAAAATTAAGTGCATAATTTCTGGTATTTTTCAAATCGAAACAGGACTTTCATGCCATGCAATAAATCAAATATTTTCACTCGAAAATGGTGAGTTGTAAGAAAAAAAGGAGAGACCGTTTATGTTCCAAATTGAACAAGAAATTCGAAAATAGTTTTATTATAAGACAAATCAGTGACGGATTATTTTTTCTTTAAATATCCAGACATCTGGTGAAACTGAAAACAATATTTTTATTGCAAAACATGTATTCTCGTTAACTGTCACAGCCTGCAAAAATTCATTAAAATATTGCGAGCGGTTTCGGCAATGTTAATAAATTTGCATTTTTTATTATAACTTTTAACACCCTGTAGATCGAGTGTTTTCATAATATGGTATATTAAGAAAATATATCACAAATTACTTGTACTATAAACTTAATGTACAATTGAACAAAAAATATTTAAAGTATACAGTTGGTATTTTGAGTAAATTATTAGTGAAATAAATTCAAAAGAAACATACCATTGGCGCTCATTAAATATGTTCTTACTATTTTAAATATAACAGTATCTACAGCGTTGTCAAATCGCAGTGCACTATGAAAAGACTGTGGATGTTACAAGCGCGATAGAACGCGTAAGTTACGTATATTGCAGGATGTCACGAAAACCACGTCGTATATTGTGCGGTATAATAAATATACAGCAACAGCTTCTGCGTGCTGCCTTCTGTGTAATATATTGCGGAAGTACAAAAAACGTTAAAACTTACACATATGATTTTTTGGCATCCTCCTATAACTTCTTTAAAACAATGTAGGGGTCAGTATAAGCAGGTCTACGATGAAAGTTCTTGTGACATCCGATTTCTGATGACACAACGTCAGAGGATGTCAAAGAGAAGGGAAATTCTTATGAAATGATGTCACAAAGTATGTTGGATAAAACTATATATTAATATTCAAATTTATCTGTATACTCTGCACCAACTGCAGACGTGGAAGAGAAAGAGACTAAATTGAATTGTATTCAATAATAGTAATAATAATAATAATAATAATAATAATAATAATAATAATAATAATAATAATAATAATAATAATAATAATAATAATAATAATAATAATAATAATAATAATAATAATAATAATAATAATAATAATAATAATAATAATAATAATAATAATAATAATAATAATAATAATAATAATAATAATAATAATAATAATAATAATAATAATAATAATAATAATAATAATAATAATAATAATAATAATAATAATAATAATAATAATAATAATAATAATAATAATAATAATAATAATAATAATAATAATAATAATAATAATAATAATAATAATAATAATAATAATAATAATAATAATAATAATAATAATAATAATAATAATAATAATAATAATAATAATAATAATAATAATAATAATAATAATAATAATAATAATAATAATAATAATAATAATAATAATAATAATAATAATAATAATAATAATAATAATAATAATAATAATAATAATAATAATAATAATAATAATAATAATAATAATAATAATAATAATAATAATAATAATAATAATAATAATAATAATAATAATAATAATAATAATAATAATAATAATAATAATAATAATAATAATAATAATAATAATAATAATAATAATAATAATAATAATAATAATAATAATAATAATAATAATAATAATAATAATAATAATAATAATAATAATAATAATAATAATAATAATAATAATAATAATAATAATAATAATAATAATAATAATAATAATAATAATAATAATAATAATAATAATAATAATAATAATAATAATAATAATAATAATAATAATAATAATAATAATAATAATAATAATAATAATAATAATAATAATAATAATAATAATAATAATAATAATAATAATAATAATAATAATAATAATAATAATAATAATAATAATAATAATAATAATAATAATAATAATAATAATAATAATAATAATAATAATAATAATAATAATAATAATAATAATAATAATAATAATAATAATAATAATAATAATAATAATAATAATAATAATAATAATAATAATAATAATAATAATAATAATAATAATAATAATAATAATAATAATAATAATAATAATAATAATAATAATAATAATAATAATAATAATAATAATAATAATAATAATAATAATAATAATAATAATAATAATAATAATAATAATAATAATAATAATAATAATAATAATAATAATAATAATAATAATAATAATAATAATAATAATAATAATAATAATAATAATAATAATAATAATAATAATAATAATAATAATAATAATAATAATAATAATAATAATAATAATAATAATAATAATAATAATAATAATAATAATAATAATAATAATAATAATAATAATAATAATAATAATAATAATAATAATAATAATAATAATAATAATAATAATAATAATAATAATAATAATAATAATAATAATAATAATAATAATAATAATAATAATAATAATAATAATAATAATAATAATAATAATAATAATAATAATAATAATAATAATAATAATAATAATAATAATAATAATAATAATAATAATAATAATAATAATAATAATAATAATAATAATAATAATAATAATAATAATAATAATAATAATAATAATAATAATAATAATAATAATAATAATAATAATAATAATAATAATAATAATAATAATAATAATAATAATAATAATAATAATAATAATAATAATAATAATAATAATAATAATAATAATAATAATAATAATAATAATAATAATAATAATAATAATAATAATAATAATAATAATAATAATAATAATAATAATAATAATAATAATAATAATAATAATAATAATAATAATAATAATAATAATAATAATAATAATAATAATAATAATAATAATAATAATAATAATAATAATAATAATAATAATAATAATAATAATAATAATAATAATAATAATAATAATAATAATAATAATAATAATAATAATAATAATAATAATAATAATAATAATAATAATAATAATAATAATAATAATAATAATAATAATAATAATAATAATAATAATAATAATAATAATAATAATAATAATAATAATAATAATAATAATAATAATAATAATAATAATAATAATAATAATAATAATAATAATAATAATAATAATAATAATAATAATAATAATAATAATAATAATAATAATAATAATAATAATAATAATAATAATAATAATAATAATAATAATAATAATAATAATAATAATAATAATAATAATAATAATAATAATAATAATAATAATAATAATAATAATAATAATAATAATAATAATAATAATAATAATAATAATAATAATAATAATAATAATAATAATAATATAATAATAATAATAATAATAATAATAATAATAATAATAATAATAATAATAATAATAATAATAATAATAATAATAATAATAAAATAATAATAATAATAATAATAATAATAATAATAATAATAATAATAATAATAATAATAATAATAAATAATAATAATAATAATAATAATAATAATAATAATAATAATAATAATAATAATAATAATAATAATAATAATAATAATAATAATAATAATAATAATAATAATAATAATAATAATAATAATAATAATAATAATAATAATAATAATAATAATAATAATAATAATAATAATAATAATAATAATAATAAATAAGCCGGAGGGGCCAACCATCATCCACGACCTTTGGTGAGTAGCGACACCACTTACTCTAGCTAAAGGGTGTAAAATCGGACCGGCAGCACTGCGCACCCGGGAGGGAAGAGCTTCTTTTCCCTCTGGTGCCGGCCGTCGATGTGTCAGGCCAACCACCTGACACACTGAAACCTCCGGTTCCAAATGCCAGGAGAGAAGGCCCCCACAATCGACCCCATTCGGATGGGGGTCATGGGCAAGGTGGTGGGGCCCAGCCGGATGGATTGCCCGTTGACGACCAAGGCCATGAAAATGGAAGTTTTGAGCGATCTTCTGGTCTGTTATGAAAGCAGCGAGCCCGGGCGAAGAGGATACATGGCGCGGATGTATGCTCGGTGGTGCGACATGCACCCCGAAGGCCGCGCCCTCACCGCACAAAATCTGCGGGATTATGTATCCTACCTTCGTCGCAGAGGCTATGAGAGGCGTCCTCATCTAAGGGTGAATGAAGTGGTTGAAGAACCACGGAATGATCCCGAAGAGGCGCCGCGCTTCATTCCCGAGAACAGAACGACCTGAGCACCCGTCGGGGTTGCCCTTTATAAAACCCCCGAAGCCCGCAGATCTGGCCCGAGTGGATACTGCGCTCCGTGAGGATCTTCCAGAAGAGGCTGACATCTGGCGCGTCAATTGCGCTGTGTACGACGCCGCTGAACTGCTGACTCGTGTGGAGAGAGGGCGTGAAAATGCCGTTTCTCCACAGGAAGCTAAGATCCGGTCGGCGAGGCAACACGCGTCCCGTATCCAATGTGTGATGGACTACGTGGAAGCCAATAGGGCTTTCACACCTAAGGTGAGACGCATAGCTACCTCCCTTAGGCGGGTCCATCATACCCTGAATCAGGGGGTGCTGCTCACCATCAAGCAGCATTCTCTTGACAGGATACGGATGCTAGTGGCTGCAAAAAAGTCACTAGTGAGGCGGTCGAGGAGGTTGGAGCAAAATAATTTGTTCCGTGTAAGGCCTTCTCGACTTTTGAACAGCCTCAGCGTGTTGCGGACAATCCGCCGACTGTAGATCAGGTAGAAGCCTTCTGGAGAGGTCTTTATGGCCGCAGGATTCCACTGGATAGAGACACTCCAGCCCTGGCACACTTCGAGGCCTTTTGTCAAAGGCTTCGAGAGCCACAAGAGGTGTGCCCACCGATAACCCCGGATAAAGTTCGGAGATCATTTATTAGATCGAAGAACTTCGCTGCTCCTGGTCCCGATGGGATCAGCAACTTCTGGTGGAAAAATTCACCAGTGTCCACCGCCATTTGGCCAGAATATTAACGACCTGGCTAAATTGAGATCATCAAAATCAGGCGTGCTTTGTCGAGGGGAGAAACGAGCTTATCCCTAAGAGCGGAGATTAGTACCAGCCAAAGAACTACCGTCCAATAACCTGCCTGAATGCGTGTTACAAGGTGTTTACTCGCATCTTGTACGCGCGTGTGCTCCACGAAGTGAACCCCGTTTATCAACGGATATACGAGCAGCGAGGGTCCAAGAGGGGTGTAGCTGGCTGTAAGGAGAACCTGCTCATCGACAGATGTATTACGCAGGACACCGTGCAGTACAAGCGAAACCTCTCAATGGCCTGGATAGATTAACGCAAGGCATTTGATATGACATCCCATGAGCTAATAGTACACATGCTCCAATGTCTTGCGGTGTCCGACAACATAGTGAGATGTATAGAACAACTCATGCCGCTCTGGAGGACCCTCTTTACCATAACATCGGCAAATGCAAGGTTCCAGACAGAGCCGGTTTTGTTCATGATGTGAGTGTTCCATGGAGATTCCCTGAGTCCCCTCTTGTTTTGCATCTCACTGCTGCCATTATCCGTTGCACTTCGTCGTACCCGGGGTTACAACTGCGGTACCCCAGGAGACCGGAGGCATAAGGTCACCCATTTGTTCTATATGGATGACCTTAAACTCTACGCCTCCGGAGAGAGGGATTTAAATCAGTCCCTCAGAATGGTACATGAGTACACGCAGGCGGTTGGGATGGAGTTCGGGCTGGACAAATGTGCACTGGTTCATCTCAAGAGAGGACGATGCGGTCCATACGGAGAGGACGCCCAGCTCATAGACGGAAGCATCTTTCACTATCTAGATGCCGGAGAGTCGTACACCTATTTGGGTGTCCCACAGCGGGGCACTCATGAGGTGGCAACGGTTAAAAACGCTCTCCGCGGCAGGTATCGGCACCGCCTCCGACAGATATGGTCTTCGGAGCTGTCGGGTAAGAACAAGGTGAGTGCCACAAATATGCTTGCCGTTCCGATCCTTCTCTACTCCTTTGGAGTAGTGAAATGGACACAAGAAGAGCTGAGGCAACTCGATGTAGGGACCCGTAAAATGATGCATTTCCATCGGAGTTTGCATCCAAGATCGTCCGTTCCGCGGCTATACTTCCCAAGAAATCGGGGAGGCCGTGGACTCTTGAGTTTGGAGTGTCTCCAGGGCAGAGTGGTTTTGGAGGAGGCCTGCAAAGTCATCAGGAGCTCGGATCCTCTTCTCTGCATGGTCCAAGACCATGAAGCAGCAGGGATAGGAGCGTTTGTGTATAAGGCAGCGAGAAGAGCAGCCGATGAACTTGGTCTCGTGTTCGATACTGAGCGGGAAATCCAGACTCTGTCACCGAGTCGGATCCTGCTCAGTTAAAAGCCTAATTAAAGCTGCAGAAACGCGTCATCTTCTGCAGCTACATGATAAGCCAATGCATGGTCTCTTCTACCGTCATCTAGAGGGCTTGGCTTATCTGAAAGGCTGACCTTTGATTTTTTGAGGTCAGCGGGGCTGAACTCAGAGACCGAGGGATTCATAATGGCTAGCCAAGAAAGTTTAATTAACACACTCGTCTATCTTAGTCGTGTCTTGGGTATCGAGGTTCCTGATACCAGCTGCAGGGCCTGCCGCCAGGCGCCGGAGACGCTTATGCATCTCCTGTCGGCCTGTCCGGTATATGCGGCCACAGCGTATATCCAAAGACACGATTCAGCCTTACGGGTGTTGTATTATCATTTACGACACTCGTATGAGATAGACGAGACGCCAGTGCTGCCTTATGCTCCGGGGGATATAGAATCCGTAGTGGGGAATGAGAAGTGCCGAATTTATTGGAACTATTCATTCCCCACCCTCAGGCAAATCCAAGCCAATAAGCCTGATGTAGTCCTCCTCGACCACCAGCTTAGGACGATGTTTGTGATTGAGTTCTCGGCTCCCGCAGAGAACAACATCGTCCTAAAAGAGGAGGAAAAACGGAGGAAATATCGAGATCTTCTCTCCGAGCTCCGCAGGCTGTATCCAGACCACTCTGTTAAGATTGTGGTGCCAATTATAGGCGTCCTGGGTGGAATGAGACATACGTTGCTTTCTGACTTAAAGATCATACCGGCTTGTCGAAATTCGGCAGAGATCTTAGCCGGCAGAATGCAGAAGGCAATCGTCCTTGGTTCGCTACGTCTGCTCAGAACACACGATTTACGGGCGCAATGATTACTGACTCCACGGAGTGGAGAGTGGTCATTGCTTGACTCTCCAGAACATCTCCGAATGTGTCGGAGCCTCGGAAGGTGTTTACTGGAAAAAAAAAATAAATAAAATAATAATAATAATAATAATAATAATAATAATAATAATAATAATAATAATAATAATAATAATAATAATAATAATAATAATAATAATAATAATAATAATAATAATAATAATAATAATGATGCATCTCCATCGGAGTTTGCATCCAAGATCGTCCGTTCCGCGGTTATACTTCCCAAGAAATCGGGGAGGCCGTGGACTCTTGAGTTTGGAGTGTCTCCAGGGCAGAGTGGTTTTGGAGGAGGCCTGTAAAGTCATCAGGAGCTCGGATCCCCTTCTCTGCATGGTCCAAGACCATGAAGCAGCAGGGATAGGAGCGTTTGTATATAAGGCAGCGAGAAGAGCAGCCGATGAACTTGGTCTCTTGTTCGATACTGAGCGGGAAAATCCAGACTCCGTCACCGAGTCGGATCCTGCTCAGTTAAAAGCCCAAATTAAAGCTGCAGAAGCGCGTCATCTTCTGCAGCTACATAAGGATAAGCCAATGCATGGTCTCTTCTACCGTCATCTAGAGGGGCTTGGCTTATCTGAAAGGCTGACCTTTGCTTTTTTGGTCAGCGGGGCTGAACTCTGAGACTGAGGGATTCATAATGGCTTGCCAAGATGGTGTAATTAACACACTCGTCTATCGTAGTCGTGTCTTGGGTATCGAGGTTCCTGACACCAGCTGCAGGGCCTGCCGCCAGGCGCCGGAGACGCTTATGCATCTCCTGTCGGCCTGTCCGGTAAATGCGTCCACAGCGTATATCCAAAGACACGATTCAGCCTTACGGGTGTTGTATTATCATTTACGACACTCGTATGAGATAGACGAGACGCCAGTGCTGCCTTATGCTCCGGGGGATATAGAATCCGTTGTGGGGAATGAGAAGTGCCGAATTTATTGGAACTATTCATTCCCCACCCTCAGGCAAATCCAAGCCAATAAGCCTGATGTAGTCCTCCTCGACCACCAGCTTAGGACGATGTTTGTGATTGAGTTCTCGGCTCCCGCAGAGAACAACATCGTCCTAAAAGAGGAGGAAAAACGGAGGAAGTATCGAGATCTTCTCTCCGAGCTCCGCAGGCTGTATCCAGACCACTCTGTTAAGATTGTGGTGCTAATTATACGCGTCCTGGGTGGAATGAGACATACGTTGCTTTCTGACTTAAAGATCATACCGGCTTGTCGAAATTCGGCAGAGATCTTAGCCGGCAGAATGCAGAAGGCAATCGTCCTTGGTTCGCTACGTCTGCTCAGAACACACGATTTACGGGCGCAATGATTACTGACTCCACGGAGTGGAGAGTGGTCATTGCTTGACTCTCCAGAACATCTCCGAATGTGTCGGAGCCTCGGAAGGTGTTTACTGGAAAAAAAAAATAATAATAATAATAATAATAATAATAATAATAATAATAATAATAATAATAATAATAATAATAAGTGGTTTTGGAGGAGGCCTGCAAAGTCATCAGGAGCTCGGATCCCCTTCTTTGCATGGTCCAAGACCATGAAGCAGCAGGGATAGGAGCGTCTGTGTATAAGGCAGCGAGAAGAGCAGCCGATGAACTTGGTCTCGTGTTCGATACTGAGCGGGAAAATCCAGACTCTGTCACCGAGTCGGATCCTGCTCAGTTAAAAGCCCTAATTAAAGCTGCAGAAACGCGTCATTTTCTGCAGCTACATAAGGATAAGCCAATGCATGGTCTCTTCTACCGTCATCTAAAGGGGCTTGGCTTATCTGAAAGGCTGACCTTTGCTTTTTTGAGGTCAGCGCCAAGCGCCGGAGACGCTTATGCATCTCCTGTCTGCCTGTCCGGTATATGCGGCCACAGCGTATATCCAAAGACACGATTCAGCCTTACGGGTGTTGTATTATTATTTAGGCAAATTCGGTAAATTTAGGTAAAATAATATTAGAAATATAATAATTACTAATAAATGAAAAAAAAACAAATAAAGGGAATAACTTTAAAGTATTACTACTTAACAGAAATCTTCATTTACAGTACGTGAAATGGCTAACAAAATAGATTTAAGCTGGTATGATTTATATCACAGAGATGCGACACTGTATTAAATAAGTTGCACATATTGTATAGCGGTGACTTAAATAAAATATTAGTTCTTGTTCGCAAGCAATAAAAAGTATCAGTACCTCTAGAATTATGCCTAGAAATTAGAAAATCAATTTGACTCAAAAGCTCTGACGAATCAATTTGACCATGCAATAACTTATAAAGGAAAGTGACTTAATTTAATTTTCTCCTCAAATATAAACTCTGAAACCCAAATCTATCAGTTAGTTGCCTATAAGGAGTGCCTCTTACAGGATAAACATGATCTATCTTAAGACATAAATATTTGAGAATTTTTTTTGTGGTTTTTCAAGTAACACTCTATGACATAAATAGAATGGGTTCCAAACAGTAGAACAGTACTCTAGTTTAGTTCTGACATATGAAAAATATAAAATAACAAGAGATACGATATTAGTAAACGATTTACAGTTGCGAAGTATGAAACCATAAGCCTTCATTGCTTCATCCACCTTCGACACGATATGACATGAAAAAGATAATTCCTGATCGAAAATCACTCCCAGGTCTTTGATTTTAGTCAAACGATTAATTTTGATGTTATTAATTATGTAACGATAATGATAACGACATTTCTTCCTTGTAAAGCTAATAACATTGCATTTTTCAGCATTTAGATGTATGTAAATCATTTAAATTACACCAGGCTTTAATTTTGGCTATTTCTCTTTGAAGACTAATACAGTCATTTAAGAAGGAAATAAATTTTTTTAAATAATAATAATATCTCTACCCCTCATTCTAATCACAGGGATTAGCCCAGAAGTCGGAGACTTGTGCGGGAGAGGGGGCGGCATATTATTATTAAGCAGGCCGCATATCATCAGCATACATAAGTTTTCGGCAGTCCAGAGTGGCAGTAAGGTCATTAACAAATAAAAGGAATAACAGTGGACCCAAATTCGAACCTTGAGGTACTCCCGACTTCGCCAAATATTTGACAGAATCATAACCATTATAAGAAACATAATATTGTCTTTCAGATAAATATGACTGTAATAGTAAAACTGAATCAGAATAGAAACCAAAGCTGAAAAGTTTTTGCAAGAGAATATTATGATTAATTCTGTCAAATGCTTTGGCAAAGTCAGTATATATAACATCGAGCTGAGCTCCATTGTCCACCGCTTCCAATGTATACTGAGATAGAACGGTCAGGTTGCTGGTTGTTGATCTTATTTTCATGAAACCATGCTGACATGGACATATTTGTTGAGAAACTGAAGAGTAAACCCTGTTATACAAAATGATTTAAAAAATCTTGGAAAAGTTACAGAGGATAGAGTCGGCCTGAAATTAATGATATCAGCGCTATCGCCACTTTTGAAAACAGGGCACACTTTCGCCTCTCTCCAATTTATAGGAAAAACTCCTGTTGTAACTGAAAGATTATGTATAGCAAGTAAAGGAACCATTAAAACTCTGACCGTGTCTTTAACAACGAAAGACGGTATACCATCTGAACCGCAGGTAAACTTATGTTTTAATCTTTTTGATGCTTCAATCACCTCCACCTCAGTGATGTTTTTAAATGAGATGAATTATTAATCTTGGGATCAACAAAAACGCTGTGGAAAAATTCTGCAAAAGCATTAACAATAATTTGTTGATCATTTATTCTTTGACCGTTGTAGTTCATACTTCCAGGAATTCCTGTGGAACGATTTTTTGAGTGAATAAATGACCAAAATTGCTCTGGATGATGACGCAGATTGAGTTCAGCATTAACTATATACTCATTATATGCCAATCCAGAACAGTGCTTAATATATGCTCTCAGCTCTTTATATTCACGCAAAAACTCCTGACGGCCAGTATTCTTAAACTGTTTAAAGCACCGTGCTTTCCTCTTAATACTCTTAATCATGTCTGCCGGGTACCAAGGGGGATACTTTCGTTTAAAGACTTTAAATTTTGAAACAAAACTATTGAAAATGGCATAAATTTTATCATAAAATAAATCTAACGCAACATTAACATCTATTATATTCTCTAAGTGACCAATCAATATCCATCAATGCACCATACAATTCCACAAAATTAGCTTTCTTAAAGTTATAATTTGTCTGACTCGGACAAGTGTTGACATCGAACTGCTTTTCACGCACACCCAAATTAAAAAAGTTAAGAACTAGTGCAGGATGGTACTGTGCATCTTCCGCATAATACAAGGCAGATTAGTAAATTCAAGGTCAAGAATACGACCATTCATGTTCAGAACAGTATTTATCTGCTTAAAATCATACAGGTTCTTAAAATTAGATATTGTGGAAGTCTGCCTGTAGAGTTATTTCCAAGTATAAAATCTCGACAGTTGAAATCTCCAACAATAACAATACTTCCATCAAGAGTTGATCAAAACTGTTCAAATTCATCAAAAAATAACTCATACTCGCCAATACTAACATCAGGTGGAATATATATAACAATGACAATTATAGTTACCCGAGACATAATACATTTACAGCATAGAATGTCAATCAAATTAACAACACCGTCTAAATGCGGTGCTTCTATAACTTTAACAGTGATATCGCTTCTCATTGCCAGAAGAACACCACCACCATCATTTTTATTAACAAGATCTAGTGGTCTATCCTTACGGTAGACATCATATGAGTAGATGAGTGAGGCGGATTTTCGACCGGATGTGACGTCACCGCTCGCATGGCGGCCATCTTGTTTGGCGTTCAGCGACTGCTGGTGGTCATTGACCTTTGTGGGTGGCCGTGAAGAGTTTTTTGGTGAAGTGTGCGGGGGTGCTGGGGTGCTGGCGACCTAACCTAAGGATCTAACTTAATAGAAAAAACATGCGCAGTATCGAGCTAACCTAAGAGAATAACATGCGCAGAAAAAAGTAAAGATCTGTAGCAGAGATAAGCGAAAAGTGGAGGGGGTAAAATCGGTAAAATGAAACAAGAAATAGAGATTTTTTTCTTTTTATTGTGAATATTATACAGGGTGGATTACCATAGAAACTTCAAGTTTTACATGACATAAAGCACAGAATTTTAAAAACTTTGCACAAATCCAGCATACTTCCATATGACACCAAGGTAGGAAAAGTATTTTTTCATATATTTTCAGGTATTAACAATATTGTGTGAAACTAACTACTCAGTGGACAAAAGCCCCAACCTGCGTTGAATTACACCCACAATATCTACCCATATATTCCTTATTATTAGCTTTTGTAACATTTTTTACTGTTTAAGAAAGGTATTTTAAGCTAATATGTATCAAATCTCCTACAATTCCTATCAATGAAGTCATATGTATGTTCTCTGATACCAAACATCTAGGTATGCTAATGAACATCCACAGACAAAACTCTATTCAATAATTTAATATATTAGCATACCTAGATGTTTGGTATCAGAGAACATACATATGACTTCATTGATAGGAATTGTAGGAGATTTGATACATATTAGCTTAAAATACCTTTCTTAAACAGTAAAAATGTTACAAAAGCTAATAATAAGGAATATATGGGTAGATATTGTGTGTAATTCAACGCAGGTTGGGGCTTTGTCCACTGAGTAGTTAGTTTCACACAATATTGTTAATACCTGAAAATATATGAAAAACTATACATAAAAGGTAAATTTTTTATTAATTTTTATTTATTTTAGTAGGTCGTTACGATATTCATTGACAGATAATCAGTTTGACGTTGTCGAAATTTAATTTCATTTTGACATTTAATTTCAAATAATTTTAATTTATTGGTATAATAATCTTTATAATTAGATATTTGACTCAAGTTAAAGGAGGCCACCTGATGAAGCGATCCTAATAAAACGTAGAAATAAGTGAGATCTCAATTATTGTGGTTGAATTTCGAGTTCCCACTCCAGAGGTTAGTAAATATTTTAAATTTTTAGATAATTATTGAATAGAGTTTTGTCTGTGGATGTTCATTAGCATACCTAGATGTTTGGTATCAGAGAACATACATATGACTTCATTGATAGGAATTGTAGGAGATTTGATACATATTAGCTTAAAATACCTTTCTTAAACAGTAAAAAAATAGGAAAAGTATGTTTCGCATGTGTCTTCCATATATTTTACAAGTTTCAACTTCAACTGGTGGTCCCCAGCATTCATCCTCAGGCACTGAATTTGGCATTACTCTGATTGGTCTCACGCCAGACATTGCGCTTGCTTCTTAACAGGACCTATTGCTGCACTTAACTACGATATACTAAATACTCATCTTATCCATAATACTTTCGAAGGATTTTTGCTATACTCTGAAGTATCAAAGCAATTGTAGCAGCTGTTATAAAGTAAATAAGCCCAGAAATTGTATGTATATCTGTTTTTGTATTCTCGGACGCTTCTAGGAGTGCATCTGCGTATACGTGTTCATAATCGGAGCAGTTTAAGAAAGGTAACGGTCGCCAGACATCAAAATCTCCAATCGACTTATCTTGAAAGGTTATTCTCAACTTGTAGAAATTAGAATCATCTGGAATCGGCGCAGCAAAGGTTCTCAGCTTCCCACCATTAACCATGGTATGAGTCATCTGAGTTAACGTATGTGGACACGTGTCTATGTCGCTGGAATTTCTGTAGCACACATACATTTTGTGTACGTTGTGTATATCATGTATATACAACATATTTTGTAGTATTGCACTCAAGATGATGAAATTGGAACGTAAAACTGCCATCATTGGTTATTGTTAAGCAACAGTGTGTTGCAATAACAGTTAAGCAACAGGGTGACAAATGAGCTGTGTAATGATTTGTAAAATCTTATATTATAGGGAGAGAGGAAATAAAACAAACAAAGAGAAATAAGCATATAAAGCATATTAAAAAGAAATACAATAATAATATTATAAAGTAATTGGTATAATAATTCTTGTAGGGACATCTCCCGTAGAGGAAAATCGATGTGGATTCGTAAATACATCATCCCACTTATCTTTAATGGTCATCTTCTGAAACTGTTTAGTTACTGCACACTGGTTAGCGTATTGAGCTATATCGTATTTTAATTTTTGAATGTTTTGAAGATGATCATCTAAGAAAGGTTGAAGAATTTTGCGAGTCGTTTCAATTCGCCTCTTGAATCTAAGCCTATCCACAGCGAAAAATTCCCAGTATCTACGTCGAGCTGCAGTGAACGCATACGCCCACGATCTCATTTCGTACACTCTCGTAGATTTAACTGTTTTCTTCATTGTGGTAATAGGTTGTACACCCAGCGGAAAAGATCCTCGCAGTTCCTCTTGCTGCATCTGATTGTTTTATTGAAACTGTGATAGGAACAGCAGCGAGACACATTTACTTTTACAAGCGGTGGGGGGTTATTCCGGTAATTATCAAATTTTTCAACGTTTACCACGTTGGGTAATTGTCGGTTGGATGAGGAAGCTAATTGTGGTAGTATCTTCTTTAAATAATCCAGCTTTATACGACCGCACACATAAATTATATCAGCACACAGCAGATTATCACTAAGTATAGCGTTCAACTTGCTGTATTTTATATCGCCAGCTGAATAACGGATGCCGTTTATATTTTGTTCTGTGTATCTTACTTGTTTCTGATTCAGCCGAGACAAACATGTATCAAAGCGCGTAGGATCTGCTGTGAGGTTGTTTTGTTTAGCCGTCTGGAAACCTACAATGACGTATCTGGGACTTTCGATTGACGAAGAAGTCTTAACAGCCCAAGTTTCTTTGGTAGCGCCGGCGGTGAGGGCGGGTAACATATGCAAATCCCATTGTCTATATGGCATCAGTATAGGAGTATCAGCTTTGATGCCTTTTAGTATGCTAAGTTTTATTTCATCGCTAGGGTACAGCCGTTTAATTTTAACCTCAACGTTTGGAATGTCCAGCGTCACAGTTGTGTGGTCGGTAGCCACTTTTTCCCTAACAAGGAAACAATTGGAATCGTTACTGCTCCTTATTAATTTGATACATTGTTTGCCGCATATCACCGCTCGGTAGTCGTTGAAAATGTTGAAAAGATGCTTCAACGGGATGAAAAAATTAAAAGTTCTATCATCATTTAGGGAAGGTGCATTGGGATAGTTCCATCCGGCTATGGGTAAATGTTTAGAATCCTCGGTGGAATAGCACAAATACCCGCGTACGGTGCTCACTAGACCAACTTCACGTATACTTTCCACTTCCTTGGCGTTTATTTCATATACGGTCGTTGAAAACATAAATACAGCTGCGTTGTTTACAAAAGATACGTCTCCGTTGCCAGCCTTTGTAATCTTTCCACTAATACATATCTGACCGTCGTAGGTGGCATCGAAAACATCAGCCTGATTGATGGCAATTCCAATAACGTCGTTGTTTCGAAAGGACTTTGCGTAGGGGTAATACGTTCGTCACTCCACCTTTTGTATGGATTCGTCCATTGCGGGTCGACGGAAAAGATCGAACGTTTGATGGGATAACATTATAACCCAGAGATTTTAAAAACAATGTGTTCGTTAGAGACAGAGGTTTCTGTTGCTTAGCGAATGTGACCTTATCGTGAGGTGCTTCTCACGATACTGACTTATACCTCGATAGCGGTTCCCTTACATGAATAGAATGTGTGTTCTCGAAAACTAACATTATGTAAGTTTCTTAATCTCCAAGCGAACGATGATTTCTTCACCTTTGAAATTTACAGGCTCAAAATTCTGATCCAATACGTCGATTGTCAGAGTGCTTATTTCGGTTCTGTTTATAGGTAGGTAGATGAGGTGGTTCGGGGCTTCGTCGATGGCAAATCCAGGGTCGACGCTTACGGAAAACTCGTATATTGTATGTGATGGCCTATCATTGTAGAAGGCTCCTGAAGTAATGTTACAGTCCAGATGGATGGTGTGTACTTTTATAATATCTACCGGTAAATCGGATTTGTGGAGGTTCCTAGATGCTAGTGTCTTTTTCGAAAATCCTAACGTCCTACCGATACTGTCTTTTTTTGTAAAGTCCACTGCGTATTTATCGCTATATATTTCACACCTTAAAGTATTATTATTAGGTTTTAGTGAAAATATCTCATCAACTTTGGGATCCTTGTCGATATTTAATCCTCTTCTAATATAATTTTCAATGTCTCGAATCTCGTAGGCACCCTCAGCAAATTCTATAACGGTGTCTTTCTTCCGGTCGTTGTTCTCGTACAAATAAATCTTTTGATCTGCTTCAATGTTCGGTATGCTGTTGTATGAGTGAAAACTAAGAAGCGCCAACCCGTAACTGAATTGTGGATCCAAACGTACGATTGGAGTAAAGTTGAATGTTAAAGTAGGCGTATGACTCTTTAGCGTCACCAATGTAGACATGACTGATGATGTTCATTAGATGTTGTTGCTTTTATAGAGAAACTGCAGACATAGGTGTCCACAATTTATTTGATCATACTTTTGATAACGATCTACGTTATAGGTTATGTTCACATCGTTGGCTCCCAAGTATCTAACCAGTTCCTTGGGTGGTTTCAAATGTCCGAAACTATCAAAGTACTCTACGTTGTTACCGTTTTCCTTATAAGCTACTCAGTGAGTGCCTCTATTCTTATCCAAGTCTAAATTTAAAATGGCACTTTCGCGTTGTCGCGGACTTGAAGATGGCAACATATCGCGCATGAAAACTCCTCGAAAATATGGAATTCGTAGTTGTTTGGCGTATCTCATCAGGTCGGCGTCAGACAGCGGCTTATCGGGTAGCTTTACGGTAGTTTTTTTGCTTTTTCAAGAATAAACCGTAACCTCCGTGTCGATTCTTTCTCAAATATAGGCCGGATCCTTCAGCCCCTATAGCTTCCATGGCTTGGTTGTGTCGACGCTTTTCCACAAGTTTTTTTGCTGCATTCTTAGCATCGATTACGGTCTTCGCGACGGCCCCCGCATCTCCCGCTAGCGAACCGCGAGCTCCGAGGGCGCCGAGTATGGGCATTAGTAGGGCTAGGAAACCTCCAGAGTGTTCTTTGGCGAACGCAATGATTCACGGTATGCGAATGTTTTTCTTACCACCGGCCCTTTTAACTGCCACCCTTGCTGCTTTTAAAGCCGACAAAGCGTTTTTTCTAAATGAAGTACTGGGTTGCTGGTTTTTTAAACTGTTTGCAATTTTTGTTACTATATCTCTGCGGAACGATGCGACTTGACGTCGTGGTCGTTGCCCTTTTCCACTCTTTTTCAAGCCCATTCCGAGATTACGTTTCGCCTTCATGGTTGTGGTTACGAACCAAGCGGCTGCTTTTTCTCCTAGTTTCGCGTCTGTAGATTTGACACGTTCCCAAGCTCTATTCTCCAACACCAGATCAGCCTTATGTCTATCTTCTACAGACTTATTTTGAGAGTATGCTATATCGTGCTCCCGGCAAGCCAAATCCAAAGGATTTATACCCTTTTGACCTTTGATCAATCTTTTAGTAAGTTTTGTTAATAGAGATGAGAGAAAAACGTAATTAAATTTAGTGAGGAATTACTTGCATACTATTATTACCTGGTCCGCAGAATTGATATCCACCTGGAATATGTAATTCAAATGGTAGTTAATCTATCAGCGAATTTAACACACCTTCACCGTATCGCAGTGGCATTAGAAATGATTTAAACGAACAGCAGTATCTGTATTTATGGAAAGTAATTTGATGGATGTCTTCAAACGATTTAAACGAACAGCAGTATCTGTATTTATGGAAAGTAATTTGATAGATATCTTCAAACCATGAAGGTAGTTCAACAAGAGCAGACGCTACACATTGAAAACTTAGATTTTGGTGAAAATCCTAGTATTGTAGGTAAACATGGCTCGTTGCTGCCGAATTCATTCAGATCCGTCGTATGCGGACCCAGTGGTTGTGGGAAGACCAACGTAATATTATCACTTCTATTTCATCCGAATGGTGCTAAATTTGAAAACGTATACGTATACTCAAAGTCCCTATACCAACCTAAATATCAACTGTTGGGAGATGTCTTGAGTAAAGTGAAGGAAATCGGATATTTCCCATATGGGGCTAGCGATGAAATTATTAGTCCGACAGATGCTCAACATCATTCCATATTCATATTCGACGATGTGGCATGTGATAAACAGGAAAAGATACGTGAATACTACTCGATGTGCAGGCACAAGAATATCGACGCCGCCTACCCATGTCAGACATATTCCAAGATACCCAAGCAGCTTATTCGAGATAATTGCAATCTAATAGTTCTTTTCAAGCAAGATGAAGTAAATCTAAAACACGTCTACGAGGAACACGTATCCCCCGACATGACGTACAATCAATTCAAAAACTGCTGCTCGGAATGTTGGGCCGATAAATATGGTACAATGGTAATCGTAAAAGACTTTGTTTTTCACAAAGGACGCTACCGAAAAGGCTTTGATCAGTATATAAAGATGTAGCTATGATGAACGCTAACATTAATTACAATGAATCCAACGGTTGAAGACGTTATCACCAAGACAGCGCGAAAGAAAATAGTCAACGAACTCGCAAAGTCGATTAAGCGAAAGTACTTGGCTCTAAAACTTGGCAAAACGGAGGAAAATGAAGCACTTCAGAAACTGTTTAAGCACATTGTAACACCGTTAAAAGAAATAGCCAGCACATCACTCAAGTTAAATGAAAGAATAAACGTTCCCTCCGTTAAGAAAGAGGAGAAGAAGAAAGTGAAGGTAGAAGAAAAACCGGTTGCAAACGACCAGGCAGCCTTTTTACCATTGAAAGATGTAGCATCATCTTGATCGTCTAAAAGTGATGATGAAGATGATGAAGAAGAGGAACCAGAAACTCAACCTGGAGATATAACTCAAGAAGCGTTAGAAGAATATTTAGAGCAATATCCGACAATATCTCAAAAGTACGCTACGGAGCATTGGGCTAACAGCGATGTAATTGATAAGAATTATGGGCCAGTATACGATTCCACAACCTCATCGTGGTTACTCGGTAGCAAACGTATTGATTTTAACATTCGTACTGGTAATATAATAATCGATGAACATCAATTCAAAGGAACACCGGGATTGTACCAATTGATTTTCTATCATGACCCGTCTTTCAATGAAGAGGATAAGGAAATAAAAATATTCTTCAAATGACTGAGGCACACAAAGACAAAGTAGGACGCTTAAAGAGCTCCAGTTCGTTCAAGTATAGGGAAATTATTAGACCGCTATTTATTAAAGGAGCGCGTAAAACTACTGGCAGAGGCTTAGTAGCTAACAAGTTAACTTACAATACAAAACCGATGGAATATATTTACTGGGATGATCCCAACGAACTTGTCGATCGTCTGAGGCTGCTGGTAGTCTCACGGAACGCTGGAAATACATCTCATGATAATGAAATTGCAGCAATTATCGAGAAGTTAAAAGAGGCTAAAATAATATCTCAGGTTAGTTACCCTTATTTATGTCACATTTACGTTGCAGTTGTCCGTTTTTATGTTATATTTATGCCACGTTTATGTCATGATGTCACATGTATGTCACGTTTTACGTCACGATGTCACATTTATGTCACGTTTTACGTCACAATGTCATGTTTTACGTCACGATGTCACATTTATGTCACGTTTTACGTTACGATGTCACATTTATGTCACGTTTTACGTCACATTTATATCACGTTTTTACGTCTACTTAGATCAAATACTATAAAGTTGTGTATCAAACGATTTCCAGTCATTATACACGATGAGTTTCGATAAATTCGGACGTAGCTCTCCTCGTCATCGTAATTTTAACGAACCTTACACGCCTCATACAATTGGATTTTCATTTACTCCCGAGGGAAACGTTAATATTGGTAATTTGAGGATATGTTATGTGAAACAGCCCATTGAAGCTACTGATGTCACCACGAAAGAATATGTTGATGGCGATATTAAAAAAATTACAGAGGAAATTTCTAAGTTACATAAAGATTTGGAAATTAGTGTTAATGCGGTACAAAATAGCGTACTTAGTAGTACTACAGATATACTCGATGTAGTTAATGTAGAAGTCAAACGGTTCGCAGATTCTATTAGCCGACTGAGTAAGAAGCAAGAGGACGATGTCAAAGATATTAAACAAATGGTTAACATGCGTCTCATGATGATGAAATTGCAGCAATTATGAGACCAAAATAATTTACATTACATTTATGCTAGGTTTTACGTCTCACATATCCTACGTAAGATCAAATACTATAAAGTTGCGTATCAAACGATGAGTCTCGATAAATTCGGACGTAGCTCTCATCGACATCGTAATTTAAACGAACCGTACATACCTCATACAATTGGATTTTCATTTACTCCCGAGGGAAACATTAATATTGGTAATTTGAGGATATGTTACGTTAAACAGCCCATTGAAGCTACTGATGTCACCACGAAAGAATATGTTGATGCAATACATGATACTTTAAAGCAGCTCCAACACAACAGAAACCTACTCAAGTCCATGAGAAACTTGGAAAAACGTCAAGAAAGTGATATTAAAAGAATTACAGAGGAAAATTCTAAGTTGCACAAAGATTTGGAAACTAGTATTAAAGCAGGAAAAAATAATGTACTTTATGACTACAGATATACTCCATGTACTTAATGTAGAAGGTAAACGGCTTGGAGGTGCTATTAACGAACTGAGTAAGAAGCAAAAGGGGGATGTCGAAGATATTAAAAAAATGATTGACACACTAGAGCAACACATACTTAAAACTATTAATAAAAATCCCATTTAAGAGTATATTACATCGTGAATTGGTGGTTAAACCTCAGTTCAAAATGTCTGCCATGCGAATCAAACATTCCAAGGAAAAAATTCAACTGGTACATGAGCTTCATAAGCCTATGAGAAAAACTATGCTCGCAGACGTACAATTATTAAGGGGCTTGATGACCTATGGCAAATGGACTTAGCCGAAATGGGGAATTACGCTAAAATTAATAGAAATTTTGGACCAGGCCTGTAAAAAGAAAGACTGGCGACGAGATGATGAAGGCGTTCCAAGACATTCTAGAAACAAGTAAACGAACGTGTAAAAATTTACAATCTGATCAGGGTACCGAATTCTTTAACCAAAAATTCCAACAACTCCTCAAGAAGCATGATATGAAGCATGATTAATCATTATAATACGTACAGCGTGAAAAAGGCTGCCATTGCAGAACGAGTGATGAGAACTTTGAAAGCTGTACAAGTACTTTAGCTTAAACGGTACATATAAGTGGATAGACGTTTTACAGGAAATTACTAATTCATACAACGAAACTCAACATCGTACCACCGGATACAAACCGTCTCATGTAAATAAGTCCAACGAGAAAAGAATTTTAAAGTCTGCATACAATTAAGATAAGCGGTCCACAAATATTCAAAGTGGGTGATGTTGTACGGATCAGCAAGAATAAACACGTCTTCAATAAGGGATACACACCTAATTGAACCACGGAGCTATTTAAAATTGCGTCGGTTAAAATTCCGAATCCAACGACATACCTTTTGGAAGATATGCAGGGGAATTCTATAAGAGGTGCCTTCTATATCGAGGAACTACAGAAAGCCGCCAATTTCGATATATATCTCGTAGAGAATGTATTGAGGAGAAAAGGGGGGAAAGTTTTCGTTAAATGGCTTGGGCTTGGGAAGGAACACAACAGCTGGTTAGATAGTACAAACGTATTTTAGTTTAAGTCGAGTGAGCGAACAAGAAGGACGTAAAAAATGAGTCAAGTTTCCGTGATCGGTTCAAGTGATGAAGAAAAATATGATTTTAGCAAGGGTATTGTTGATATTCTAGCTAAATATGAAGAAGCTGCACAATGGGAGCACATTTACTTGTTAAATAACGTTTTTCCACTAACATACAATTCTCAAATTCAAGTACAGTGTGGATTGAGCCCGGCTAAATGTTTTACCACTGTGGTAATTCTACGAAATTATATTACTGGCAAGAAATTATCGTTTTCTACCTATGAATGGCATACTCTCTTGGGACTGCTGGGAGACATTATAAAAGGCAACCCAGATGAGTATGAACCTGTGACTCACCGCTGCGGACATTACACCACAGTTACGCAATTGGTTGACGATGAGAATATGAAGATGGTACAGATCGTTAAACATGGCATCCAAATCAATCTTTGCGTTCAAAATATTAAAGAACTATTTACACTCGATACTTGTGTGCTTTCTCATAGAATAAGTATTTTAGATTCCTTATATTTTTGCTTATACTATTATAATTTATTAGATATTGTAAGTGATTGGATAAAATATCATAAAATGTCTCTAAATGTAACTGATATTATACGTTCTTTTTGTGATGTATCTAATGATAGTCTTTTAAGTAATGCTCTACGTGAATATCTTCACTTTTATCAAACTAATGTACTGTCTGATATAGCCAATAAATTAAAATAATTAAAAAGTATTATGTTTATTTATTTCTCTTACACAGTAACTATATAAAAGAAACAGAAAATTGTAGTTTTATAACGATATATTAAAAAGAAAAAATACTTAATATTGGATGAATATAGTGTTATAAATATTAACGTGCAGTATGTGATGGTGCTCGTCAATAGGAAATCGTTATCATTGTAATGTATGATGGAAATAAAATATGATATATTTTTTACACATTTATTTATTTTAAAAAATATATCTAACAATATAAATACATATTTTAAATATTATTGATTGCATAGTGCCCCCAAGGAAGCGTATCATGGCGCTTATCATCCAACGCATTCAAGGTAATTTTTGTCTGTTCTACCGAAAATACATTATGCAAATTTGACTGAATAGTTCGCTGACTGCGTAAAAGTTGCTCTTTATAATCGTTAAATGTGATAGAATTTTTAACTATATTTGTTTTCACACCTTTCAACTTTTTAATACATTTTTTATTACCAACTAAAATACTGTACATTTTAGAACGAAGGCCTACAAAATGCGTCATAATGACACCACAACATTCATCTTTCATTAATCCAAGTATTTTCTTGTTAACTAAAGGTATATTATATTGATTAGTAAGTTCATAGTCTGAAATAAATTTTTTTCTAAATTTTGTTTAATAACGAAATCGTAAACGTCAGCACAAGTTACCTCATAGATCAGACTGTCGGTGTCGGTATACAGCAATTTGAAGTCTTCTTTTAATTTGCTCAACATAAAATTGTAGTGGAAGTCATACACACAAGTTTTAGATATATCCAAAATGCACATACCAACATACAAAGGTTTATTGAAACAAATTTCAGATTTATTCAGTTAAATTGCAACTAGGTCATCGTCCAAAATTTTGCTACTATGGAAATTTGGACCCGCAATATAATGTTTTGCACCCCATTGACCAACTCAATGATTTTTGAGATTGATAATGCGATGTTTGCGGATATTCTCCATGGTTTTACCAAAAATTGCATTGATCAACAACTTGTATAAGTTCTTTTCAAATTCGTTTGAAGATTGGGTGCGTAGTTTAGTATTTAAATCTATATAAGCTTTAAGCCAATCGGATTGTTTGAATTTCAGAACCCGATGAATTTTAACAAGTCAACCCCTAAATAAAGAGCCTGTTTTAAGTTTCTATAATGAATAATGTAACGCGTTTTTGAATATAAATTAGTCATGAGTTTCGGTAATTTTGATCCGGGAGGTGTGAGGTGTTCAGGACATAGAGGCAAGTCTTTATGCTCATCATGTAGATGTTCGGGATATTTCAAGTCAACCTCTAGAACGTAACCTTCAGGCGACGTGTCTGATACTGTTGTAACGTCAATGGTTGTATCTACCCACTCGAACCCACCATAAGGTAGGTATTGTGACATTGCCCATCCATAGAGATTATTTACATCAAAGTATATTAGATACTTTGATTTTTGGTTGGGATTAAAATTTTGCATAAATTTATTGTTTGCTTCAGCGTAGCGGTTGCAGCATTGGCTAACACCGCCCCTGATACCACGATCCATAAACAGCAACATGTCTACGTCTTTCAGATAATCTAATTCAATTTTGGTATATTTAAGCATACAGGTTCACGTATACCCAGGCAATGTATCTTGGCTTGGGTCTAGATGATAAATATTCAAACATTTTTCGCGGAAATTTTCAAATACATCAGCCAATAAAAGCACATCAGTTTTGAGGTACAGATCTGCATACTCGCCTAAATTTTGACAAATGAATAAATTCAATACATTTTGAGCATGTAGATAATCGTCTTGAGATATGTTGCAATCGTTTAATTTATTATAAAATTTACCAATGTCGGGTAGTTCTGTTTCGTTTAGTTTCTCCTCACAGTCTATATAGTCGTATGGGAATACTACTTTTCTCGTAAGTAAAGGAAAACTGTCATCGTTCAAGCCGTTGAATTCTTTACGTAAATTTTGAAGCTCGTTTGGTTTTAAATATGCAGATAAAGTGTCTAGCGATGACGCCATAAACCTAAAGGAGTCGATAAAACGAAACTTAACCGGGGAATCTGGTATGGACTTGGTGAATGAAATGTATTTTTCTTTATTTATAGGCAATAAAGTTATACTACCGGTTTTTCCCAAATCCCTAATCAAAAAGGGTGAGTCATATCCGGTTAGATTATGAAATACTATTGGTATTGTGAAAGAATTTTTATAATTTAGATTACAGCTCTGGTGTGAGGCACCCCTGTAGCTTCCGATGAGGTGACAGTGGTCTCTAGTCTTTATATCACCTACAGCAAAAGGCTTATCACAAATATGACAATGTGTTGCAGAAAGAAATTGAGATAATTGTGCCTGCGTCATAGTCATGGGAACTACGGTTTTTAATTTATCCTCTATAACTTTAGATATATTTTTCAGTTGTTGGGTAAACCATTTGATGCAACCGAGACCTTTGTTGCTGGCGTAAAACGACAAAGAGTCATCGTACGAGCATTTGAAATAATATCCTGCGCTAATGGCGGTATGCTTCTGATATTTTTGAGTTGATGTGTGTTGTTGCTGTTGATCATTGAAAGGTTCTAACATTGACTCGAAATCACAATATAAAATAAACAGTACCTTTTCCGTATATCTATCATTTTTAAAAGACAGAGATTTCTTGTCAGGAAAGGTAATTTTACAATCATTTATATTTGAGCAGTCCACCACGTGACTATCTAATGCAGCTTTGCTATTGAAATAATTTAAATAAATATCGCAAATATATTTAGCTTTTTTATGTTTGTTTAATTGTGTGAAACTAGCCGCGATAAATTCTTAATCCAACAAAAATGGTACTTGATGTTCACACCTCCGTTGTTACTTTCCTCACGTTGTTCTTTTCGTTCATCGAAATAGACATTTTGTATAAATAAAAGATTAATGTGCCTCTCAAGCTTATTTTTAGTTAAAAGAGCTGGTTTGACATTAAATTTATTTTTCGCAGTTAATTTCAACTGATACACGTTTATAGATATATTGTTAAGTTTTTCAAATTTAAAAATTTGTGATAATTGCATCGGAAACTCAATACCGTCTAAATTCAAAACAGTTGAAGGATAAGGGTATGATGAAGCCCTATCTACATGTACATCTACAGAGTACAAAGCAGAGACTACAGACCAAGCGAAACAGGCTTCATCATCATAATTTTTAACATTAACACAAGCGCGTTTGTAAGCAATTACCTCAGGAAGTCTTATAAAGGACGAGATTCTACCGTAAGCCATTTCACTTATTACTTATTTATATTTATTTCCAAACTTATAATTTTGTTTAGAGCAAAGCCGCTATCTTTTTCCTGATGCTCACTCAGTTTATTTAAAATTTTGTCTATAATATTATCTTGAAACCAAACTTTAAGATCTGTACCGAAGTCTATTACCGAATTTCGAGTGTTGAAATACTTCAAATCTACAACAACCTGTTTTGCGTTGCTACTACATGCTTTAATAAATTCACCACAAAAAACACCGTTAACTTTAATCATAAGATATATCTTTAATATTCTAACTATACGATTTTTAAACAAGAAAAATGCATCATTTAAGAAAGCTAAAGGATCGATGTGTCGTTTATTGATTACAATACCAGACCGAATACGTCCACCAAATATGGACTTTAAATCCAACCATTCAAGACGATGACTGCGCCTATTATTATTATTATTATTATTTCTATGTCCTACCCCCACATGCTCCCCTGAATGAACGTTTAACAAAAGGTTACCCCTTTTTAAATGACCTATAGTTGTTTCTAATTTGCGTTTGGTACCAATTAAATCAAAATATTTAATTGCCTTGTACAGCTGTCGCAATTGCTGATTGATTAATTTTATCCACTTGGGGACGTTATGTGTATTACCCTGCACTACAATATCCAAAACTTGATTTAATTTTCGAATAAAATTGTCGCTTAATTCACAGATATCCATAACTATATTTTAGTAACAGAAAAAATTGCCTTTATTTATTTATTTTTTAAATGATAGCCACAGCACGCATAATATATGGGGGTACTTACAATTGGATGAGTTTATACAACGCCTGGATGTGATACTCCAGCTGCTGCTGATACTGATGACTCAAGTTCAACAATTTTGAAATTAGTGCTGGGCTTCGGTTTATTACAAGGCTGCAAGCCCTTGAATGTTAAACCATACTTTTTTTCTTTAAAATTTTCGAGATTGGCCTCAATCTTGGTCACTGATCTCCTTGGCAGGAACACAACGTGATCCTCCAGCTCCACTAGGGCACTACGTCCGTACGTAGTTGAAACAATTCTAATAGCAAAAATCGGGTGGGTTACGTCTAATGGTAGATCTTGGAGGTTTTTTTGCTGCTTCCTGTGGATGGTTGAGACTTTATTAATCTCATTTAAATTCATTCTATAACAACATAGAAATCAAATGTAAATACAAAATATTGGGGAAAAAATGTGAAGAATTTTAGGTTAACTATTAACTAGATAACTTACTTGTATTTGTAAATGCGGAATATAAGAAACAATAACTTAATTGTTTAAATATAGTTACTACTGCAAGCGGGATATAATATATGGTTACTGCAAGTTGTTGATGTATACTGATGAATGTGCTGCGTGCTATGCCAATTTATATAAAAAGTGACGTCATCAGTTTTGGTCGTTACAATTATAATCATCCTGTTTTGTACTGGGTTGGTGGGTGTCATTATTTTTAACGACATCCTGTTTAACGTAGACTGATGCTTATCGCTCGCTATGGGCGTTAATTATTTTTAATGGCTTCATGAATGCGTTGCATGATATGATGGAAATTTATGCAAATTTATATAAAAAAGTAACGTTGCTAGTTTTGCATTCAGTTGGCGGGTCTCATTATTTTTAATGACATCCTGTTGAATGTGGGCCGATGTTCATATGTGTATCCTATTATGGAAGCTAATTATTTTTAACGGTTTTATTAATGTGATGTATGATATGATGTAAATTTATGTAAATTTTATAAAAAGGAACATTGTTAGTTTTGCGTTCAGGTTGGTGGGTGTCATTATTTTTTAACGACATCCTTTTGAATGTGGACAGATGCTTATCGCTCGCTGAGAGCCAATTATTTTTAAACGGTTTCCTTTTTCGTCATATACTCGTATCAACGAATTCATATAAATAGTCGCATATGGAGCGACAATGTATTTAGTTGGCTAATATAGTTAACAATGAATACATGTTGTTATAACCATTTGTGTAATGTAACAAACCGGCTAACGCCGCCAATTAATATACAACAGTATTTGAGAGACAAGTAAGTTTTCTTTTTTTCCTTAATTATAATAAGCTTTGCTAATGAAAATATGTTTTATTTGTTTTAATAGTTTGCTGTTGGACGAAGTAGTTTGTCCGGAGTGCGAACGAAATCTATTGCAAGCATCGCCCGATTGGTGGGAGGAGTGTTGTTGTCAAGCCTGCAAAAATATATTTTGTTTTTGCGGATTTTCTCAATCACCAGCAGTGGAGATCATTGTAATCGAAAATTTGCCTCGGTCACCAGCACCGGAGATCGTTGTAGTTCCGGATTCACCCCAGTCACCACCACCGGAGATCATTGTACCGCAGATTGACTATTATAACTACCCGATTATCAATATTGATGACTTTTATTGGAATGGTGACGATTGGAATTATGACGATGATATCATAATGACGAATGAATGTACAATACCACCAATATCGCCATCTCCGCCTTCGATTGCAAATAAACAGTAAGTGATTTTATCTTACCCATCACATAATTTGTCTCCCTCTCATTGTCGTGCTTATATACTACCGCTTACAACAATATTAACAAGGCTGCGATGTCCGAGTGGTTAAGGAGTCTGATTTGAAATAAGATGGGCTACAACCCGCACAGATTCGAATCCTGTTCGCAGCGATTTCTTTTTTCTGTAATAGCTTATAAATACACAGATGCAAGTCATTTTATCTAGTCCAGCACATAAGATCTCTCTCTCTCTCTATCAATCCAATTTTTGTTTAAAAAATAATACAGTTTTTACAGATGTAAGTCATTTTATCTAGTCCAGCACAGATCTCTCTCTCTATCAATCTTATTTTTCTTTAAAAAATATTTAGTTTTTTATTGTTACAGGAACACGAACACGGCAACGGTAGAACCCAAGTATGCATTGAGGCTCATTTTGATGGTGACGGGAATTTTATTTATAGAAATGTATATACAACATTATAATTGTTTTTATGGTTTCAGTGTTTTTTTTCTTTTCAATAAATATATATCGTTATAAAACTACAATTTTGTTTCTGTTATCTAGTTACTGTGTAAGATAAATAAATAAAAATGTTACTGCATGTTACTACATACTACTTTACGTTACTTATACTTATAATTAATTTTTTAAATTTATATCAGACGGTACATTAGTTTGATAAAAGTAAAGATATTCACGTAGAGCATTACTTAAAAGTCTATCATTAGATACAGCACAAAAAGAACTTATAATATCATTTACATTTGGAGAAATTTTATGAAATTTGTTCGAAACTGTTAAAATCTAGAAGGGTACTAGTCACGAAAAAACCAACAACGTCACGTGATAGGCTACCGATGAGGAACCAATCAAATCAGCTTTCAAATTTTAGTTATCTTATACCGTTCTCGAGTTATTAGCAAAAAACTGTATGTGTGACGTCACTAATAAATGCTCCAAACTGCTAAAAGCTAGAAGGGCCCTAGCCACAAAAAAACCAACAACGTCACGTGATAGACCTTGATGTGGAACCAATCAAATCAGCTTTCAAATTTTAGTTATCTTGTGCCGTTCTCGAGTTATTGACAAAAACTGTATGTGTGACGTCACTAACGCTACCACATGTACCTACCTGCCGCAAAATCCCATGCTTTTTTTCATATGAAGGTTCAAATTGCACATTTTTGACCAGCCACTTTTTCGCTTATCTCTGCTACAGATCTTTACTTTTTTATGCGCATGTTTTTTCTATTAGGGTAGCTCGATACTGCGAATGTTTTTTCTATTAGGTTAGGTCGATACTGCGCATGTTTTTTTCTATTAAGTTAGATCCTTAGGTTAGGTCGCCAGCACCCCAGCACCCCCGCACACTTCACCAAAAAACTCTTCACGGCCACCCACAAAGGTCAATGACCACCAGCAGTCGCTGAACGCCAAACAAGATGGCCGCCATGCGAGCGTGACATCACATCCGGCCGAAAATCCGCCTCACTCATCTACTTATATGTCAATGGAAATAGTTGAAGACTATTAATACCTGAATTTAAAAACGTTTCACTAATAGCAATAATATCATAATCACCGACAGATACAGCACTATAAAACTTGAACTTGAACTTTGGATCGCAGACCACGAACGTTCTGATAATAAAGACACAGAGTATTGCGAGAGTGACTGCTGGGCAAAGTCAGTTTAAATTTGTAACTATTTTAGGAACTCCATTAATGTACCGAATTTTCAGATTTGCCTCACCATTAGCTAAACGTTCTAAGAGCTGAGCCCTCACCTTCTTATAGTTAGCTATTTGGCGAGGAGTACGATCAAATGACAACGAGACATTTTTAAATAGTGAACTCCGTAACTTTCCAGCCTTCTTTATAATATCAGAGACATGTTTATTACTATCAAACACTACCTTAATTGGCCTTTTCTTATTCGCATCAAATTTTCCTATTCTTGTAGGTTTGAGCGAGTCAACCTCCAACGTAGGAATCACAGTCTTCAACACCTCAGCAATTATAGAAGTATCATCACTAACTCGAACTTCAGCAGGTGTAGCCTGATCTTGCTCTGCAATGCCAAATATAAGTAGATTATTGCGACGCTTCTGTCTGTTATCTAGTTACTCAATGATATCTTCAAACACATCATCTGTTCAGCGCTAATTTCAGCCTTGAGGCTGATCTCATTTTGCAGTTTAATAATAAGGGTTTTTAGATCCCTCACATCATTTCCCACAGATCTGCATGTCTTACATGACCATTCGCATCCTTTGTTAGCATTCAGCATTTAGTTTATTGGAACTAATATCAACACAGGAGTTCTTAAAGTACTTCTTACACAGTGCACATTTCACCATTAGCAAGGCCTCGTAAGACCTATTACAACATGCACATACGATATTGGTAGGCGCCATGACAAAATTGTGAAAAAGACTCCGTGCAAATTAGACGTTCCCAACAGTGCAAAATTCACGAAAACAGCAGCACTGAAGAACTTGTACGCTCTGAGCAATAGCAATGAACATCAAATATAACGTAAGTCGGCAGTAATCAGACTTGCGTTATAGACCCGTTATTGATATAGATTCTTTAAAAAACTCACTAACAGTTCACAACTAATTAATCCAAGCTGAATCACTTAAATATTAGACTTTAAATAGGAGTAAACAAAGTAATACCTATTGTGAACAAACTGCACACATCGAAGTACGTGTTTTAATAAATAAAATATTTTAAAACCTTACTGTGTTTAATTTTTAAATAAGAAAAACTAATTAAAATAAGTAAGATGCAGATATTCTTTAATTAACACAGCCAGCAACAGTTACTTGGAATCACTTTTATCAAAGTAAGAACTAGGAACATGTTTTGATCCATCAGCACCCTCAAAATAATCCTTAGTTTCACATGTGAAACATTTTCTGTTTGGTAGGTCGCAATCTCCACCACATTTGATGCACTTATATTTTACTAGAACAGGCATATTACAGTTAAAAACACTTCCGCTCAGCACGATTCTAATTTGATAATAATTGAATTAACTGAGCGTCACCTGCTTTTATAACAGCACATACACCAAACAGAATAGGTATCCTCAAAATAATATACAAAGTGATGAAAATAAAATTTTATTTTATAGTAATAGACATGCTAACAAAACCTTTCATAGTAAATATGTGATCGATGATTATTATCTAAAACACTACTTATAATAAATGAGACATCATTGATTTTTCTATGAAAGCGAGTTCTATCTCTAGCCATCTGCATCCAATCTGATTTTCTTGGTTTTTCAAACCATCCATCAGGGTCCATAAGTATAATGGTTTTATTATTGTCTAAGTTAAACACAACCCGCTTTTGACCACTCATTGTATCAGAAGAAAATCGATTAAACAATAAACTTCAAGTGTTAAACACTTTCGCTCACCACGAGTATAATACGATTATTATTATTAAAGTAGCTTAGCGTCATCTATCTACACACTTGTAACCCCTTCCAAACATGGTGACGTAGACGGCTGAAAGCTATGCCGATCCTGCTCCAGTGACCATCTTCAATTGTGGAGCAGAATCGGCATAGCTACTCTACTCGCCTCTTAAATTAATGACATTATGACTGACTCACCCTGTAGATGGAAAGCAAAAAGTTCTGTCCAAGACTACGTATCGTACTCGCATGATTAATGCATTAAATTGTAATCAATTTGTGGAGGATTTGGAAAAGTTAAATTAGGATCAATAGCATTTTGACAACTTGAATGCTAATAAATAATTCAGTGAGCACTTTTTTATAGAACCATTTGGGGGTAGTCAACAAAAATTTTCCTTATAAGAATAAGCATTTATCGACCAAAATTAAATGGTTCAACAAGGATCTTAGAATGTTGAGGAGAATGCTCAATAAAAATAAAAAGCAAAATAATATGTCTGGTTCTAAAACTGATTGGATAATTTATTGTGAAAGTAAAAAAAACCTATAGAAGTGCTTTAAAAGAGGCCAAACGTGCATATTACAGTAGCACTATCTGTTATGCTGAAAATAGAAGTAAAGCTGTGTGGAAAATTGTTAATTCCGAAAGACCTCATAAAAAACAGGGTAACATATCAACTTTTAACCCTGATGATTTTAATAATTTTTTGCTTCTATTTCTGATGTTTCTTTGTCAGTAGGGGACCATAATCTTAATGCCATGATGTTTTCTACACCGCGTACTCATGATGTCTTCTGTCGTAATAGGCAAATGTAAAACATCTAGTATTCGTCGGTTACCTCACCTATAATAAGCTTGAAACCGATATATGTTTGGTGGGCTGCTAACGAATGACTTAAGCTGTTTACTATAGGTTTTTTAGTTGTAATTCAATGCTGGTTGGGGCATTAGCCCGCAGAGTAATTAGTTTCTGGAATTTATTACTTTAATTTCCTAAAATGCTTGTATTATTTCATTGAATAACATAACTGTTGTGCAGTGGCATCTCGTGATTTTTTAACAGGGGATACAGATGCAAAAAATATTATAAAATTTTACCTTAATTGATGATAGTAGCATTTGCAGGTCTGTTTTGCTATTACAGTAGGTATACAGGGTGTCCTGTAAAGTATGTTACAAAGTTTGGGTAATGATAGTACATAAAATTATCATGGCATCAATTATGGACCTTATAATGTGCAACTACAAAAGTAGTTTTTATGACCTCTTTATTGGAAAAAGAAAACAATGAAATTTTCAGGGGCTAGTCAGCTTTAGGAAGCCAATAAATAATGTGGATATAAATATAATCGAGAAAGCAGAATCATTTTTTAACACTTTAACCAAAGTTCAACTAGGTATATAATTATCTACTGCCAATGTATAAATCTACAACCCAGCGCAGCCCCAATTATCTTGGTTTCAATCATTTATAAACAGAATGTGTACAGCATGAATGGAGTGGAAATTTGATACACAGTGTCCAGTTTAAGTGTTATAGGGTGCGCCCGATAAGTTTAACATAAACTTAATTAGGTATTTTATTGAATAGTGATAATGGTTTCACATGAATTTCCCTGTATTGTTGGTTGTAAAGATAATGTGCAGAATTATGTTTAATATTTTATTTGCCATAACACCAGAATAGTAAAATAATTAAATTTGTTAAAGATAAAAACAATATAATACAATCAATAATTGTAACAAACTGATTACCGAAATTTACTAAAAGATGAAGGAAATAGTATTGGCTAGTATATTTAGTAGATATTTCTGCATAAATGTTTCTCAAAATAGTCATACGACACTTTTTTAGAATACTTACTGTAAGCCATGTAAAGCACTGAGAAGTCATTTGACACTTTGACAATGGCCCCAAAAAATCTTTCAAAATATATGTGTAATATATAGAAAATATAATTTAAATAATTTATGGGTTTACAATGCGCACATGATACAGTATGTTAAAATAATTTTCAGATAAAAAGGTTTGAACACAGATATGCCTAAATTTCCCATATAAATAATCTGTATCCTTATTTACAAGTCAGAATTTATTAGACCCTTACATTTTCTAATATGGAAATAAAATCTCAGTTGTGTAAAAGAAAATCCTAATTAACAATTTTACATATCTTTTGGAGATATGTTTCAAGAAATTTATTTGTCAGAGGAGCAAGAATATAAACATTTATTTAAGGTCGCTGAATTTTTCGCAGTAAAATGATCAAATATTTGGTCTTTTTAGGTACAGAAATCTTAAAAAATAAAACGCATAGAATAAAAGTAATATCAAAAATATTATTTATAAATGATACTACAGGAAACAACAACTCCGCGGACTAATGCCCCGACCGGCATTGAATTACACCTGCAGTATCTGTGTGAACAGCCAAGAACCCTTGTCGACCACGCCACCAGACAGAGACCGGTTTCGGGCTTGTTAGCCCTCATCAGTATGTCATAGGTGAGATGACCGACAATTGAACTGGCTGTTCTTTCATATGTAGGTTCACATATAAATTGAGACTACTTATATCTCAAAAATAATATTATTAATGTTTTGTTGATCCACTTTTACTATTTAAATTCCCAAATAAAATAATAACATTTAAAAAGTGATTGTGAGACATTATTTTGCTAGTCTAACCTCACATTTTAACAATTATTTTCACATACTTATAAACAGTAAACCATCTTATATGCAGAACTATGAAACTTTATATAATAACGATATTTACATATACAATATTAAATTATTAAAAATAGATATTTTCAAAAATTTCTGTACCTAAAAATGTGTTGGTTAAACCGCTTTCTGTCGTTATATATTCGTTTTACTTCGGTACCTTTGAATATTCGCAGGTGGCATGAGATAACATCCTGTTACTTACTAAACTCAATATTATTCAGTTCATAAATGTCTAAAATTATTTGTATTTCTAGAAAACACTATTTCAGAAATACGGCACCCATCAATAAAATTTTTTGTTATTTATTTATATATAGTGGTAAGGAAAAACTGATGTTGTTTTCATCTCCGTTACTATTCGAGTCACGAAAAACTCTGGAAGAAGAAAACTTATGATTTAATTATGATTATTAAACTGAAAAAACCAATTCAGTGTCAATCAGGGTTTTTGAAGCCTTTAAAATAATTTGAGAACATGGATTTGCGTAAACTGCGAAAATTGAAATATTAAAGATATATTACGAACGCTAAACAAAAAACAAGCAAAATTTTGATATTGTATTGTACCCTCAGAATACATATTTTTTAGTTGCGTAAGTATCGTTTGCAATAATAATGACACTCTTTAAAATTTATTTTAAAATTTCTTTTAAACTTCTAACGTATTTGTAATGAAATCTACTCTCAACTTTTAACATTAGTTTTTAGTTGTTTCACTCACCAATAGGATTTAATGAAATATATATTAAAAACTTTCAGCAGTTCAAAAACTGTTTTGAGGGAGTGTCATTATTATTGCACAAGCATGTACATAAAAGTGTATCAAAATATCGTAGGTAAGTATTGTGCCTTACAAAAAATGTACCTATGTTTAATTAATTTCTCGATAAAAAATGTTATTGTCCAACATACCTTCCTAACTATTTATTATCATTTATGAACAAAAGGAATTAAATGGAAAAGTCTAACATCATAATGAAAAAATAATGAATTTTTGCACATAATGGAATTTCTATTAAGAATTCATTTTCAAATAATATTGTACTGATGGGAATACAGTTTTTAGTTTTTGAAAATAGATAATTGAATATATATTGATTTTCACTTTTTGCAGTAGTTTCAGAACACACTGTACTTATACCGAGACATTAAATCGAAAATTATTATGAAGGTCTCAACATATTATATGCATGTCATTCAAACTATTCGACAATACGAAAAATAAATAAAACACAAAAAAAACTCGGAGGAGAGGGAAGCTAATCGAAACACTTGAAAACCTCTCAGATGGAATAAAAACTATTAGGTACCTATCAATTCAAATTGGATGCGGGCCCTAAATTGATTAATATTTAAAATAATATTAGAATCATATTTTCTGACAAACCATGTATTGTAAGCTTAATTTAAGCTTACAAGCTTAATGTAGTACCTGAACGAACAATCCATTCGCATGGTAATTTCTGGTCGTGTGGAAATCTGTAATAATATTTAATGCCCGCAAATGTCCGACAGGTTTTAAGGATTGTGTTTTAAAAAATCAACTCTTTCTTAAATAAAATACGTATACTTACATATTATACTATTTATACTGCGCTTTCTCAATTCTCAACTCTTTTTTAAGTTGGACTATTCGGCTGTATCTAGAAAATGCATAATTCGGCACGTGAATTTCCAGACCAGAACAAGCTCCGCCTTCAATATCTCTCTCTCTCACTCTTAAAGCCGTACTTTCTTACTCTAACTTACTTTTTTGTGTCTTGTTTTTTTCAGTTTAGTATTCAAATAAATTTACAAAATACTGAGAGATGAGTGTTCCAGTAGTGCACTCCCGAAGTGAGCGATTATCCGCGATATGGAGACTTTTCAAAATTGTGGCGTCTACACAGGTCGCCACAATTTTGTTGTTCCGTTTCTCGGCCGGGAAAGTTAAGTTTTGCCCTTGAACCTTGGTAGGCCGTCTCTTTGAGCTTTCCTCGGCAAGATATTAAGGTTTTTTACGCGGAAAGAACGGTATGAATACGTGAAAATCGGTCGTTCGGCGCGGTCGTTCCAATTGAGTTTAATGTAGCACTCCTTATTCGTATGATTGTGGCGTCCGGGAGACGGGATTAGTCGGAGGCGCCATCTGCGAGGAAAAATGTAAGTTTACGTTAGGTAACGCGATAAGGACGAGGGGGCCACTGCAGAACCTTGGATACGTAGAGCTCTTTTCCGTGGACGTTCACATAATGTCTCGCGGAGTTGACGTATGCTTTTTGACAAAACCAGCAAAACCGTCGTCAGAAACGTAATCGATACTATTGCTTTCGCCGCTCATACAACGGTCATCACTATCCGAATTCGAACGATACTTCCTCCACTATGCTCCATTTTGTTACTTTGACTTTTCACTTCGCCTAATTGGCCACTGATAATTTTTCGTTGAATAGAATTATTATTGCGGTTCGTCCCCACGTCGTTTGGTGGAAGTTTAGGGTTTTTCTCTTTCTTTTGACACCGTCCTCTTCACTTGCGTAGGTGGAAAAACGTAGAAAAATATCGCGGAAATTTCACTGGGATTTTCCGTATTATTTCTGGAACTATCGAACAATTTTCAGCACTACAACTGGTTTGGAATACCGTACTAACGATTTAAATTGCGACGCGGCGGGTAAAACACTCGAAAAAGAACTGAGTATATCGCAAAAGCGCGACCGTATTTATAGACAGAGGCTGCGCCGTAGGCGACGCTCTCTATTGTTCGATTTTTCGAATTTTCTAAACTAAAGAGATTTCTGAAAAATTAATTGTATAGCTGGAAAACACTTTTAAAGAACATACAAATGCGATTTGAGGATATTTATTAAATGCTTGATTTTGAAGATAATGTTATTAGAAATATTATTTTGTAAAGGTGACCTGCTCAGTCAAGTTTTGAAATATGTTAAGTAACGAGGTGTGATCTGTCCCAAAAATTTCCATGAAAACCTATTATTCTTCGAAAAACGAGTTATTGCCTAGCATTTCTATGATGAGAAAAATAACGATTGTTTGTAGTAAAGTTCTACAATGTTCCATTACTCCTATGTAATCCAAAAAGTTAGAATTTCCTAATTGGACGTATACGAATCGATAGTGCCGCCCTTCTTCGACATCATTCTCGATGTTTGAGATACTATCGTATCGCCGTTCTGGCAGCTCTCGGAAATGTTGCGTTCGGTTTCGTTCAGTGGGCGTGGCACGTGGATTTCGGGTTTAACTGTTATAAAATGTGTGTTTAAAAAAAATGATTGTACTAACTGATAGAGAATATAATTTAGAATAATCTGTACCTAATTTGATCAATTATTTCGGAAAATTGAGTGAATTAGAGCTATTTCGCAGTTTTAGGCGGAGCTAGCGGGTTTTCATCATAACGGCCTACTGAATTAATAACAAAATTTTACCCTTTTTTTACTGGATTATAAAGGTATTTGAAGCTAATATAAATCAAATCTCCTACAATTCCTATCAATGAAGTCATATGTATGTTCTCTGATACCAAACATCTAGGTATGCTAATGAACAATTTCACAGACAAAGCTCTATTCAATAATTATCTAAAGAAATTAATCTATCTAAATTTACTAACCTGCTTTAATGAAAACAATCTATAAATATCTAACTTCACTTTTGGCAGTGGGAACACGATAATTCAACCATAATGATGAGATCTGACCTATTTCTGCATTTTTAGGATTGCTTCTTCAGGTGGCCTCCTTTAAGTTGAGTCAAATATCTAACTATAAAAATTATTATATAAATTAAAATTATTTGAAACTAAATATCGACAATGACAAAAGTCTGTCAATGAATTAAATATGACATATCTACTGGAATGTTTACCCTTTATGTAAAAGTTTTTATATATTTTTAGGTATCAATAATATTGTGGACAAAAGCCCCAACCAGCGTTGAATTACACCCACAATATCTACCCATATATTCCTCATTATTACTTAAAAATATATAAAAACTTTTACATAAAGGGTAAATATTATTCAAGTAGATAATATGTCATATTTAATTCATTGTCAGACTAATGCCACTTTTGCCTTTGTCAATATATATTTAGAGTGGTATTATGTATAAGGCCAGGTCCAGGCGCTTTCCTGTTATGTAGGTGTCTGATTATGTCTCTGAGTTCGTCAGGGGTGGCAGGTTGTATTATCACTGTCAGGCTCTCTGTCGATTCCTCTGGCGGCACGCCTGACCGCCCGCTCAAACTCCTCGTACTCGTCAGGCAACTGAGGTAGTCTACACTGTAGTTCGAGGCTGTCGGTAAAAGCTTCGGCCTTTTCCTGGTCCGTATAGACCACCCCCCTGCCACAATGGATCGAGGATTTCTGCGGCGGGCGGGCAAACGCAGTGCCTTCTGCACTTTCCAGAGGCTGTTTTCTTGTGGATCGAGCGACTAGCCCATCTTTCCTGGGCCAGCTCGCTCAGAGCCGCCTTCACCCGTCTGTTAAGTACGTTTAAGTCATGTCTGTGTCGGGGGAGACGTGTGCGTGTCGCAAGTCGTTTTTGTCATCGTCGGTCACGTATGAGATGTTTAATGTCGTCGGGGAATATACCCCTGGGTTTAATAAGTCGGGACTATTGTCTCAGTCGTTGTTAATGTCAGGGCGTTTTTAATGTCTGTCTCGAGGGAAAGGACTGCTGCCTCCAGGTCTTGGGTGGTTTCAATAACTGGTAGCGCGGTGCTTCTTTGCATTTCTGCTCGGAAGCGATGGCTAAGTCCCGTCGATTCGCGTTTTGGCCATCTTCGGGGCTAGAAAAACGTTCGAAGTGATGTCGTCCTCGCGTATACGGGGTGTTTCCTTCTAGCCGCGACGATATCCAACTCTCGTTTTTTCTTTTGAGCCCCATGCGGTTCTCATCGAATCTCGGTACGCCTCGATATTCCCTACACGACGGTACCAAGTACGCGACGATCGGTCGCCGCGTTACGAAGTTGCCACAATTGCGGAAAACCCTGCGGTCGCCACAATTGCCGGTCGTGTCGAGTATACGTGTTTACACCCGAGTTTCAAAATAGTATAAAGTGAGTAATTCACAGATTTTTCAATATAAAATTTATATTATCTATTTTTAAACAACAAAAATACAAATCGCAATAAAAAATATCTCAAAACATACACACTTCAAACTCCAGTACTGACCACGATAACTGCACGTACCAGTGACCGACATGCCCGATTCCGCGATATATTCGCGGTCACAGCTTGCTTTTACTGGCTTATTTTTTATTAGTTCTCCGGCTCGTGACTATGGTTGTCTAGACAACAAAGTCTGCGAGAATCTTGCTGCCAAAATTAATTCCAACTTCTTTACTATGGAATAAAACCTATGTGTATCTACTTCCCAATCAGTCACAAGGAATTGTAAATTATGTCACTATTTAATACTTAAAAATGTGGTAAATTGTACTTTTAGTTAAAGTACATAAGACTTTTAATAATATATGGTAATTATCAATGGTCTTTTTTATTTTTTTAAAATTTAACAGAAAACAATAAGCTCAATTTCATGGGGAGATACACGCGGCCACAGCTGGTGTCTCATATACAAGATTTATCGGAATAATTAAACTAATTATAATTTATTTTGACTGGTAATACGTCACGTACAATTTTATGAAAACTAGGTTGATTTTTTTTTAAATATGATTACAGCTTACCTGGATAATCAGATGTAAAAAAGAATATCTTAAGTTTTGCTTAAGTGTTAGCATAAGATCATCACTACATTGGCCAAGACACTTCAGAATGTTATTTCATCTTATGCACGACTCATGTTCAAACATATACAATTTATACCTATATGTTTTATTAATAACTAGTGATAAGAAGCAAACGCAGCTTATATTTTTATCGTATCAGTCAAGAACAGTTGATGGTAACCAGATTGAGGGTTCAATTTTATTCGTCATGTAGATTAGAGATGGGTAGACTAACCAACGCAAGCTGCTTACATAAGTGGCTATTATTTGCAGCATCATGCACTTAAGGGCCAATGATTATGATAATCCGAGTTACATTTGGAGTTTAATAACATTATGGTGCTAATTAAAAGTTTACGACATTCTTCATCCATAAATAATAATTACAAAAGACTAAAAGAGGTAAATCTAAATTAAAAAAACATTAAATGTATTATACATATATGTATATATAAATCAATCTAAATAAATGTTTATTTTGGAAATAGTAGGAATGTAAGTAAAAAGTAATAAGTTTTTATACGAGCGCTATCGTACACTGATTAGCGTATTTTTCATGTACAGTGGATTTCTAGCAATTAAATGGTGTGGATCAAATTATCAAGAGTTTTATTTAAACATTATATTGTGTTAGTTACTCCACTAAAGACAAAACATAACAAAATGTTTTTTATTTAATCTGCTAAATGCAAAAGTAAATTCAAATAAAGCAGAAAAATAGGCATATAATAACCGATTAGCACTAAGGTGCTGCATTAATAACAGTTTTCTTTCTGTAAGTCACAAGCAAAAGATATCTTTAGTTGCATTGAGAAATACACTTTATCCTCTTTACTTACCTACTTTGTCGCTGAGAGTTAGCCCACTGCTAGAATTTCTGTGTTCTAAATTTGTTCCACTGACGATTATATTTTTGTGTCCTTTCCGCCGACAATTATTGTATGAACATTGAAAACGAAGCATCAGAATTACAACTAGAGCAAGTATAAGTAATGCTGAAATTATACCAAGTATCACATTCATCATCGGTGTAAAACGAAATCCAGTTCGATTATCTGTAATAAAAAATATATATAACTATTGACATTTTTTTGTGTTGGAACTTAAAGAGAAAAATATTGACCATTTTACTTAAAGTATAGAAAAAAATCACAAATATGTTTTCTTAATCTGGACACGGAAAATATATAATATATACATGAATCTAGTTGCAGTGGTCTTTATGTAGGGGGAGCTTTAAAATTTGTGTATAACATATAACTAAATGCCGTCGAACATGCGACATATCGCCGATATTCTCAGACCATAGAATCGGCAACATGGTACAAATATGATTTAAATTCATTCATTTCGCAAACGTAATCTACTATAAAATAATAAAATTACTGTTAATACCAGAAATGAATTATGGGAAAGAATAATGAGAGCCGCAAATGCTATTAGACGAAACGATTTATTCTTCGCAGTTAGAAGAAATTTCCTGAAAAGATGTAGAAAGTGTATTGCTGCAAATCGCGGACATTTTGAACATCAAATTTGAAATGGAGCTTTTGCTACCGTTTTAGGTTTAAGTTAATACCTTTTCTCAATTTGTTATTTGTAACTTATCTCTCACTGATGTTTCTGTGTTTACATACTACTTACCAGATTTTTTTGTTGGATTTGTAAATTATTTTTCCACTTTTACTTTTTTCAATTTTTGCAAAAATTATAGTCATTTCATTGTTGTATGGTGTTATTTGTTTATGTTTGTGAATAACCGTAAGACAGTCAGATATGTCAATTATTACCAGTGATCGAATGTTCTAAGTTATATCTGTGTAATTGCGCAGTTTAAGTTGTGTAGTGAATAACCATCATCTTATGTATTCGGCTAACTCTAATAATTGTCTGTCTGTTCTAACAAGTGCAAGAGATGCAAAAGGTCACCAGTGGCTTGAAGTGCATGGTTTGTGAAACGATATCTCACAAGAGCTGCCTGAATGCCTTGAAGTCTGTCTGTATAGACTATGCTACAGTCAATTGCTGTTTGGATGTAAGTACCCAATCCTTATGTCAGCCTGTCCAAACTGTTCCCACCAATGCTAAGGATTCTACTATTGAAGAAATGAAAATGAAATATCTCGAAGAAATTATAAAACAAAAAGACCTAGTTATTACAAATCAAGCAATTGCTATTAAGTCTTTTCAAGATCAGTTATGTATGATGCGTATGATGCCATCGAGCTTTAATCAGCATAACGAGGCCATCTCTACGCCAGATAAGATTATTTTGTGTAAGTTTCATGTTTTAGTGGTGTTTTATATACCTTTTTGTTTGTTATTTTTTATCTTTATCTTACATAAATGTACTGTTGTGTATATACTGTCAATGCATTTCTATTCTATTACTACTAGTATTATTATTATTTTTTTTTTTCAGTCACACCTTCCGAAGCTCCGACACATTCGGAGATGTGCTGAAGAGTGAACCACTCTCCATTCCGTGGAGTCAGTAATCATTGCGCCCGTAAATCGTGTGTTCTGAGCAGACGTAGCGAACCAAGGACGATTGCCTTCTGCATTCTGCCGGCTAAGATCTCTGCCGAATTTCGGCAAGCCGGTATGATCTTTAATTCAGAAAGCAACGTATGTCTCATTCCACCCAGGACGCCTATAATTAGCACCACAACCTTAACAGAGTGGTCTGGATACAGCCTGCGGAGCTCGGACAGAAGATCTCGATACTTACTCCGTTTCTCCTCCTCTTTTAGGACGATGTTGTTCTCTGCGGGAGCCGAGAATTCAGTCACAAACATCGTCCTAAGCTGGTGGTCGAGGAGCACTACATCAGGCTTATTATCTTGAATTTGCCTGAGGGTAAGAAATGAATAGTTGCCAATAAATTCGGCACTTCTCATTCCCCACAACGGATTCTATATCCCCCGGAGCATAAGGCAGCACTGGCGTCTCCTCTATCTCATACGAGTGTCGTAAATGATAATACAACCGTAAGGCTGAATCGTGTCTTTGGATATACGCTGTGGCAACATATACCGGACAGGCCGACAGGAGATGCATAAGCGTCTTCGGCGCTTGGCGGCAAGCCCTGCAGCTGGTATCAGGAACCTCGATACCCAAGACACGACTACGATAGACAAGAGTGTTAATTACACCATCTTGGCAAGCCATTATGAACCCGTCGGTCTCAGAGTTCACACCCGCTGACCTCAAAAAAGCGAAGGTCAGCTTTTCAGATAAGCCAAGCCTCTCCAGATGACGGTAGAAGGGACCTTGCATTGGCTTATCTTTAAGTAGCTGCAGAAGATGACGCGTTTCTGCAGCTTTAATTTGGACTTTTAACTGAGCAGGATCCGACTCGGTGACAGAGTCTGGATTTTCCCGCTCAGGATCGAACACGAGACCAAGTTCATCGGCTGCTCTTCTCGCTGCCTTATATACAAACGCTCCTATCCCTGCTGTTTCATGGTCTTGGACCATGCAGAGAAGGGGATCCGAGCTCCTGATGACTTTACAGGCCTTCTCCAAAACCACTCTGCCCTGGAGACACTCCAAACTCAAGAGTCAACGGCCTCCCCGATTTCTTGGGAAGTATAACTGCGGGTCCCTACATCGCGTTGCCTCAGTTCTTCTTGTGTCCATTTCACTACTCCAAAGTAGTAGAGATGGATCGGAACGGCAAGCATATTTGTGGCATTCACCTTGTTTTTACCCGACAGCTCTGAAGACCAGATCTGTCGGAGGCGGTATCGATATCTGCCGCGGAGAACGTTTTTCACCGCAGCCACCTCATGAGTGCCCCACTGTAGGACACCCAAATAGGTCTACGACTCTTGGGCATCTAGATGGTGAAAGATGCTTCCGTCTATGAGCTGGGCGTCCTCTCCGTATGGACCGCATCGTCTTATCTTGGGATGAACCAGTGCACATTTGTCCAGCCCGAACTCCATTCCAACTGCCTGCGTGTTCTCCTGTACCACTCTGAGGGACTGATTTAAATCCCTCTCTCCGGAGGCATAGAGTTTAAGGTCATCCATATAGAACAAATGGGTGACCTTGTGCCTTCGGTCTCCTGGGGTACCGCAGTTGTAACTCCGGGTACGACGAAGTGCAACGGATAATGGCAGCAGTGAGATGCAAAACAAGAGGGAACACTCCCTTCCTGAACAAAACCGGCTCTGTCTGGACCCTTGCATTAGCCGATGTTATGGTAAAGCGGGTCCTCAGGGCGGCATGAATTGTTCAATAATTTCACTATGGGGTCGGCCACCGCAAGGTATTGGAGCAAGTGGATTATTAACTCATGCGATGTCATATCAAATGCCTTGCGGTAATCTATTCAGGCCATTGAGAGGTTTCGCTTGTACTGCACGGAGTCCTGCGCAATACATCTGTCGATGAGCAGGTTCTCCTTACAACCAGCTACACTCCTCTTGGACCCTCGCTGCTTGTACATCCGTTGATAAACCGGGTTCACTGCTTGGAGCACACGCGCGTACAAGATGCGAGTAAACACCTTGTAACACGCATTCGGGTAGGTTATTGGACGGTAGTTCTTTGGCTGGGACAAATCTCCGCTCTTAGAGATAAGCACTGTTCTTCCCTCGACAAACCACGCCGGAATTTGTTGCTCTCCATTTACCCAGGACGTGAATATCGGGACAGGAGCAGCTAAGTTCTTCGATCTAATAAATGATCTCCGGGGTTATTGGCGGGCACACCTCTTGGGGCTCTCGAATTGTATTTTTTTAAGTTAGCAATAAGTTTCTGCTTATTATTCAACAATTTTAGATTCACACAATTATTCGATAATAGACGCGGTCTCGTTAGCGGGACCTGTACGGCCAGCGGTTTGAAAGGAAACTAAAAGCCTTAATCTACCAATACATTTATTAGAATCATCTCAGTATACGTAATCGATTGGATTATTCGTGGCTTCTATTAACATACCAAGACCTAACTTCTTTCGAGTCCTTCGTCTTTCCAGCGTAGTGAGTAAATTTCTTTAAACTTATTAAAACTCATACCATTATTAATGTGATCTTCATATATATGCTTCAAATTCAAATCATCTTGTTTGAATACTACAACCTTTTTGCGTTATCACGTATTAGATGTTTTGGTACATGTGTATAAGTTTGACAAAAGTAAAAGCAATTTATTTCTTTATGACGCCCTGAAATAATCTCTCATAACATTTTGTTTATCACAGGTTATATATATATTGTTATATTTATGTGTGTGTGTATGTTTTTAATTTTAATTTGAATTTATTTTTATTATTTATTTTAATTTTAAATATTGTATTGTGTACTTAATGTAAAATTTAAATATTAATTTTTGTTGGGCGCCAATGATCCTTTTATGTATTATGTTTTGTGAGTGTATGTTCTGTTTCAGCTATATTTCGTTCAATACAAACCTTTTTATATACTTTTTTCTTTTTATTTTACCTTATTTATACCAAATTTTGTTTATCCCTTGCTAGACACAGTTTTATAAATCAAAAGAGCAAAAGAAACTTAAATCAGGAGTCGGTTCAAAATATACAGGGTTTTTATTTTATATTGTAACAAATAGTAACACTTTTGAAAGATTAACAATATTTTTGTGCTATAATCAATTTTAAAACAATAAAGAATATTTTCTTTTTAATATTACTTTTCTGATAATAAATTTTACCAAACCAATGTAGATTAAAACTTGGATATTGAATTTAATTGAAGTTTATAAATTATACTAAAATATCCTTTATTTTTGTAATGTTGGTTGCATTCCTACAGAACATAATATATTCTAAAACTAAAATGGCTTCTCTTGGATGACAGATATAATTTGTTGCAGTGAAATTATTGAATGTGATTGTTATATTGGTTGAGTTCGACTTGGTTTTATACAGGTAAGTCCTGTAGTTTATTCTTATACTTTGCAAAGATTCAAATAGTTAAAATCGATTTTAATTTACTATAGCTATAGAAATTTTTTATAGTGCACTTTATTTTTTAAGGTACCTGAGGTTAGGAATGTATTATTTCCTTCCTGGAAACTGCCTGGAAAACTGGAAACTGCCTGGAAACTATCCTGTGGGATTCTATGGAACTGCAAAATTTACCTGGATACGGATGATATCTTCTTTAGTGGCAATAAAACTTTACTGGATGATGTAGAATGGTAAATTTAGCTGGTAGGTCGATATTTTCTTGATTTTACTTGTTAGTTTTAATAAATTTTGTATAATTTCGGGAGCTCTCTTGCAATGCTACTCTCTTCTCTAAACCCAAGCCGTAACTAACAACAACTTCTTTGTTTTTAATCCTTGCTGCAGATTGCCATGTTAAAAGGTCCATTCACATGATTTTCTTACAGTCTTTGGATGTCTTTTTATGCACAATTTCACAACACAACTTATAACTAATACATTTTCAAATGTCCTTTTATGTTTATTATACAATTTCATTTATTTTATTTATGAAAATAGTCTTTATTTAGTGTTTTTGGTCATGTTCAAGGGATTCTTGTAAAGTCACCTTTACTTTTGACAGTTCTAGAATTGATTATTATAATTTGACTTTTCAATTTAATTTTTAGGACATGATTTATTTGTAATGGGAATATCTTTCATTATGTTACTCGTTTGCATACAATATGCATATCAAATTAATCTGTAGACTTTCTCCTTTTATTTAATATATGGTGCTCTGAGTTTAATTTCTTTTTTTTGATGTTCTGAATTATAACAATAGTCAACGTCATGCAAATTTATGAAATTTAATTTTAAACTTGATAATAAAATTATTAAAATTAGTATTTTATGTTATGTAATATTATTTATTCTATGTAAATTCATATCCAGAATATCTATATTAACAATTCTTTATATTTTTTTTAAATTGACACTAATAATTATTAATTTTTATTTAACTTTAGGTTCGGTCAGGTGTTATTTTCATTTGATTTTCTGTATAAATTTCAAATTGTTACAATATAATGACATTGTTTTATTTATTTATGTTTCGTACGCAACGTCGACTAGGCAGGAAGTGTGCATCTTCATTAATCTTGTAACAATATATATATATACCGGGTGTTCCCTCTAAGACTTTCAGTGCGAATATCTCAGAAACCATGATAGCCAGTGTGACGAAATTTGGTATACAGACACTAGATGGCGCGTAGAATTCGATGATTAGTTTTTATACAGGGTGTTCGGTTTTGCAGAAAATGAATTTAATTTCGATTTTTTGGTAGCGAACCTCAGCAAAATTTGTATTTAAATTGAAATATCTTTAATTATGAACACGTTCTGATAAAAAAAGTCACGAAAAATTTTTATCTTGTCATAAAAACTCCTATGAAAAGTCCTCAAATTTCATTGTTTTGTCATGCCAAATGAGAACAGCCATGAGTCCAATTTACACACACATAACTACCGCATGGATAGACATCAAAACGTGAAGTGACAGAAACTGTCAAAGCAAGTTTGAGTATTTTTGTAGAAATTTTATTATAAATATGTAATACCACGAGGTACCTACATTAAATGTGCGTACGTATTTGCAATAATGATATAGTTTTATTAAAAGAAAATGGAAGTTTGAGCAACCTTGTCTGTAATGAATACTCAGAACACAGAAAATTGTGAAACATTTGCCGTTTTTTTAATTGCATCTTCCTTACGATACAGTAATTCTTATCGGGAATTATTATTATTATTTTTCACCATATCACTCTCAAACTAATAAATTATTACGTGCAAACAAAGCTGAATTTATGAACATCCTCTCCCTTGTCGACTTGAAGCGCGCAAGCGCTGCGAGCTATGTATGTACAATCTAAACTTGTGGTTGCTTAACCTAGAATTAAAAATAATAATAACGTGCCGGCAACAAGTGGTAGAAAGGCTTTAAACTCTAGAAACAATCATAAATAATGATTTAATGGGTTCCTTGAGTGAATACTTCAGTTCCAGTAGCATAAATAAAAATTCACCTGCTTCAAAAACGATTCCACATTTATCAAATCTGAGTAGAATTTGGAGACCTATTCCTACACAAATTAAGTACATTAATACAATAAAAGATGATAACATAAACTCTTTAAGTACGATTAATGGTAGCTTGCCTAACGAAAACTGTAAGAGTACAGAACAAGAATGTCAATGTTGTAGGTAATTGCAACTTGCATATTGCTTTTGACCTTTTGAACTGTAGGGTTATATTTATAAGAAACTGCTCATTTACCCATATACGAGAATTATTTTTAGTTAATTGCTTTCAGATGGAGAAGTTATTGGGAAATTTCTGGCTTACTTTCAAGAGCAGGGATGAGAAGGTATTTTCCAATATTTGTAGAACAGAAAGAACAAACGTAAAAATTTCCACAAAAATGTTATGTCTCACCAGCATATCTTCAATAGATAGGAACCAGGAAAACAAAGTACTCTTATGGAAACAGGTTGACATACACAGTTACGTTATTCATTGGTTAAAAGATTCGATAAAGATACTGAAGAAGCCAGATGCCAAGATTAGTTTCTATTCGTACGACAGATAGATGAGAGAGACGAGGAAAATTTTGCTAGAAAACATTAGACTTTACGTTTTGCCATAAATAAGGACATACCTAACTTTCTGTACTTGGTTTAATTATTTAATAAAATTAAAGTGCATGGAATGTGTAAGTTAACTAGTGAACTAAATAAAAAATGTAAATAATGCAAGTATAACGGAAATTAAAGTTTATTAAATTGTTAGTATGTATTATTATACACTACAGCAAATACCACTTGTGTTTAATAATTTTATAACAAAAGTAAGATGTCTAAAATATAAATTTCACTGAAGAATTAAAATTCAGTTCTTAAATAAGGTAAGTATGATTCATTGCGAACAGTATTCTACAAGGACAAAATATTCAAAAATGTTACTGAGTGATGTTTTATATTTTGTTATATCTACCAGCATAATTTCAATTAAAAATAATCCTACCTGCGTACATAGTGGTTAATTTTTTTATTAGTGACTAAATTGATTAACTTGACCCTTCATCTTTAAGTATTCATTATTTCTTAAACATTTGTTTAATAATTTGTGTAGAATAAAACCAACAAATACAGACTTTAATTTATTAACAATAAAATAAAATTACATTAAGTATCTACATTATTACATCTGGTTTGATATTAAACAGTTATTCTGTATTCTAATTTCTATTACAGAGCAACGTTCAATCTGAGGGATGGTCATGCATGTACGATTACAAACAAATCTTGCCATTTCATTGTTCGATACCAACCTTATTACATTATGTTGTGTATATTGTAACAACAGTTAGCTTTCAACATTTTTAAGATATTCTAACGAGATGTTTTCATACTGTACATAGAATTATGAAATTCGTTTATTTTTCTTAAATTTATTCGTTAAATTTTAAAACCCACGACAGACAACTGAATTTAATGTCTTATAGAATACTTTTCAAAGTGAGTTAGAGACTTCTTTATAATATTATCCTGATCCATCATTCCATATTCTGAATTATTTGCAAGAAAATGTCTAATATTTTTTGCTTATTCTTTCTGGTGGCAGTCTGGCACTAGGTACTCACACATAACTGAAAGATAAAAACAACAATTACAAATTATTATCTAGCTTTAAATGACTACTTAATAGGTACCTACTAGGTATAGTACGTCTGCAGGTGATTCTTCCTAGCAAAACCAGTTGCTTTATTTTAGTTCTGTATCATATGAAATACAAACATTGTAGTTCATTGTTTACTATTTTACAGATGTAGAGTTCTTCTTAAACATATTTTATTCATCAGGAACATAAGTAAAGTGCTGAACTGCTGAAATATGTGGACACAAGCAGAAGTAATCTCAATAATTTCTATGTTATGCTTTCGTAACATTTCTTTTGTGGTGCTGGGGTAGGTTCCAATCTGACTCTCAACGACAAACACGTTCACATTATAATAAAAAAAAGTTTTAGGAATCGTTTTGTTCGAATTTAGTTGTTGCTAAATAAGTAATCAATAATTACAGCAGTTGCAAAGAGAGATATTCTTTAGGTACTTACACAATTTTGTAAATTATTTTGTGATGAAAAATACGGGTACCTAATTATTATGTACACTGTAGTAACAAAAAACAATTTACTGAAGTTTTATTACATTATAATGGAACAATTTAAAAATATCCACAGATATTTTACAATATTCACACTGTAACCCTAGCTGTAGCGGTAGATTGTACCGACAAGGCGACCCCAATGCTCCAAAAGGTTCAACTTAAGTCTAAATTTTTATCGACAAGTCTCAATAACACCATTGTGCATACGTAAATTGCATTAAATACATTTAGCGTTATTTCTGTAAAGTAAAATACTTTATGCCATTAATATTTGACAATTCAATGACAATCCATAGTTTTGACGTTTAGCGATGTTAGTTTCTTCTGTGTAAGTCTGGCTCAAGGCTATGCACGTTTTACATGAAAAAACAATGAAATTTGGGTACTTTTTGGAGGCTCTTTTTTTATGTTAAATTTTGAAATATTTTAATGTTTATTTATCAGAATGTGTTCATAATTAAGTATATTTCAATTTAACCATAAGTTTTAGCATGGCTGACAACCAAAAAATCAAAATTAAATCGATTTCTTGGAAAATGGAACACCCTGTATAAGAATTGATTTTATCATCAGATTCTACGCGCCATCTAGTGTCTGTATACCAAATTTCGTCGCACTGACTATGCTGGTTTCTGAGATATTCGCACTGAAAGTCTTAGAGGGAACACCCGGTATATATAAAGCTGTTTACAGGTTTTTTAGGCCCAGAGCTGTGTTATTCGCCTCCATTCCATTCTGTCCTTCGCCTTTCTTTTCCAATCCGTTACATTTTTCTCCCTTAGATCTATTGCCACTGGCTCTCTCCATCGCTTCCTCGGTCTACCTCTTTTTTTCTTGTAGGTAGGTTTACTCCCTACTATTTTCTTAACTGCCCTTTTATCTTCCATACGTTCTAGATGCCCTAGCCACTGCACACAGGTTACATCATCTAAAATGAATATTAAATATAACAAATATTTGTTTTACATCTTCAGGCAGTTATTGAAAAAGTAGTATCCAATTTCTTTTATTGGTTTTAGAAGTTCTTCTAAAAATACTGATATTTTGATTGATAGACTTAGAAAAAATATAAATATTTTCAAACTTTAATCCATTAAGATGCTCGATCAAACTAATCATAACATTAGTTATATCACAGTTTGATGGACCAACAACCAAGCAACGGATTGTGGATAGTAACAATTCTCCATGTCTTCAGGATTTTCTTTTCTTCTGTATCATTGTTGTTAATAAGTAAATCCGTTACTATAAATAAAGCCCAGTCTATGATTGTATACAGGGTGTTTCAGTTCGAGTGAATCAAATTTTAACCACAGATAGAACTCGATAAGTAATTAAGAATTGCCTTATAAACCAAGGTTCTATGTCTCACCGTTTTCGCCATACAGGGCCGTATTGGTCGGTTTTTACATCATATTATTTATGATATCTCTGGTATGGTTGTAACAATTTGATTCAAATCTGGTATGATGTTAATACTTACGAATGTCTATAATTTACGGAAAAAATTACAAATTCTTTGTAGGTCAGTGGCGTAGAAACGGGTAGGGTAGCGGGATTTTTTTGCCAATGATGATTTTCTACGCCAATGACCTAATACTTATTTGGGATACATTTTTAGATTCCTTGGACAATTTGGCATAATACTTGTTTGAAATCGGTAAAGTGTCTCGTTCTGCCGAAAATCTCAATAATGTGGGAGGCCGTTCTTCTGACAAGGAATCAAGTTTAGTTCAGTTTAGCAGTTATTAAATTACGGTTGAAAACAATATTAAACAATACGTCTCTACACTTCGTGTATTATTTTTATAGCATTTATAGTGTGGTGAGTTTCCTTTCTGAGCTCTATTTTATGTTGCACTGCAGGTGCGGTACACATTCAATGATACCTCCTTTACATTCCATTTATGCTATTCTGAAACTATTATAAGTATTTTTGCTAATTTAACGTTTCATTTATGTCAAATTAGATATAATTTGTTTAAAAAAATTACACCCCTGATGATGTGCCATAGTTGGCGCCCTCTACTAGTGACGTCAAAATTAGAAACAAATTTGAATTTCTCACCCGCAAAAACCCCTGGTTTACAAATTTTAAGTAAATATTTGAATTTTTTAAGAAGTTATCTACAAATATCGAAAATAAAATTTTAACTTTGACACCCTGTATCTTTTTTATTAAGCGACTTAGGATATAGGTATGTTAGGTTAAATCGGTTTATTTTAACCTAAGGATTATGTGGTCTCATTCTTTGCTACTTTATTTAAAATCACACTATATATATATATATATATATATGGTTGTAAAATTTCTCCGGGTTCCTTTCCGCGATGAATCTGCATGGTCCTCAAAAGAACCATTTGTTTGACAACGTTTCGGTAAAATCTCATTTACCATCTTCAGGTTACTTCTGCTTCGCGTTACTACGTTCGGCTTACTGGAAGATGTTTGTCCACTTGGTGAGTTATATACTGTGCTTTCGTTCCGGTGTGTGGTTTTCTTCGCATGGCTGCGCGTCACGGGTCTTGCGTTTAACGGTGCTGTGGGTTCTTGTGTTCTGCTTGGCCTACTCTCAGCGTTGCGTATCACTGGTTTATTGATCTTCTTGGTTTTCAGGACAGGTTTCCAAGCTGTTGGTAATCTTTGGGTATCGTCACGTGTATTAAGATTTTGAGGATGTTTTTCAATTTCGATGGCTTCTCTGATTATTCTTTTTCCCTTATGCTCCATTCTTGCTAGTACCTTGGTATTATCGAAATCAATCTGGTGGCCGGTTTCTTTTACATGTTGAGCTAATGACGAAGTTTTTTATTTTTCTGGACAGCATTCCGATGTTCTTCTTTCCGGGTTTGAATTCTTCTGTTAGTTTGTCCAATGTACGTCTTCTCACAATCTCCGCAAGGAACTTCATATACCCCTTGGTCTTCTAGAGGAATGTTTGTTTTGGCTGATGGTAGCATATTGCCAATCTTCCTGTCCGTGTTGAAGATGGTTTCTATTTTATATTTCTTTAAAACCCTGCTTATTTTGTCGGTAGTTCCCTTGACATATGGCAGGAGAGCTTTGGCTATTGGTTTATCTTCTTCCTTCTGTTCTTTGTTTCGCCTAGGTCTTAAAGCCCTCTTGATGTTGTTATCAGAAAAACCATTTTGCTGTAAGGCTAATTTAACGTTTTTAATTTCCTCTTCTTTGTGGTCGTCGTCAGAGAGTCGTTCTGACCTTGTCATTAGTGTTTTGATCACTGATTGTAGCTGCGATGGGTGGTGATGAGATTCTGCATGTAGATATCTGTTCGTGTGTGTTGGTTTCCGATATACCCTATAGCCTAGACATCCATCTTGTTTTTTCTTTATACACACATCGAGGAAAGGTAGCTGTTGGTCCTTTTCCAGTTCCATGGTGAACTTGATTTTTGGATGTCTGTTGTTCAGATGAATTAAAAATTCCTGTAATTTCTCCTCGCCATGTGTCCATATGACAAAGGTGTCATCGACATATCTCAGCCACATAGATGGTTTATATTCTGCTGCTTCTATTGCTTGTTCTTCTAATTCCTCCATGAATAGGTTGGCTATTACTGGTGACAAAGGCGATCCCATGGGTGCTCCTTCTATTTGCCTATACTTTTGGGTTTTGTAGACAAAGTAAGTGTTCTTTAGGCAATGTTTCGTCAATTCCATTAGATCCTCTCTTACATGGTATTTCCTCTGGATCATGTCGAGTGCTTGTTCCACTGGAATGTTTGTAAATAAGGACACTACATCAAAACTTACTAGCAGATGTTCTGGATCCACTTTTACGTTTCTAATACGCTCGATGAAGTGGCTCGCGTTCTTGACGTAAGATTTCGCTTCTTCGGCATATGGTTGTAACTGTTTAGCCAGGAATCTTGCTAGATGTTGTAATGTCTAGGCTATACGGTATATCGGAAACCAACACACACGAACAGATATCTACATGCAGAATCTCATCACCACCCATCGCAGCTACAATCAGTGATCAAAACACTAATGACAAGGTCAGAACGACTCTCTGACGACGACCACAAAGAAGAGGAAATTAAAAACGTTAAATTAGCCTTACAGCAAAATGGTTTCTCTGATAACAACATCAAGAGGGCTTTAAGACCTAGGCGAAACAAAGAACAGAAGGAAGAAGATAAACCAATAGCCAAAGCTCTCCTGCCATATGTCAAGGGAACTACCGACAAAATAAGCAGGGTTTTAAAGAAATATAAAATAGAAACCATCTTCAACACGGACAGGAAGATTGGCAATATGCTACCATCAGCCAAAACAAACATTCCTCTAGAAGACCAAGGGGTATATGAAGTTCCTTGCGGAGATTGTGAGAAGACGTACATTGGACAAACTAACAGAAGAATTCAAACCCGGAAAGAAGAACATCGGAATGCTGTCCAGAAAAATGAAAAACTTCGTCATTAGCTCAACATGTAAAAGAAACCGGCCACCAGATTGATTTCGATAATACCAAGGTACTAGCAAGAATGGAGCATAAGGGAAAAGAATAATCATAGAACACATCGAAATTGAAAAACATCCTCAAAATCTTAATACACGTGACGATACCCAAAGATTACCAACAGCTTGGAAACCTGTCCTGAAAACCAAGAAGATCAATAAACCAGTGATACGCAACGCTGAGAGTAGGCCAAGCAGAACACAAGAACCCACAGCACCGTTAAACGCAAGACCCGTGACGCGCAGCCATGCGAAGAAAACCACACACCGGAACGGAAGCACAGTATATAACTCACCAAGTGGACAAACATCTTCCAGTAAGCCGAACGTAGTAACGCGAAGCAGAAGTAAAAAGACCTGAAGATGGTAAATGAGATTTTACCGAAACGTTGTCAAACAAATGGTTCTTTTGAGGACCATGCAGATTCATCGCGGAAAGGAACCCGGAGAAATTTTACAACCACCTATAACACCCGCGGAAGCCTACGAACTAATATATATATATACAGGGTTAACTATGACTAAGTACAAAAAATTTAACCACATGCTCAGGGAGGCCTAAAAGACAATAAAAAAATTATTCCAGAATTTTAGCTCGATATTTAAAAAATGGGGCAAAACCCTTTTTTCCTACGGAAAGTCGGCGCCTATGCTAAGAATCGACTGAGATGGCTTAGACCCATAGATAAAACTTACAGCTGTCAACAATATCTACTACCATCGTCGTTTTTTTGCAGCATTTCTAAATGTAGAAACGAAAATTAACATTCTAATAGTAATAATACCTGATAGATAGGTAACAGTTAATCCACTTAGCTCCAGTATTTTGCATTCGTTTTCCATTATTTCTTTATAAACTGGTATAACTACATATTCGCTCATTACAGCCACTCACTACCGATAAAAGACACTTCCCGTAGGTACAATTAGATAGATTAGATTCCTATTTATTATAACAAAATCGAACGAAAGGAATAAGAGACGTTTAACCGCGGCAGTTTTGTCCCATAACCTAGAAAACCAAACCGGCGAACTATATTGTAGGAAATTATCTGCACCCAATACAAATATTTTTATTTAATAACTATAAAACGTTTAAAAATTAAAATAAGGCACTAAAAACTTCAGAAGAACACAAAATTACAACGTAAACACAGGAATTCAATTATGACATGACAGGACACTACTGACAGTACTGACACTGACTAATGAGCGACTGTTGCATGCTTGTAGAGTATGCAACCAACAAGCATTGGCGGCGTTAAATAAGGATTTAAAATAATATCGAAAAAATTTTTTTTTGGCTTTATAAATAAGTTTAGAATTTTTTTGAGGGGTGATTCCGTTAATTCTTATTTTTCCCTATCCCCTCTTAAAATATTTGTACTAAGTCATAGTTAACCCTGTATATATATATACAGGGTGTCCAGAAACTCTCCTGACAAACGAAGACCGGAGATTCCTCAGATAATTTTAATTTAACCCAATTCACCTAGTCCGAAAATGCTTTCCTAGGGAACTAGAGCTCTTTGAAGATGGCGCCTTGTAAATAGTTTTGTTTAAATACCTCCAGAACGCTTCTACTTAGAAAAACAAAAACTGGTACGCTTGTTTAGCCTTCAGAGATGAATCGATTCCATCAATTGCGAATTTCTAGTACCGGTCATAGTCGTCCGTTTTGGGTAGGTCAACGGTTATTTTAACGCATAACTTCTTTGTATTTAACTTTTAAGCATTTGTGACACTAGATTATTAAATTTTCAGTTATACTAGTACTAAAAGGTACTCTTACTTTAAGTCATTAGGATACACACAAAAATGGATTTGAAAATGTTTCGATTCTTTGTCATTAAAGTTCAATTTATATTTTTTGCACTAGTTGGCTCTGAACTGCCAACAAAAGTAAAACATACGTTTTTCGTTGTCAAATTGTTGTCAGTTCGCAAAGTTAATCTTTTAATTTTTTACTTTGTGGAATTCAAACACAACGATTTAAATTTTTTTTAAAATGATTTTTACTAATGAGGAATACGCCTATATGCATTTAGTTTATGGCGAAATGAGGTGTAACGCTCGAGCAGCGCAACGTAGATACGCTGAAAAATTTCCCAATCGTGAGCATCCCACTCACTCAACATTTACAGCTCTTCATCAACGAATAAGAGAAACAGGTTCAGTGGTCCCAAAAAATAATGAAACAGGGAGACATAATGATGTAACAGCAGAACATGAAGATGTTATTTTAATGGAAGTTGATGAAAATCCAGAAATTAGCGTTCGAAGACTATCTGTCATGTACCCCACAATTTCAAAATTTTCCGTAGGAAATATCTTACACAAAGAAAATTTATATCCTTTTCATTTTACAAAGGTGCAAGCACTGCTAGAAGGAGATTTTCCTGCTCGTGTAGAATTCACTAGATGGTTACAAAACCAGAAAAACCAAGATGAAGATTTTTTCAGATACATTTTGTTTGGTGACGAAGCTACATTCACAAAAAATGGAGTTTTTAATGTACATAATGCACATTATTATTCGTACGTTGGTGACAATCCCCACGTTGTTCGACAATTTATGCATCAGCATAGGTTTAAGATAAACGTCTGGATAGGAGTAGTTGACGATTATCTACTTGGACCTATGGAGTATGGAATTACCTGCTCGTTTAAATGGTGCTGATTATTTAAATTTCCTGCAAAATATTTTACCTGATTTGTTAGATGAGGTGCGTTTAAATATTCGGCAAAACTTATGGTTTCTACACGACGGCTGTCCGGCCCACTTTAGCAGGAATGTACGAGACTTTCTAGATAATAACTACGAAGACCATTGGATTGGAATAGGAGGTCCAGTTGCTTGGCCAGCAAGGTCACCGGATTTGAATCCTTGCGATTATTGTGTTTGGGGATGTTCTGTGTGTAAAAATGCTTTTAGGACTAGGTGAATTGGGTTAAATTGTCTTAAAATTATCTGAGGAATCTCCGGTCTTCGTTTGTCAGGAGAGTTTGTTTTTGTTTTTGCTGTGTTTTTAAATAAAAATGCCCGTTACGTGCTTGGTAGTCGATTGTGGAAGCCGTTCCAACAAGGATAATGTGATTTCTTAAATTATATTATGCCTGGGGATATTGTTTTGGCTGACAGGTTTTTTAGTGAAAGAAACAGGGGTTTTACAAGCCAAATTAGTTATTCCTGCGTTTACAAAGGGCGGAAACCAGGTGCATTCGTTAGATATTGAGGCAACCAGGCGAATAGCCCATGTAAGAATACACGTCAAAAGGATAATAGGAATATTAAAAAATAAATTTAATATTTTTAAAGACACCATACCCATAAGTATGATAAAAAAAATAAATGAGCTTGAAAATTTTAACTTATTAGACAAAAATCGTGACGGTCTGCTGTGTTTTTATTAACATTTCTCCTCCTGTTGTTCCTCTCTAGTGAGAACGAGAAATATCTGGGTATTTTGTATTTTATATTACCTCACAAACCTTATTGTATTGTGTCATTGATTTGTAAATAAAACATATATACAGATATATATTTTTATTAATTATACAATATATACATTATTCATAATACCTATTTTACACGGGTTCATTACAATTTTGGCAATACCAAACTGTATTTGGTGAGTCTGAGAATCCCACACACTCAAAATGGAACCAACCCGTTTTACAATTATCTCCGTCACATTTAATCATAGGTCTTCCATCATCTATACCGTTGCAAACACACCAGTGATTTATTTCTGCAACACCTTCTTTTCTCGTAAAATATTTTCCCAAAAGTTCAGGCATTATAACCTCGGAATGAAGTTTTTGCCCAATTTCACAATGTTTCTCCCAAAATTCATAGTCTGGCAGAATTCTTTCTTTATAAAATAATTTAGGGGACCATATTACAAAATCGCAGTAGTTTAATCCTGTCACAAATATCTGCGTTTGCACTTGATAATAGTAACTGTGTGATCTATCCAGTATAATTTTACCATCTTCCATAGTCAGACATGAACTTTTTAATGTTAAATATTGACATATGTCTGTGATGTACTCAGTACTTAACAAATATGGACACTTCACTTCCAGACACTACAGCACTCACAGAATACTAGCCGATCGGGAGAAGCACCAAATTATGGCCAATATTTGCTGATAATAAAACCGACTTTATTGATGATAGGAGAATTGTGGTTTTCTTGCTCCATATGCATCACCCAAGCACTTAGTACGTCAGTGCAAGATGCTTCCTCTCTCCTTTTATTTGCATGTTCGGCAGCAAATAAAGCACCACCTACGTGACTGCAAACCTCGCTACTTCCAGCCATACATGTACAATGTGCAGTGCATATGCCTCCATCTTTGGCTGCGATACACCAAACATCCAATGGTTTTGCTTTGTCTCTCAGAGAATGTTTCACCTGAAATCAATTAATCAATAGTAACTAACCAAAGTAAATAATAACTTACATAATTAAATAGTTGCATACCAAATTTAAAAAATGTTTTTAAGTACATTTCATTTCAAAGTGAAGAGCTTAGTAAACAACATTACTTTATTATCCTACCAATTTAATTTCACAAAGAAACATACCTTTCCAACTATAATGTATAAATCATTGACTATTTTTGTCCCCACGATTGTAACAAAACCAGACTCAAAGTATTTATAGGACGATATAATTACGAATGTAAACAACTTACTTATGATAACCCAAATGGACATTTACACGCTTACTTTCCTCCAACATCAGGATTTTCCAATAATAAACTTTTGTAATATTCACTCTGCATCTTTAAGTCTCTAATAATAATAAAATATCTATCAAATGTTCACACAAACACAGTTTAATCACACCACAAACAGACAACGACGTTCACAGACCAAATGATTTGATGAATATTTGCCTCTGTGTTTGCCCACAGCGACCATCTTGGCGTGATTTGGAATGCCTAATACGTATCCAAAGATTTATATATACGACGTTCCTTGGTACAGGTAAATTGTTATATTTTCTTATACTAATTCATAAACTTATCTAACGTTACTTTTGGTTCTTTGTAGATACTGGGTGTCTTGCTGTCCCGATGTTTCCCTCGATGTTTCCAGCGGTGAATAACTCTTCCTTTGTCGTTTTTCTTAACTTCCACTGTTGATGGAACTGCAATGCTGATCTGGAAGCTCGTACTGATTTCGAAGCACTACACTCGGTTTTATTTACCCCTTTGGCACACTTCGACTAATGAGGTTAGGTTGTTTTATTTTTTATAGATATAGATTTATAACTGTGAACTTTCTCAATTTAACACTATCGCTTTACTTGCCTTCTTGCAATTTGTACTTTTACTATTAGTTTTTACTTTTTATACTGTCACGGAATTTGCCCCACTCACTCCCAAACCGACGACTGTGGCACCGCGAATTGCCTAAGATTGCCCCGATCGCCCCTACGCCATTCTGGTAAACAAACAACATGCGTGAATCGAGGCGTTACTAGAAAATCGTGGAAACGACGAGAAGCGTTCCAGTCGTACGAGAAAATGGATCTAGAGATACTGGAATATACCTGGAATATTCGTTGGGTCTATAAAAGAAGAATAAACGGCCGAGTTAGTTAGTCTTGTATTAGTCTTGTATAGAGTCTGAATTAAAGTGTTTAGTTGGAGATATCAAAGTGATTTAGATAGCGATTAATTAAATAAGTGTTTAGTTGAGCTGTAATTAGTAGTGTTCAGTAGTTAATAAAGAAGTGACTAATTAACGGATTGTTTTTCTGGAAGTGAAAGAAAAGACGGATTAGGAAATCCGTGACAATTTGGTGTCAGAAGTGGGATTTAACTGGAAGTTTCAAGAGCTTTCTGGAACCCTGTCCACAAAGTGGGATTTAACTGGAAGTTTGAGGAGCTTTCTGGAACCCTGTGCGCGAGTGAGTTTAAGTGGAAGTTGGAAGAACTTTCTGGAACCTTGTACGGGAGTGAGACAAAGACCCAAGTGTGATATATCACCGCACTCGTCTTGTCGAAAGGAAGTGAACGGTGGTATTCGCGAAGGACAATCTCGAACATTCTAGAACTTTGTACGGGAGTGAGACAAAGACACAAGTGTGACATATCACCGCACTCGTCTTGACTTAAGGAAGTGAACGGTGTTATTCGCGAAGGACAATCTGGAACATTCTAGAAATTTATACAGGAGTTAAACAAAGACACAAGTGTGACACATCACCGCACTCGTCGTCACTTAAGGAAGTGAACGGTGCTATTTGCGAAGGACATTCTCGAACATTCTAGAACTTTGTACGGGAGTGAGACAAAAACACAAGTGTGACATATCACCGCACTCGTCGTGACTCAAGGAAGTGAACGGTGGTATTTGCGAAGGACATTCTCGAACATTCTAGAACTTTGTACGGGAGTGAAACAAAGACCAAAGTGTGACATATCACCGCACTCGTCGTGACTTAAGGAAGTGAACGGTGGTATTTGCGAAGGACATTCTCGAACATTCTAGAACTTTATACCGAAGTGAGACAAAGACCCAAGTGCGGCATATCACTGCACTCGTTTCATTGTAAGGAAGTCAACGGTGACATTTACAAACACATTCCTGGACATTCTAGAACATTCCAAAGAAAATAAAGTGAATGCCTGTAACTAGAAGCCAAGTCAATATGGATGCACAAATAGCAAAACTTTTAGAAATGATGCAAGCAATGCAAAATAAAATGGAAGACCAGACGAAAACAATGCAGGAAAAATTTGAAGAACAAGGACATAAAATCGAAGTCCCAAACGATGCAGGAGAAATTAGAAAAGAAATTAGAAGAACAGGGACAGACGATGCAAAAGAAATTAGAAGAACAAGGACAGACAATGCAAAAGAAATTAGAAGAACAGGGACAAACGATGCAGGAAAAATTAGAAAAGAAATTAGAAGAACAAGGGTATACAATGAAAGAACAGATACAGACAATACAACAGGAAATGAGAGATCAGACGAAAGAAATGCAGACAAAGTTGGAAAAACTAGAGGAGCAGTCACATAAAGTGGAAACACAAGTTGAAGAGAAACTGTTGGCACAAAAACAGGAAATACACGAAGAAATAAACCAGGTTAGAGAAGAGCTTCAACATAAATTAGACAAGATAACAAAGGAGGGCGTAATCAAATCAGAAGGACCGGTTATCCGAACTCAGAAGACGAGACCCCCTGAATTCGACGGCAAGGTTTCCTGGAATGTATATCTGCGTCAGTTTGAAGCAGCAGCATCAGCAAACGAATGGTCGGATTATGAGAAAATACTACTGCTCTGATAGTTGCTTTACGAGGGGAAGCTCTTGACGTCTTAGAAGGAGTTCCTGCTGGACAGCAGAATAACTATATATAAAGCTGTTTACAGGCCTTTTAGGCCCAGAGCTGTGTTATTCTCCTCCACTCCATTCTGTCCTTCGCCTTTCTTTTCCAATCCGTTACATTTTTCTCCCTTAGATCTATTGCCACTGCCTCTCTCCATCGCTTCCTCGGTCTACCTCTTTTTTTCTTGTAATTAGGTTTACTCCCTACTATTTTCTTAACTGCCATTTCATCCTCCATACGTTCTAGATGCCCTAGCCACTGCACTCTCCTGGCTTTTACATATTCGTCTATTGTTGGTGCCTGGTACATTGCATATATTTCCTCATTATTTCTCCTTACTTAGCCTTCCTCTGTCCTCTTACCCCCTAGAATTCTTCTTAAGATCTTCCTTTTCCACCTTAAAAGGTTTTCTCTTGACTTCTTATTGAGAACCCAGGTTTCACTACCATACAGCGCTGTCGGTCTCAAAATTGTTTTATACATTCTAAATTTTACTCCTCTGGACAATTTTTTTATTTCAATAAGTGGTTGACTGCTGCCGAACTTCTATTTGCTTTTATTATTCTCCTATTTATTTCTTGTTCCTCATCACAGTTAGCTGTTATTAGCGCCCCAAATACACATATTCTTGAACTTCTTCACACTCCATCTCTCCATGCTCTGTTCTCAATTTAAAATTTGTATCCTTTTTTTGTTCTCCTATTCTCAGCAGCTTACTTTTCTCTTGATTTATCTGCAATCCCACTTTACTTGCTTCCTCCACAAGTTTTCTCGTTACTTCTTCTAATTCCCTACTATCTCTAGCAATAATGGCCACATCATCTGCATAACTTACTATTTGGTGACTTTTAAACAATATGTGTCCTTCTCTGTTCAACTCACTATCTCTTATGACCTTTTCTAGTACTAAATTGAAAGAAGCGTTGAGAGTGGTCTCCTTGTCTCAGTCCTGTATCAATAGTAAAGCCTTCCGAACATTCACCTTTTATTCGTACTTTGGCTTTAGTATTTTCTAAGGTCATTTTCAATAGCCTAATCAGTTTAGTTGGTATCCCAAATTGTTCCAGAATTTTACTTAGTTTATTCCTTTTGATCGAATCATATGCTTTCCTGAAGTCCACAAATAAAACTATTGCTTTGATCCCATACTCATAGCATGTAGTCAGCATTTCCTTCACCATGAAGATTTGGTCCGTTGTTGACCTTCCCTTTCTAAAACCTGCTTGATACTCCCCTATTTGCCGTTCTGCTATAGGTTCTATTCTCTGCTTTATCAACGTTGCCATAATTTTATACCCTATATCTAACAATGATATACCCCTGTAGTTTCTGCAGTCCGTTGCATCTCCCTTTTTTAAGATTGGTATAATCATAGCATCTCTCCAATCTTCAGGCATACATTCTCTTCTCCAGATCATTCGTATTATTTCGTATATTCTTTGTCTTAAATCCTCTCCTGCGTACTTAATGTTCTCTGCTGTTATTCCGTTTTCCCTTGGACTTTTGTTATTCTTTAAAGCTTCTATAATTATATCTATTTCCTTTTTTGTAGGTTCTTCTACTTCCCCTTCCTCTTCTCTTCCCGGTATCATCTGCTCGTGCACCTCTTCTTCCCTTACATTCTCTTCATTCAACATAACTGAAAAGAATTGACTCCAGCTTTCTCTCACTGCTGTTTCCTCTCCAATTAGATTGCCACTTTCATCTCTCACATATATTACTTCCTTCTTTATCTTTTTCCCTTTTATCTCTCTGTAGAAGTTACGTATTTCTTTCCTCTTGTAATGTTGCTCTATTTCCTCTATTTTCTTAACCTGCTCTGCTCTCTTCTTTTGTCTAAACACTTTCTTTGCCTTTTGTCTTTGTTCCCTGTATTTTTCCTTATCTTCCTCTTGTAGTGACTGAAGTGCTTTAATTCTTAGCTTATTTCTCTTCTCCGCCTCTCTTATACACTCCTCATCCCACCATCTTTTCCTCTCTGCAAACTCCTTTTTTTGGTATTACTTTCTCACTTGCTGTTTGTATGACATTTTCGATCCTTATCTACTCTTCATTTATATTTGCTTCCAATATCCGTATGTTTTCTTGCAAACCTTTCCTTACCTCTTCTTCATACTTCTTTTGGGTTCTCTCATTTTGTAATGTCTCCATATCTAGTTGTCTTTTTTTCCTTTGTAATCCTTTTGTTTTAATAGGTTTTTATCTTCAAATCTATCCTTACTAGATAGTGATCCGAGTCTATATCTGCCCCTCTGCATGACCTAACATTTTTTATTAAGCTTCTGTGATTCTCATCTATGCAAACATGATCAATTTGATTCGAATATGCTCCATCCGGAGAGGTCCAGGTCCCCTTATGTATTGTCTTTTCTCTTAAAGAATGTGCTCATTATTTTCATTTTTTGTTCTTCTGCAAATTCAATCAATCTACGCCCATTGTCATTGCTCTCTAGGTGTTTACTTTCTGTCCCTACTATACTTTCATACATCCTTTCTCTCCCTATTTTTGCGTTTGCATCCCCTACCACCATTCTTATTGTGTTTTTATTCAGCTTTCCGTAATTTTCTTCTAGCTTCTCATAAAACTTATCTTTTTCTTCTTCTGTTTTTTCTTCTGTTGGCGCATATATATTTAATATCTCTATGTTTATTTCTTCTCTGATTTTAATCATACATAACCTATCTGAAATTGCTTCAAATTTAGAAATTTTATTCCTCAAATTTTTATTTACTAAAAATGCTGTTCCGTATCGCCTTGTTTCGCCTCCGCTCGTAAAGAATAAATAATTTTCTAATTCCCATGTGTCCGTCTCCTTTATATGCGTCTCCTGTATCGCTATTATGTCCATTTTGAATCTATTTGCCTCTCTTTCTAGGATTTTTAATGATCCTTCCTCATTTAACCCTCTTACATTCCATGTTCCCATTCTCATTCCTCTTTCTTGATTTGTGTCTTCTTGCTTTCCGTCTTTTTCTGTCTTCCCTCTCCGTCCTTCTAGCTTCGTTCTGTATTTTTTGCTTTCTGTTCCTGGTTCTATTTATGTCGTTTCCTTTTCTCATAGCCGTGTCCATTGCCAGCGATCTTTCTTTTATGCTGAGTGATATATCTAGTTTTTTGCTTCCTTTTTTTCTAGCCTGCTTACATCATTATTCCACTTCCAAACCTCATTATCAATTACGAGTTTTTGATATCCTACTTTTGCTACCTTTCCTTCCATCCTCACTTCTTTGGCTTTTATTCTTAGTTTCCTTTGAATTTCCCTTTCTTTTTTGCTCATATCATCGTTAATATAGACTTTGGCAGCTCCTATCTCCTTTAATTTACTTTTATTTTTCATTATCCTTATCTTGTCCTCGAAGTTTTTAATTCTACTAAAAATACATTAACTCCTATTTTCGTTACCCCTTCTGTACCAATCTCCATATGCATTGACTTTCTTATAAACTCTTCTATCTGTCCTTTTAGCTCATTCTGATCTAAATTTTCTCTAATTTGTAGGCCTTGCACCACTATATTTTTCTTCCTTTTCTCTTTATCTATACTCTCTACTCTTTCTTCTACCTGTCTCATCTTATCCCTAAGCGCCTTATTTTCCTGCCTCATGTCCTCAATCTCTCCTCTGAGTTGTCTTATCTCCTCTCTATATTCTTTCTCTTCTCTTCTCACCTCTTTTACTTCCTGTGTTAAGCATTCCAGCATTCGCAGCACCTTTTCCATGTTGTACTCCATATCCCCTTTCTTTACTGGCGAACGTGCTAGTTTTTTGCTGCAACTGAATACCTCCGCTACTTCTTCCATACTTCTCTTTCTTTCCTCATCTGTTCCACTGGCATCACTTTCGGTTTCTATTTCAATTTCTTCCTTTCTTCGCTCGGGTGTCCTTGTTACCCTTTTACTGACCACCGGTTTTTCAGTTTTCCTTAACATTTCCGACACTACTGGTTGCCTATCTCACTTGACACCAGTTCGCTAAACTACCCCAGTTATTTCCTTCTGCAATACGTCTTTGCACTACTGGTTGCCTACCTAACGCGCGTGACAGAGCTGTCCTCGTCGACCGATCGGAGACTCTCTGTCAATCTTTGTAAGCAACACTGAACCTTATTGATGACCTACTTTCACTAACCTCCGAAACGCAGAATAACTACGACATTCTAAAACAGCATATGGAAATGAGATATGGGGATAAGCACCTGCAGCAAGTGTACCAGGCACAATTGAAAAATCGTCACCAACAAAGTGGTGAGAACTTACAACATTTTGAGACCGATGTTGCCAGACTAGTTCGATTGGCTTATCCAACAGCCCCGTCCGAATTCTTAGACCATCTCTCCATCAAGTTTTCACCGACGGCCTAAGAGATTGTGAAACCCAGCAGGCACTACGACTCGCCAGACCTAAAACACTGAACGACGCTCTGTAGCATGCGCTAGAATTCGAGGCAGCAAAGATGGCATCAGGTAGACATGTTAAAGTTCGGGCCCTAAGTGATACCAGCGATAGTATGGCAAATGGAGACCTAATAAAGACGCTAAAGGAGATCATTGATAAATTCAGCCCATCTACTGGACCAAAGAAAGAACAATCTGATAATCGAAGGGATCGCCATCTTAAATGCTGGAACTGTGGACAGGCAGGACATCTAAAAAGACAGTGTATGGCCCCGGTCACGGATCAGCAAAAGCGCGACTCCCAGGCGGTAGTTACACAGGAAAACTAGGGTCAGCCGGCTTGACGGGGCAAAAGCCGGCTGCGTCCTCCTACCATGCCCCACGAGAAGAAGTTACATTATCACGTCTCCAGGACTCTGACTCCTTGCTAGTAGAAGGCATTATTTTTAGTCGTATGTTCCCTATGGTAATTGACACTGGAGCGACATGAACTATTGTACGGCCGGATATTATTGGTGATTGGCGTATTAAGAACCCTGCCAAACGTTATGTGCTTACAACAGCCAATGGACAACAACTGCCAGTCAAGGGGGAATGCGAGCTTGAAGTAGAATTAGGAGACGTCAAGTTCAAACACAGAGCCCTGGTAGCAGATATATCGGACAATGTCATACTCGGACTAGACTTACTACGAGCAAAGGGGGGAACTTAGATTTGAATGCTGGTACGCTACGGATAATGGGTGAGGAAGTAGTGCTAACGACCACCACTGAGAATAACGCTGTACGGAGACTCGTTGTTAAAGAAGATGTGGTACTACCTGGTCAGACCGAAACATTGGTTGCCGCTGTAATGGATGGGGAAATGTCTTGCAGTGTAGGAATGGTGGAACCCAGTAATCCGGATTTGTTCAATAAATCTATAGTCACCGGCCGCACCCTGATTAAACCAGAGAAAACGACAATAGTACGGGTAGTTAACCTGAAAACCTTTCCACAGAAAATTACAAAGGGAACTGAAGTAGGAGTCTGTGAACCTGTTACCATGGTCAGAACACTCAAAGCAAACAACGAAATGGAGAGGAAACCAAACAAGACCAGTCTACCGGAATGTCTAAGGGACATCGTGGATAGGGCCAAAGAAAGATTAACAGAGATGGAGGTGGAACAACTGGAAGAGCTGCTAAGTGAAAATGAAGATGTGTTTGCACTTAAACCAGGCGACTTTGGGAGAACCAATGTTGTGAAGCATCGAATCGATACTGGTTCATCATCTCCTATAAAGCAGCCACCACGAAAACTTCCACTAGCCAAGCGAGAAGAAGTTAACAAGATGTTAATTGAGATGCAAGATCAAGGCACCATAGAGCCATCTCATAGTCCTTGGGCTTCTCCTGTAGTTCTAGTCAAGAAGAAAGACGGCTCCACCCGATTTTGTGTGGACTACAGAAAATTAAATGACGTCACCAAGAAAGACAGTTACCCACTACCAAGAATTGACGATACTCTGGACACCTTGGCTGGTGCGCAATGGTTTTCCACTTTGGATTTAAAGAGTGGATATTGGCAAGTCGAAGTCAGCCCAGAAGACAAGGAAAAGACAGCATTCACTATCGGAAATGGATTGTGGCAGTTCAATGTAATGCCATTTGGTCTATGTAATGCCCCTGCCACTTTTGAACGACTGATGGAAACTGTACTTCATGGCCTGCATTGGGAGACCTGCTTGATTTACTTGGACGACGTGGTGGTGCTGGGACGCTCTTTCCAGGAGCACCTGAAGAACGTGTCCGAAGTGTTTAAGAAGTTGAAAGCAGCGAACTTGAAGTTGAACCCGAATAACTGCAGTCTGTTTCAAAAGGAGGTTAGATACCTAGGCTACATTATTACTCCAAATGGTGTGAAAACAGACCCGGAGAAGACAGAGTGCATAAAGAACTGGCCGGTTCCTAAAGACAAACATCAAGTTCGAAGTTTCCTCGGCCTATGCACATACTATCGACGATTCGTCCAAGAATTCTCGGACATTGCCAAGCCTCTTCATAAACTCACAGAAGACAACATCCCGTTCGAATGGACGCCGAAATGCCAACAAGCCTTTGAGACGCTGAAAGAGGCCCTCTGCACTACCCCGATTTTGACATACCCAATACCTGGACAACCATTTATAGTGGACACGGACGCAAGCAACTTTGGAATTGGCGGAGTTCTTTCCCAAATACAAGATGGCCAAGAGCGAGTAGTGGGCTACTTCAGCAAAGTCCTGTCAAAAGCCGAAAAGAACTACTGTGTGACTCGGAAAGAATTGCTTGCCATCGTCAAGAGTCTAGAACACTTTCATAAATACTTGTATGGCCAAGAATTCCTCCTAAGAACGGATCACGCTTCCCTTAAATGGCTGCTCCAGTTTAAAAACCCTGAAGGACAGATGGCCAGGTGGCTGGAACGGCTCCAAGAATATCACTTTGTTGTTGAACATCGAGCCGGCAGGAAACATGGAAATGCAGATGCCCTTTCTAGGAGGCCCTGTCCTGTCAACTGCAAACACTGTAGTAGTCTTGAAAAGAAAGAGGTCATCTCATCAGTTCCTTGTAAGGTGGTAGCAGCCCAACCTGAAGACAGATGGAGTTCAGCGGCGATTCGGGAAGACCAGCAAGCTGACTGTGACATCAAGCCCTTACTAGACTGGAAAGAAGCCAACAACCGACCCTCATGGGCTGAAGTCAGCAGTAAAAGCCCAACATTAAAGAGTTATTGGGCTCAATGGAATTCCTTGGTGTTGGAAGACGGTGTCCTAAAAAGAGCATGGGAGAACAATGACGGAACGGAGGTCTAGAATCAAGTACTTCTCCCGAGGTCCCGGGTCAATGAAGTGCTGCAGGTAGTACATGGAGGTACTGGGGGTGGTCATTTCGGTATCAATAGGACTCTACAGAAGATTAGGGAGCGTTTCTACTGATTGAGCTGTAGGACGGATGTAGAAGATTGGTGCCGAAAATGTGACGTATGTGCAGCCAGCAAGGGACCGAAGACCCGTTCCAGAGGCAAAATGCGCCAGTACATCGTAGGAGCACCGTTCGAGAGGATTGCTATTGATATCGCTAGCCCATTTCCGAAAACCCAAAGTGGGAACCGATATCTGCTAGTAGCCATGGACTACTTCAGTAAATGGCCGGAAGTATACCCCCTTCCCAATCAAGAGACCACAACCGTAGCAGAAGCGCTAGTCAACAACCTGTTCTGCAGATTTGGTGTGCCCATGGAACTACATTCAGATCAGGGCAGAAATTTCGAATCAGGTGTGTTCCGAAGGGTCTGCGAGCTTATGGGAATCCGGAAAACCAGGACCACCCCACTGCATCCCCAGTCAGATGGTATGGTGGAACGCTTCAACGCCACACTAGAAATCTGAGGATGTTTGTGAACGAGAACCAAACAGACTGGGACAAGCTCATTCCACTCTTCCTGTTAGCTTACCGCTCAGCTGTCCATGAAACTACTGGGAAGACTCCCGCAAGGATCATCTTTGGAAGAGAGCTTCGCCTTCCTGCAGATTTGGTATTTGGTCGTCCTGCGGAACAGCCCACAGAGCCAGACACTTACACCCTAGAAGACTAGCAGCCGTACACGATCAAGTCAGATCTCGAATGCGACTAGAGAGCGATCGCATGAAGACTCGATACGACGTCCGGGCGAATACAGTCGGATTCCAACAAGGTGACCTGGTGTGGCTGTACAACCCCACGCGGAAGAAAGGAAGATCGCCTAAACTACAGAACCGTTGGGAGGGCCCCTATACCGTCATTAAAAAAATCAATGATGTCGTCTACCGGATACAGAGGACTCCCAGGAGTAAGATGAAGGTCGTCCATCTGGAGCGTCTGTCCCCGTATAGAGGTGTGTCCGATCGGTACTAAGGAGGGGGCAGTGTCACGGAATTTGCCCCACTCACACCCAAACCGACGACTGTGGCACCGCGAATTGCCTAAGATTGCCCCGATCGCCCCTACGCCATTCTGGTAAACAAACAACATGCGTGAATCGAGGCGTTACTAGAAAATCGTGGAAACGACGAGAAGCGTTCCAGTCGTACGAGAAAATGGATCTAGAGATACTGGAATATACCTGGAATATTCGTTGGGTCTATAAAAGAAGAATAAACGGCCGAGTTAGTTAGTCTTGTATTAGTCTTGTATAGAGTCTGAATTAAAGTGTTTAGTTGGAGATATCAAAGTGATTTAGATAGCGATTAATTAAATAAGTGTTTAGTTGAGCTGTAATTAGTAGTGTTCAGTAGTTAATAAAGAAGTGACTAATTAACGGATTGTTTTTCTGGAAGTAAGAAAAAGACGGATTAGGAAATCCGTGACAATACTTTTGACTTTTTCAAAAATTTCACTAATTAGTTGTTGTGGAAACGAGTTATCCAATTATTTTGATATTACAGGAGATGTTACCTGTTTGGTTTTACAAATTTAACAGAGCTCATGACAATTCTGGGTCTGACTATTTATAGTTTTTCTCAAAACAATTGAAAATTTGACATGTTATCCTAGCAACAGAAATTTTGATTTTTATTTTTGCAAATTGCATCCTTAAACTAAAATAAAACTTAAATCTGACACTGTAGTCGTTTTTCTCATGTCTTTCTGATTATTTTGATATGCCTAAGTGGTAATATCGTTTACTTTTTAACTATCTGTCCGTTTCACACATTTTTGTCTTTAATTTTAAATAGTTCACTTTTTATGTCTTAAAACTACACTAAAATTGTTCTTTTGACACGTATATAAGTCTCTGATATATTATTACAATTAACATAAGTTTTTACCCTAAATTCTTACATTTAAATTCCAACGTCAAACATTTTTTTAACATTTTATATTTTTCAGATTTTTAAATTTACAAATTGAACCAATCTATTCAAAAGGATAAACTAGAACTTAAATGAGTCTTCCTGAGCATATTTACAAGAGTATTACCTTTTTTGGAAAACAAAATTTGAAAATTGCTTTCAAGCTGTCAAAAAATTCAGAAAATTATTTCAACGATTTGTCCCACAAATTACTACTAAACATGAAACTGTAGATGTGAGAAAACTAAAGCCTAAAGTCTAATTATAAGAAACAAATTTACTTTACACAAATTTCCTTTTTTATATACAAGTAAGTAATTTCCATTACGTTACGTTAAAAATTTTGACATTTCAGATTTTTATTTATGTTTTTACATGTTTATATATTAGAATTTTATATTCAGATTAGCTTTGTACATCTCTATTGTACATTTTAAACCTTTCTGTGTAGAGAATGTCTTTATTTTAAAATATTTTTGACATTTGTCCTCGTACCGCTACGATGGTAAGATGAAACTTAGTAGGTTTTATTTGTATATACCATTTCTATTATAGTTTGGGTGGCTTGTAAGTACATTCCAGAACGATATATATGAAATAAACTGCAAATAGATGACGAAAAACACTAATCAGTATCCATAACCACACAATAAAGACCGACAAAGTCAGCTTTTCTAAAGTTGTAGTTTCTTTATTGAGATGATGATGCATATTGACGCCAAACTGCCGCTCATCTACCCCCATATTATAAATTTTAAGAATAAGTGCAGGATGGTATTGCGCGTCTTCAGCAACTAAAGGCGTATTATCTCTATATAAGACACAGGAAATATTTTTAAATACAAGATCAAGCATACGGTTCTGCAAATTCAGAGCAAGTACAAAATCCCGAAAATTAAAATCTCCAACGATAATAATACTATCATCAAAAACTGTTCAAGCTCATCATATGCAGAAATATAAAGAGGAGTGTATACAGGGTGATTCAGGTTTAATCTTGATAACTTCAGGAATCGATAGAACAGGTTAAAATAATGTTCATTTGTGATATAAACTTATATCCTAAAACGCATCGTTTCCGAGATAGAGGGCGTTGAAGTAGGAATTTTTTTGTCGTTTTTCCCTCTTAACATTTGAACCGCTTTTCCGATTTAAGTGAAATTCGGAACACAAACACTTCTTGTGATCTGACGTAAGCTTCTTAGTAGTTTGAACTACCTACCCCTCTTAGAAGTGTATTTTGTATTTACAACAAACTTATCAACTACTAAAAAAAATTACAATAATTGTTCAAAGTGCATTCCTCCAGCCTCAATACAATTTTGGCATCGACGAACTAGTGTATTAACCGCAGCTGCTATTTGAACAGGATTGTTTTTTATGTCATCACAAGCATGTCTTATCCTTTGGATCAATTCCTCACGGGTATGTATCATACACAATTGCTTTTAGATGGCCCCAAACGAAATAATCCAGAGGATTCAGATCTGGCCAGCGCGGAGGCCAAGCCACTGGTCCTTCGCAAGGAATCCACATATTTGGGTGGTTGTTGCCGTCCAATCCATCGACGAGGATAATTCTCATCCAACCACTGCCGTACTTGCCTTCCGTAATGTGCAGGGGTACCATCCAACTGCATCCAGGTCCCTTGGCGTAAATTTAAGGCAATTGTAGAAACTCATGAAACAAATCCCCATTTAAACGAGGAGGCAAAATATGCGGCCCACAGAGGTTATTACTTAAAACACCTATCCACACATTTACACTAAACTGTTGCTGAAATGAAGATTGTCTGACATATCAAGGATTGACTTCGCTCCAAACGTGAATGTTGTGGTAATTCACAATTCCAGGTTTTGTGAAATTAGATTCGTCGCGTCGGTTCATAAAACCTTATTCAGAAATTGTGGATTAATTTCTGTTGAATCTAAAACCCATCTACAAAAATTTAAACGTTTTTTGGCATCTCCTGGCAACAAACCTTGAACGGGTTGGAGATGGAAAGCCCTTCGATGATCTTGTTTGAGTGCTCTCAGTACTTTTGATTGAGCTAAATGGAGTTGGCGAGCTGCTCGGCGTGTGCTTAAAGTTCTGTCGATATCAAAAAGTTTAAGAATTCTCTGATTATTTCTTGGTGCTACATTACGATTATGATCATTGTAGCGGCGCAAACCATATTCCGAAAATCGACGATGTACATCTACAAAAATGTGCATTTGGAATTCTTCTATTAGGGAAGCGTGTTTGATACTTTCGAACTGACGCGTTGGAATTTCCGTCACAGAAACCATAAACATAATGTATATCGGCATATTCAGCATTTGTAAACGTTTATGGCGTTTTTTCTTAGCACACAAAATGCTCGTTAAATAATACTTTTGTAGTTTACACAAATCACTGAGTTTGGTTTTCATGGGTTGCTATAACGTAAAATGAAATTTACGCGGCTGGTGCGCTACACTCACCAATTTCTTTGAATATCTCAGAAACAAGACCAAACGTCGAAAAAAAAAACAAGAGACGAAAACGGTTCGAAATTAATCAGGTCAAAGTGGTGTGTAGATGCTTTATTGAAATTAATTATTTTTTCTGTACTTTTGAAATAAAGTAAGAGGGGGGTAGCATACAAAATACACTTCTAAGAGGGGTTCAAACTTAAGAAGAGGATCATAAGGAGTGTTTGTGTTCCGAATTTCACTTAAATCGGATAAGTGGTTCAAAAATTATGAGGGAAAAACGAGAAAAAATTCCTAATTCAACGCCCTCTATCTCGGAAACGATGCGTTTTAGGAAATAAGTTTATATTACAAATGCACACTATTTTAACCTGTTCTATCGATTCCTGAAGTTATCAAGATTAAACCTGAATCACCCTGTATGACAATGATAATTACAGCTCCCTGATACACAAGTCACACTACATAGTTGTGTCGATCAAAAGGAAGTTTCGTAGACAAACTATGTGGATCAGCGCTTCTCAACAAGTGTGTATATTACATTTACAACATAGAAGGGCAATCGAATCAACAACCCTATCCAACTGTGGCGTATCCATCTCTTTGACTACTATATCACTTCTTATTGCTATAAGAGCACCCCCGCCATCACTTTTATTAATAAAACTGTCCAACTTTACGGAATACATCATATGAATCAGAAAATAATTCACGGCTGTTTATACTTGAATTTAACTAATTAGGAAAGTTTGACTAATAACAATTACATCATAGTTCTCGACATCTACAGCACTATAGAAGTCTTGGACATTGGATCGCAGACCACGAACATTTTGACAGTAGATACACTATTGCGAGGGTTACTACTGGGCAAACTCAGTTCAAATTTGATACTATTTTAGGAACTCCATGAATATAACGAATGTTGAGATTTGATTCTTCATTACCGAATCGTTCCAAAAGCTGAGCATTTACCTTCTTGTAGATTGCTAATTGGCGAGGAGTGCAATCGTACGAGGCATGCCTAAACCGTGAATTACGTAAGATAGTGACCTTTCTTATAATATCACTAACATTTTTCTCGTTGTCAAACACTATTTTTATTGGCCACTTTTTGCTTGCTTCAAATTTTACAATTCGTATGGACGTAAAAGAATCAACTTGCAACCTAGGAGCCACAATTATCAACACCTCTGCGACCACAGATTTATCATTGTTCACTCGTACCTCAGCAGACAAATCAGGGTCTTGTTCTGCAATACTGAATAAAAGTAAATTATTACAACGTTTCTGTCTATTATGAAGTCCAACAATATTTTCAAATGCCTCATCCGTTAGAGATATAAGATTCAAAATGTCCTAATATTTGTAAGTGCCATGACAGACATGAAAGTCCTTCGTGCAAATTAGACGCTCCTAACAGTGTATTTAGAACAAAAAACCGATGAATTTGTATATACTGATCTGTTGCTGGTATAGTAATTATAATGAATGTAAACTAAAATAATCTAGACAAAACTTTATATCACCTTTACGTACACAATATCATCACTTAAATACTAGTTTTTAAATGACTGGTTAAACTGACACTTATAGCGAAGGAACTGCACATACATATAGGTATTCGAGTATATCCACAACGAAGACGGTTATAATCAACGAACAGCTGAATCAAATGTGTTTAATGGTTACATGAAGTCACGTCTACAATGTTTCTAGGAAAAAAAAATACTGGAAGTATGGTCACATATTGTTTCCGATTGAAATCATTTTCAAAGAAAATAGAATCAATTTCCAAAATAATTAATCTTGTACTTGAATTAAAACATAGGTGTAAAATTTACAACGAGACCTTGAATTCAATGCGGCGGGGATAGATCAGCTTATAGCCTGCAGGTAAACTGACCTCGCATTCTTGTTTTAGAAGACAGTAGTAACGCATCTTTTCATTTGTGTGGTTGCAGTGTAAGAATTGTTTATTTGGTGAGGTTATAAATTTGTTTCTCACAAAAATAGTGCAAAAATATGGACATCCGATTTGTGTAAGTTTTATAATATTTTTTTGTCTATTGATGCTTGATTTTTTGGTTAAAATTTGAATAATAGAAACTTAGGGCAATTGGATTATTAGTTGCAGCAAGATACGTGAAAAACGGGTCTAAATAGGGAAAAGTTCCGTACAAGATGGATCGGAATGCGGTTTTCTGCATTTGCTTCTAAAAATTATTAATCCAAAATTCACCTAGGTGGGAATATGCTGAAATTCGTAGTTGCATCGCTGCAGCCAAAAATGCATTCGAAAAATGCATTTTTTGAGACGCCCTTTGGACGACTTAATAAATTTGTAAAAAAGAGTCGGAATTGGCCCAGAATGGGTGCCCGGGGTTTTTGAGGTCGCTGATCACGATTATGATGTCCAAATCGCCACCCTGACCACCTGGGGCTCAGGAACGCCGACGAAAGTCATCTCCGTGGAACTCTCACAAAATTCATCCCGGGAAGGAAAAACACTTGGTGCCCGGGGGTTTTTTGGGTCGCTGAATTCAAATATGGCATCGGCGAACACCCCAGACACCTGGTGCGCCACAACCTGGACGTGAACGTCATCTCCGTGGAACTCCCGCACAATTCATGCGCGAAAGGAAAAACACTTGGTGCCCGGGGGTTTTTTGGATCGCTGAATTCAAATATGGCATCGGCGAACACCCCCAGATACCTGGTGCGCCCCAACCTGGACATGAAGGTCGTCTCCGAGGCTTTCCAGACACACTCGAAAAAGATGAACCGGAAATCGTTAAGGTGGGTTTTTTCGGTCGCCAAAGCAGAATTTGACGTCGAACAGGATCCCCCGAGCACCTGGTGCACCGCAACCTAGACCTGAAGGTCGTCTCGAAGATTTACAGACACACTCGAAAAAGACGAACGAGGAATTGTTAAGGGGGTTTTTTTCGGTCACCAAAGCAGAATTTGACGTCGAAAAGGATTAAAGTTCAATTATGTATCCTGGAAAGAAATAGAGTGAATAGAAAGTCGATTTTTATGTAATTGAGTTTCAGAAACTCTTTATTGATCTCAAATCAAATACAATTCAACCGTAACTTGACCTAACCTGCTTCATTCATAATTTCAACTCGTTACTAAATATCGGATTCTCCATCAAGTGACAAATCGTTAGCCTGTTCATTTTCTTTGTCATGTTGTAATCCTTTTCGACGTCAAATTCTGCTTTGGTGACCGAAAAAACCCCCCTTAACAATTTCTCGTTCGTCTTTTTCGAGTGTGTCTGGAAAGCCTGGAGACGACCTTCAGGTCTAGGTTGCGGTGCACCAGGTGCTCGGGGGATCCTGTTCGACGTCAAATTCTGCTTTGTCGACCGAAAAAACCCACCGTAACGATTTCCGGTTCATCTTTTTCGAGTGTGTCTGGAAAGCCTCGGAGACGACCTTCATGTCCAGGTTGGGGCGCACCAGGTGTCTGGGGGTGTTCGCCGATGCCATATTTGAATTCAGCGACCCAAAAAACCCCCGGGCACCAAGTATTTTTCCTTCCCGGGATGAATTTTGTGAGAGTTCCACGGAGATGGCTTTCGTCGGCGTTCCTGAGGTGGTCAGGGTGGCGATTTGGACATCATAATCGTGATCAGCGACCTCAAAAACCCCAGGGCACCCATTCTGGGCCAATTCCGACTCTTTTTTACAAATTTATTAAGTCGTCCAAAGGGCGTCTCAAAAAATGCATTTTTCGAATGCATTTTTGGCTGCAGCGATGCAACTACGAATTTCAGCATATTCCCACCTAGGTGAATTTTGGATTAATAATTTTTAGAAGCAAATGCAGAAAACCGCATTCCGATCCATCTTGTACGGAACTTTTCCCTATTTAATCCGCAACTTGCTGCGACTATATAGTTAGAAAACATAAATAAATATTTTTGGTTAGATGCTATTTGAGCATATATGTAGGTGTCCCCATATGGACCCCTTAGGCGGTTTAGGTAAAGTTCACTGTAAAGCATGGATTGTTGATTGTTTTAGTGGAATAACGCTACAAGAGGCTATAGACATAGCGGATGGTGACGAAAATGTTTCCTATATATACATCGAGCCTCCGGATTGCAATGAGTTGACCGATGAAGATTCTGGTGATGAGGATGATGCAGGAATGGTTGATAACCTGAGTGTGTAGACAACTTTCGGCGAGGGCCGAATTAGTACTTACCAATAATGAACGAATAGGTGGCGGGGATCAAGATTTTCAGGACATAATACAAGATGAAGCTTCTAAATTTCCTCACGAGCTAAATATAAGTACTAAACCTGAAAGCCCCAAATATATAAATGGAGATTTGGAGGCCACGTATTCTGATTTCCCTTTAGATGACTATTCTAAATACTCTTCTATGACTTGCGTACAAATGTTTGAGCTATTTTTTACCGATGAGGTACTAGACAACATTGTGAAAGAAACTCGAAACTATGCCTTATTGAAAAACTGTGCAGATCCAAAACTATCACTTCAGGAACGGAAAGTATTTCTTGGTATTCTTATTGTGAGTGGATATAATATTTTACCTTCAAAAAGGAGTTATTGGGAAAATGCCAATGATATGAAGAATATCATGGTTTCGGAGGCGATGAGAAGAGATAGATTTTTGCAAATTTGTAGATTTATTCATTTCGCAAACAATAATACAATTGATTTGTCTGATAAAATGTACAAATTGCGACCCTTGGCAGATTATTTGAAGCTAAAATTTCTTGAACACTTTGTACCAGAAAAGAATTTGTCGTATTATGAGTCCGTGATAAGGTACTTTGGCCGCCATGGATGCAAACAGTTTATCCGTGGAAAACCGGTAAGATTTGGATACAAAGTTTGGTGTCTAAACACGCCAAGTGGATACCTTATCAATTTCGAAGTGTACCAAGGTAAAAATCCACGGTCAAATGCCAATTACGAAGTAGTATTTGGAAAGCCAACTGCTCCTTTGCTTCAGATGATTGAAGATATGGCTGCTAAAAAGTCTTATCGCTATAACTTTTTCTTCGATAATTTATTTACTGGTTCAAATATTTTATGTACTCTCAAAGCAAATGGATATGGTGCGACCGGCACTATAAGGGATAACAGATTACCAAAAAATTGTCCACTGGCTCCTAAAAAGGAACTAGAGAAACAAGCTCGAGGAAACTTTTGTTCCACAATAGAATGGAACAGTGGAGTTTTATACGTTAGGTGGAAAGATAATAACGTTGTTACAATGGCCAGTACTTGTTTTGGAATAGCCCCTCTTAGACCCGTTGACCGTTTTTCCAGAAAAGATAAAAAAGTTATTTCAGTACCTCGGCCTAATTTAGTCGGAGAGTACAACAAAAATATGGGTGGAACCGACCAGATGGATAACAATATCGCTTGGTAAGATTTTTGCATAAAGAATAATTACTGCTAAGTATGCTGAAAACCTATTCAATATTTTAGTTACCGCATTGGAATTAGGTCGAAGAAATGGTATTGGCCAATATTTACTTACCTGATTGATGTCGCAATTCAAAATGCGTGGATTTTATATAGAAAAAGTGGGAGAAACATTTCACAACTTGAGTTCAGAAGGAGTATTGCACAGGTCTGACTTCTTGATCTTTTATTTGCCATCTTAGTAATTTGCTTCTTATATTTTAGACATATCTTACTAACTATAAAGTACCGGCAAAGGCAACAGGCCGAACATCAAAAGCTGCAGGAAGTGACTTTCGAGTTAGTACTGACGTAAGATTACATGGTTTCCATCACGGTGGCTATAACTGCAATAGTAAAGACCGTGCAATGTGCAGCAAGTGTAATATTGGGCTTTGCGTCAGTTGCTTTAAACCGTTTCATGAACAATAATTTGTTTTATTTTACGTTTACAGTTCAGAAGTAACGCCTAAAGGGCCCATATGGGACCACCTATTTTCTGGAATGTTTGATTATTTTATAATAAACTGTATTCAAGTAAGCTTGTCTTTTACTGCCTTTTAACTAAAATTTCAGCTAAATCTCAAATTAAAAAATAATAATAATTTCGGCGTTAATGGGTTTTAAACTAAATTTAACTATATCATATTAATGCAGTTTTATTAGTCCAAGAAATCCCAAAACTTCACTAGATACAATTGTCAATTTTTTTAACTTTTTCGTCAAGGTAAGCATTTGGATGAACCTATTAAAAGGCAAGGATTTCAAAGGAGAAAAAAACAAGTAAATATGGCGGCATTGCAAACTGAGAGAACCCAAAAGAAGTACGAAGAAGAGATAAGGAAAGGTTTGTAAGAGAACACACAGATATTGGAAAATATAAATGAGGAATGGATAATGATCGAAAATGTCATACAAACAGCAAGTGAGAAAGTAATACCAAAAAAAGAGTTTGCAGGGAGGAAAAGATGGTGGGATGAGGAGTGTATCAGAGAGGCGGAGAAGAGAAATAAGTTAAGGATTAAAGCATTTCAGTCAGTGTGAGAGGAAGAAAAATATAGGGAACAAAGACGAAAGGCAAAGAAAGTGTTTAGACAAGAGAAGAGAGCAGAACAGGTTAAGAAAATAGATGAAATAAAGCAACATTATAAGAGGAAAGAAATACGTAACTTCTATAGAGAGATAAAAAAGGGGAAAATGATAAAGAAGGAAGTAATATATGAAAGTGGCAATCTAATTGGAGAGGAAACAAGTGAGAGAAAGATGGAGGCAATACTTTGCAGATCTGTTGGATGAAGAGAGTGTAAGGGAAGGAGAGGATTAGGAGGAGATGATACCGGAAGGGAAGAGGAAGTATAAGAACCTACAAAAAAGGAAATAGACATAATTATAGAAGTTTTAAAGAATAACAAAAGTCCAGGGAAAACGGAATAATAGCAGAGAACATTAAGTACGCAGGAGAGGATTTAAGACATAGAATATACGAAATGTTCCGAATAATCTGGAGAAGAGAATGTATGCCGGAAGATTGGAGAGATGCTATGATTATACCAATCTTAAAAAAAGGGAGATGCAACAGAGTGCAGAAACTGTAGGAGTATATCTTTGTTAGATATAGAGTATAAAATTATGGCAACTTTAATAAAACAGAGAATAGAACCTATAGCAGAACTACAGATAGGAGAGTATCAAGCAGGTTTTAGAAAGGGGATGTCAACAACGGACCAAATCTTTATGGTGAAGGAAATCGTGACTACATGCTATGAGTATGGGATTAAAGCAATGGTTTTATTTGTGGACTTCAGGAAAGCATATGATTCGGTCAAAAGGAATAAACTAAGTAAAATTGTGAAACAATTTGGGATATCAACCAAACTGATTAGGCTATTGAAAATGACCTTAGAAAATACTAAATCCAAAGTACGAATAAAAGGTGAATGTTCGGAAGGTTTTACTATTGACCCAGGACTGAGACAGAGTGACCCACTCCCAACGCTGCTCTTTAATTTAGTACTAGAAAGAGTCATAAGAGATAGTCAGTTGAACAGAGAAGGACACATATTGTTTAAAAGTCACCAAATAGTAAGTTATGCAGATGACGTGGCTATTATTGCTGGAGATAGTAGGCAATTAGAAAAAGTAACAAGAAAACTTGTGGAGAAAGCCGTAAAGTGGAATTGCAGATAAATCAAGAGATAAGTAAGCTTTTGAGAATAGGAGAACAAAAAAAAAAGATACCAATTTGAAATTGACAACACAGCATGGAGAGATGGAGTTTGAAGAAGTTCAAGAATATGTGTGTTTGGGGGCGCTAATAACAGCTAACTGTGATGAGGAGCAAGAACTTACTAGGAGAATAATAAAAGCAAACAGAAGTTTGGCAGCAGTCAACCACTTAACTTGTTCAAACCACACAAATTTGCTAATTACATTGATAATTACATGTAGCGATAACCCTTGTTTACTTTCGCATAGGGTACCATTTCTACTAGATCTGATTGTATAAGGTCATTTAACCCCTTCGCTATAAGATGTTGTCTACGAATTTTTTTAACTGGTTTGTGTAATTCGATAACTACTTCTTCTTCAATACTAGATATTTTCTGCTATAGGTCACTGTAAAACAATTTCTGCATATAATGTGATGTGATTAATCGTTGAGATATAAGTGGTCTGCTACTTCCTGCTCGGCCTAAGCGGCTCGACTTACAGGAAGCGACCTACATTGCAACAGGTACTTAAATGCAGATCTCTCGCCCTGGGCGACGAGCCATTAAATCTATAAATGATACTGCAGGAAACAACTACTCTGCGGACTAATGCCCCGACCGGCATTAAATTATTCCTGCAGTATTTGTTTGAACAGCCAAAAACCCTTGTCGGCTACTCCACCAGACACAGACCGGTTTCGGGCTTGTTAGCCCTCATCAGTATGCCATAGGTGAGATAACCGACAATTGAACTGGCTGTTCCTTCATATATATGTTCACGTATAAACTGAGTGCAGGTGAGACGTAACTGGTCTGCTACTTCTTGATCGGCCTAAGCGGCTCGACTGGAACAGCGTAGGCAAATCTTGTAACATTGTATGATGAAATTTTTAACACCGATTGGACATTTCTTTGTCCAAATATGGCAGTGGAAGCTTTTAATAACAAATTGTATGATATTTTTGATCGCCACATCGTAGGAAGTCTGGTTCATATGCATACCCTTCCTAGTTTAATGGAAAAATTTATGTTTAAGTTAAAACAAAAGAGTCGGTCATTAAAGATGTACCAAGAAACCTATGATATATACTTTTTACATAGATACAAAACTTGCGGTCTGAAATTAAACAAGACATAGTATCATACAAACTATATCTACGATCTCTTGAAAATGATTTAAAGAACAACGCCAAGAAATTCTGGTTTTTTTTAAATGCCAAAATTAATTTCGTCTATACCATTGATGCTTACGTACAATAATAAAGATTTAAACGATCCGCAAGAGATTATTTACAATTTTGCCTGTTTTTTTGCTGAATCCTTCACTCATCCAAACGATCGATTACATGTTGAACCTAATTCTTGTAACAATTTGATAGACATCAATAATTTTAAGAAACTAGAAGTTGAATCTGTGATAAAGCAAATTAAGCCTAATTTGACAATGGGACCAGATTTCATACCGACACTTCTTGTTAGAGATTGTGCATCTGCTCTTGCTAGTCCGCTAACAATCATTATTAACCTGATACTTATAATAGCAAGCTTTCCTGATTTGTAGAAAACCTCGAGGATATGTCCTGCACATAAAAAAATTGTAAAGCCGAAATATCGAAGTATATGTAGACCTATCGATATTATCTCCAATTTATCTAAAATCTTGGAAATACTACTGCACAATTCATTATATAGCTCTGTGTGAAATTCTATCACCTCGACACCATGGCTTTATAATGAGGAGGATCATAACCGTGACGAACTTTATGAATAAGACTCAATTTATTAGTGAGGCCTTGGACCAATGTGGTCAGGTTGACGTAGTATACACTAACTTTACTAAGGCATTTGACAGACTTGACCATGATATTCTGTTACACAAGCTGGATATATTTGACCTTTCTAATTCGTTATTGTATTTGTTCAAATCTTACCTGCAAAATAGATTAGTTCGTATAGTACCGTGGTCATTGTTCTGAAAAATTCCTACAAGTGTCTGGTGTCCCTCAGGATTCGACGCTTGGGCCCCTTTTATTTGTTATGTTCCTGAATGATATTGAGTTTGTTACGTGTGGACTATTTGATATATGCGGATGACCTCAAGTTGCTATGTAAAATAGATACCGTCAGTGACTGTTAAAAATTACAAAGCGCGTTAGAAGCTATATATAGTTGGTGTTCTTGTAATAATTTACCCTTAAATGTAATGTTATGACATTTACTAGGAAACAAGCCCTCTCACTTTTACATATAAATTAGATGACTATATTCTTTGCAGGCCTAGTTATATAAAGGATCATGGAGTTATTTTCGATCCCAAACTATTGTTTACAAAACATATAGAAACCATTGCTTCTTCAGCATTTATATGCCTTGGTTTTATTATCAGGAACTCAAACGGGTTTGTCAATGTTTCTACTCTTCGATTGCTCTATACAGGGTGTCCGTGTTTTTTGTAGCAGGACTTTCACAATTTGTACTAAAAGTCCTTTAAAAAAAATCATATAAATATATAGGTATGTATAGGTGCATCGTTTTCGATTTGCAGTGTTCCAGTTTAAAAAGAGAATTGATTTTTCACTCGTAAAACGATAACCCCTTTTTAGACTTTGTTGAAACTTGGAAATTTTGTTTGTAATAATAATAATACTAATTTTCTCGCATAATTGAAATACGAGAAGTACTAGGACTACCACACAGAAGAGGAACAGTCTGGTCCAGCTCTAAAAAAGCCAAATCGTGAAAATGTTTTGTATGTCCTCACTCACGTGATCTAAAATGCAGAGTAGAGCATGTGTTTAAAAAATGTATGTAATGATCACCGATTTGATATTTGCATCAACTGTTAACCACATTATCTTTTTGTTTTTCCGAAATTAATTTTGGGGTAGCTCCAACCCCAAGTATAGTTTTTCATGTATGTTCATTAGGTATACATTGTAGGATTAACTGTTTGTTTTTTTTTATAGTAAAGGAAGAAGTTGGGTAGGAAACCCGTAACAATTTGGTGTCGGAAGTGGGATTTAAGTGGAAGTTTAATGGAATGGTTTAGTGGAACCCTGTACGTGGCATATCACCGCACTCTTCTCCTCGTCTCGACGTGAGGAAGAGAACGGTGTTATTCGCGAAGGACAATCTCGAACATTCTAGAACTCTATACGCGTGAGACAAAGAATCAAATGTGACATATCACCGCACTTGTTTAGACTATAGCAAGGCATTCGACATGATCAATCATGAACTACTTTTAGCAATATTACATTTTATTGGTCTTAGTCCCCTCTCTATAACCTTTTTCAGAAACTATCTATCTCATAGGTAGAACTCAAGGGGTAATATATAGAGGTGTATTGTCATCCATACAGCAAATTGGACGAAGTGTATCCCAAGGCTCAATTCTTGGGCCCCTATTTTATACTATTTATACAAGCAATTTCTTTTCAGTACTGCAATATTGTATGCTGATGATACGCAGTTACACAGGGTTTTTGAAAAAAAAAATATGAGGACATCAATTCAGGAAATAAATGCTGACCTGGATGCCTTGCTAAAAAATCTTTCTGATCATAATTTAATTACTCCATATAAGTCATCTGTTATGTTACTTTGTGTGTACAATTTGTGTGTTGTACTTGACAGTAAATTAAAGTTCACTCATTTTGCAAAAATCTTATTTAAAACTAAAAACATTATATCAATATAGGCATTTACTTGATGTGAAATTAAAAATACTACTCTGTGATTCCCTTGTTTTAAGTTATGCAAATTACTGTGACTATGTTTATGGTCCCTGTCTCTCTGTTTATGACTTTAATCGGCTGCAAAAATGACAAAACTCCGTTTCTATGGGATACAAAAATTTGACAGAATTTGATACACATTAGACAAAGTTAAATGGTTGAATATGTCAAACTGAAGAAAATTACAATAGAAATAAGCCCCCTATATTTTTGGAAGAAAATTATTAATCGTAGAAATATTCACAGTACAAATACTCTTCAAAAAACTGCTATTGACATTCCGAAACACGAAACAGCTTTTTAAAAAATCTTACTCATACCAGAAATCAAATCAATATAATATTTCTCTCACTAAAATATGTCTTCGTTAAATGGGAAATTAAACAGTTCAGACTCCCTCTGGTGACGTGTTATTGAATTTCAGCGAGACGAGTAACGAATATTTATTTGTTTACTATTTACTTGTATGGTTTCTTACATCTTATCATACCCTTGAGTATTTTTGTGAAATATACAATATAATAATAATTTTTTAATACTTTTGTTGTTACTAGTAGTGAATATTTTGTGAATATATCTAAAAAACTAAGACTTCTCTTTGTGCTTTTTATACGTAATATAAACGGTACAGTAAAAATTTGTGCATACCTACGTATTGAATTTTTAAAAAACCTAGTTAACTTCAGTTAAAGCCGAGAAAGTTAAAAACTAAATGTACATTTTATTATTCTAGTTTATAATAGGTTAATAAATATAAAGATTTTGTAAAAATTTAGGTTAGGAGGGCTAGGTTTTTTAAAGTTTATGGCACAGTACAAACACTAACTTGAGTGTTTGTTTATATACTGTACATGTGTATTGTTTGTTTATTGCAACTTATTTATATAAAAAGTAGTGTTCCAAGTGAATTAGAAAAACATTAAATATGAGTAAAAAAACTGTGCATAATACGAACTGTTATGTCTATGGTTGCCATTCAAGGAAAAACATCGATAGGTCAATTCATTTTCACTATTTTCCAAAGTAAGGTGATTTTGTTTATACCACTAACAGTTTAGGCTTAGTTGAAAAAGCGAATAGAAGAAAGGAATGGATCAAAGCTTTACTGATGGGTAAACCAGTGACCCCAACTGTGCGTGTATGTTCCTTACACTTTAAATATGAGGACTATTGTGGAAAAGGTAGGATTATGTTATTTTAATACTGTATTTAATTCAATAGATTCAATTTTTTCAGGTGTTGTTAGTTCACGGTTAAAAGGATCTGCCGTTCCTTCATTGAGGTTACCACAGAGGAAACATTTTCAAGCCACAGAAATGAGGAAAAACTATCGTAGCGAACGCTTGGAGAGAAGAAATATGCTACGAGAGCAACACAGGAAATCAAAATCATTGGTTGAAGAAAATATTTGTCAGATGGAAGTAGAGGACAAGGCAGACGGTATTAACATTCCAGAACCACGTAAAGTTACACTAGAGAACCTCAATGCTGAAGAACGTGATTGTGTTGAAGGTTTATTACTGCTTCATCCTACTGTTGAAGTGACAGCTTCCTCAAAAGCCACTCAAGTTACAAGTGGTGATTTTAGTGTAACTTTCTCTTCTTTTGTCAAGGACGAAAAACTTTTAAATTCTTTAACGGGAATTCCCACATTTCAGTTACTTGATTCTCTAACAAGTTTGATTACAAAATTTTATCCCGATAAAAGGGCAACAAAACTTTCAGTTACAATTTATGAAATTAAAAATGGGCATTAAATTTATAGTGTTAGCGTTTCTATTTAAAGTCACACAACCAACAGTTCGGACAATTTTAGCACATATGTGTCATATCTCGCCAATATGCTACAGTCTCAAGTAAGATGGCCATCATCGCAGGAATGTAATCAAAACATTCCCATCGCATTTACAAATTTTGAAACTGTCAGAGTCATTCTTGATTGTACAGAAATCCCACTTCAGAAACCATCCTGTTTATGTTGTCGCATAAGAACTTATTTGCATTATAAAGGTGGTCAGACATTAAAAGTTATGATAGGTATTACTCCTGGTGGCTTAATTAGTTTTATGTGGAAATGTTATATGGGGGTAGGGCCAGTGATAAAGCCACTTTTGAACCTCATTAAACAATTAGAAAAATCAGAAAGTATAATGGTGGACAAAGGATATTTAATAGACGATATATGCAATCGCTATGGAATTAATATAATACGCCCATATTTTTTAAGAAAAAAAGCAATTTTCAACCGAGGAGGCTCTTAGAAACGTTGAAATTTCGAGGGCGAGAGTTCATATTGAACGAATAAATCAAAGAATAAAAACTTTTCAAATATTTAGAACTGCGGTACCTTGTCACATTGTTAATAAAAGAGATGAAATATTTATAATTGTTTGCGCCATGGTAAATCTTGAAAAACCAATTTTATCTGATAAAAAATGTTTGAAATAAATACTTTATTTGATTTTAAGGGTGCTTTTTAACTAAATAATATAGAGCTTAGCAAAATGCAGGGTTATAATAGCACAATATTGTATTTTTTTATATATTTTTAGGTATTAACAATATTGTGTGAAACTAACTACTCTGATAATTTAAGGTTGCCATATTTCTTGCCCTGATCAAATTAATACTGTTTTAGGTACAGAAATCTCGAAAACTAAAACACAGAACAAATGTAATATGAAAAATAAAGTAACTTTTAAAAAGTGTAACATACAATATTTTTTACTGTATTAGAAAGGTTTTTTAAGCTAATATAAATCAAATCTCCTACAATTTATACCAATGAAGTCATTAGTCCGCAATTAGCTTAAACAACCTTTCTAATACAGTAAAAAATATTGTATCTTACACTTTTTAAAAGTTACTTTAAATTTCATATTACATTTGTTCTGTGTTTTAGTTTTCGAGATTTCTGTACCTAATTTGATCAGGGCAAGAAATATGGCAACCTTAAATTATATTAAAAGTAGTACATTTATTGTAAATTATGTGAAACGCATGAATTTTTGAATAAATAATCAATTATTATTTCTGTTTATTTATACAACAATCCAACAGTGTAGGGAAAAATAAATAGCACATAGTAGGTACATAAATAATGTGATTAAAATTTTAAAATTATTAACAAGATATAACTAAACTACAAGTAAATAATTTCAATTTTACCACGACTAGAAATATTTAGAAGTATGTAAATATTCAAATGACTCCCTGCTTAAATACGCACTACTTCGGAAACAGCTGATTTTATTATTACTCGTTCCACGACTGGCGATTGCAGCGCTCCCTTCAAGGTCGTGGTAATTTTATTTCCCAAAAAAAACTAGTTTATATTATATTTAATGACTAGTGCACAAAGCTAGATTTATGAAGTTACCTATATTATTTATTTAAAGTTATGTTACGATTGTTAGGTTAAACTATTGTTCTTTTGGATATGTATGCGGTATTGTAGGTGTATGTATATGTGGTATACAAAGAATGTAAATTAAATTTTCCGTTTGCTAACTGGTCCACACCTTTATTTTATTATTTTTTTTCTTTTTCTTTTGGGGCGTGTTTTTGAATTTGGTCAATAAATATTATTATTATTATTAAAATATGCAGACAAAGTTAGAAAAATTGGAGAATACATTAGAAGAAAAACTAGAGGAGCAATCCCATAAAGATGAAACACAAGTAGAAGAGAAATTGTTAGCACAAAAAAGAAAATAGACGAAGAAATAAACTTGATTAGAGAAACCTGCGAAGAGCTTCGACATAAGATAGACAAAGGAGTGTGGAGATGCCCTGGACTCCCTGGCCAGACAAAGGGAGGTGGAGTTGGTCTGGGTTCCTGGCCATAAGGGAATCCCCGGTAATGAGACGGCTGACTTGCTAGCTCGTCTTGGATCTGGGGCACCGTGCCAGGGACCCGAACCCTTTTTGGGAATTACGCGAGGTAGTATGAATAGTGCCCTTAATAAATGGGCCTATCAAACACTAGGAGGGAATTCGAGAAGGAACGGGGGATGTAGACAGGCCCATGACTTATTCAATGAACCTAATAAATCTAGAACGAAGTGGCTGCTGAGCCTTAGTCGAAGGTCCCTGAACCAAATGGTGGGGATAGGATACTGTGCGGCTCTTGGAAGACTAAGATATAGAATCTTTGGCATCGAGGAGCTGCAAAGGGAAGAGATGAGGGGCCTACCATGGACCAGGATCCTGGCGTTCATTAGGGCGTTGGGTAGGTTCGAGGAAGGCCGAGGACGAATAGTGGAGGGGTGATGGGATGCCAGGGTAGGCAAAAAGGGCCCACGTGTGGCCTACTTGCCAGGCTAAGGCCGCCCGCACTTTACTACTACTACTAAGATAGACAAAATAAGAAAGGAGGGCGTAATTAAACCAGATGAATCTGTTATCCGAACTCAGAAATCGAAGCCCCCTGAATTCGATGGCAAGATTTCTTGGAGTGTATATCTGCATCAGTTCGAAAAAGCAGCTGCGGCAAACGAATGGTCTCATTGTGAGAAAGGTACTGCTCTGATAGCTGCTCTACGATGGCAAGCTCTTGAAGTCTTTTAAGTTCCTGCCGGGCAGCAGAATAACTGCGACATTCTAAAACAAATATGGAAATGAGATATGGGGATAAGCACCTGTAGCAAGTGTACCAGGCACAATTGAAAAATCATCACCAGCAGAGTGGAGAGAATTTACAACATTATAAGGCCGATATTGCTCGACTGGTTCAATTGGCTTATCCAACAGCCCCATTCGAATTCTTAGACCACCTCTCCATCCAAATTTTTACTGATGGTCTAAGGGATTACGAAACATAGCAGGCACTACGACTCGCTAGATCTAAAACTTTGAACGACGTCTTCTCGTATGCACTGGAGTTCGAGACAGCAAAAATGGTCTCCAGGGGACATGTTAAAGTACGGACCACCAGTGATAACAGCGATAATATGGGAAATAGAGACATAATCAAAACACTAAAGGAGGTCATTAATAAACTCAATCCAACTACTAGGCCAAAGAGAGAACAATCTGATTCAAAGAGATCGCCCACTTCAATGTTGGAACTATAGACATCTAAAAAGACATTGTAGTCGCCAGTCGCACATCAGCAAAGGCGCGACTCCCAGGCGGCAACCATACAGGAAAACTAAGTTAAGCCAGCTTGACGAGGCCAAAGCTGGCTGCATCCTTTTATCATGCCCCACGAGAAGAAGTTACGTTATCACGTCTCCAGAACTCTGACTCCTTGCTTATAAGGCATTATTTTTGGTCGTATTTTCCTTATGGTAATCGACACTTGTACGGCCGGATATTATTGGTACTTGGCGTATTAAGAACCCTGCTAAACGATATGTCCTTACAACAGCTAATGGATAACAACTGCCAGCCAAGGGAGAATGTGAGCTTGAAATGGAATTAGGATACGTCAAGTTCAAACACAGAGCCCTGGTAGCAGATCAGATAATGTCATACTAGGACTAGGCTTACTACGAGCAAAAACGAGCAAAACTTAGATTTGAATGCTGGTACGCTACGGTAATGGGTGATGTAGTGCCAGTACCTGAACCGCCATTTATAGTGGACACGGATGCAAGCAACATTGGAATTGGCGGAGTTCCCAAGTACAGGATAGTGAAGAGCGAGTAGTTGGCTATTTCAGCAAATCTCGTTACTCGGAAAGAGTTACTTGCCATCGTCAAAAGCCTAGAACACTTTCATAAATACCTGTACGGCCAAGAATTCCTCATAAGAACGGATCATGCTTCCCTTAAATGACTACTACAGTTTAAAAACCCAGAAGAATAGATGGCCCAGATGGCTGGAACGACTGCAAGATATCACTTTGTTGTCGAACATCGAGCAGGCAGGAAACATGGAAACGCAAAGGCCTTTCTAGGAGTCCTTGCCCGGCCAACTGCAAACATTGTAGTAGTCTTGGAAGAAAAGAGAACATATCATATGTTTCTTGCAAGGAGGTGGCAGCCCCACCTGAACATATGGAGTTCAGCGGAGATTCGGGAAGACCAGCAAGCTGACTATGACATCAACCCTTACTAGACTGGAAAGAAAACAACCGACCCTCTTGGGCTAAAATCAGTAGTAAAAGCCCAATATTAAAGTACTACTAGGCCCAATGAATATCCCTGGTTTTGGAAGATGGAGTCCTAAAAAGAGCGTGGGAGAACAATCCCGGATCAAGGAAGTGCTGCAAGAAGTACTGGTGGTTGCCATTTCGGTGTCAATAGGACTCAACAGAAGATTAGTGGGCGTTTTTACTGGTTGAGCTGTAGAACGGATGTAGAAGATTGTGTCAAAAATTTGATATATGTGCAGGCACCAAGGGACCGAAGACCCGTTCCAGAGGCAATATGCGGCAGTACATCATGGAAGCACCGTTTCAGAGGATTGCTATTTATATCGCTGGCCCCTTTCCGAAAACTCAGGGTGGAAACCGATATCTACTAGTAGCCATAGACTACTTCAGCAAATGGTCGGAAGTATACCGCCTTCCCAATCAAGAGACCACTACCATTGCGGAAGCGCTAATTAACAACCTGTTCTGCAGATTTGGTGAACCTATGGAACTACATTCTGATCAGGGCAGTAATTTTGAATCAGGTGTGTTCAATAAGGTCTGCGAGCTTATAGGAATCCGGAAAACAAGGACTACATCACTGCATCCCCATACAGATGATATGGTGCGACGTTTCAACGCCACGTTAGAAACCAATCTGAGGAGGTGAACAAGTACAAGATGAGACTGAGGCAAGCTTATTCCGCTCTTCCTGTTAGCTTACCGCTCAGCTGTCCATGAAACGACTGGGAAGATTTCCGCACGGATTATATTTGGGAGAGAGCTTCACCTTCTATCAGATTTGGTATTTGATCGTCCTGCAGAACAGTAGTTTACAGATCGAGACACTTATGTCGATGAGCTAGAACGAAGAATAGCATTCATGCACGACCTAGTCAGATCTCGGTTGCGACTAGAGAGCGATTGCATGAAGACTCGATACAACGTCCGAGCCAGTTCAGTCGGATTCCAACAGGGTGACCTCGTGTGGCTGTACAACCCCACGCGGAAGATCACCTAAACTGCAGAGCCGGTGGGAGAGTCCCTACACCATTATCAAAAGAACGTCGTCTACCAGATACAGCGGACCCCCAAGAGTAAGATGAAGATCGTCCACCTTGAGCGTCTATCCTCGTATAGAGGTGCTTCCAATATCGGGGTGATCGGTCTAAGGAGGGGGCAGTGTCGCAGAATTTGTTCCGATCGCACCCAATTTGGTGGCTATTGGATGCACGACACGCTAGATTTGCCCCGATCGCCCGCGCAAGGCTGGTAAACTGATAAACGATGATGTAGTCGATCGAGCCCCTCCAGAATGAGATCCAGAGCCACTAGGAAATACTTAAAAAGATTCGTTTTGCCTATATAAGGAAAACAAGCGGACAGAGCGGGACAGTTTGTCGTTTGGATATTTCGATGAGATCAGCTGGAGATTTAGAGAGATTTAGTAGTGATTTATTAAGTAACAATTAGTTTACTTGTATTTACTATTCAGTGGTCTACAGAGTGTTTAATAATTGATCAGTAAATAATTATTCAGTTAACTTTTTTTTTGTAAAAGAAGAAGTTGGGTAGAAAAACCCGTAACAGTATTAAACGGAAATTTGAACTGCCAACTTTTTAGCTGTCCCAAGTGTGCTGATTACAGCCTATCTGATGTTAGCGCTGATTACTGTGGTTGACATTTATTCCAAAATGATTTCGTATTGATTACACCGCTTTAATTATTTATTTTTTGTTCTGTTATTATTTAGCGATTCTGCAGCTCTGCAGCGCTTTTTATTGAGTAGACATTAAAACCAACGTTATTGACCTAAATATGGTACGTCAAGACTCGGATTGCGGGATTGTTGATCACTGAATAGGTTTTTTTTACAATCTGTTTTTAAGAGGTCTCTTTAGGTATCTTAAAACTAGTTTCAAAATAACTCTAGTTGTAATGATGTGGCTTGCACCAGTTTTCTTGGAAAAAATCTAGTTTTTTGTATGCCCTAAATCATATTTTTTGACACGAATAAACTAAGCATTAAAACACAAAGGAAACAAAATAAATATAGGTGTCCTAGAAGTGGCGAATTATTTTATTAATTTATACACATTTATACTTTGTTTCTAAAAATAATTGATAATAACTGTAAATTTGGGACTAAGAAATTGCATTTTAAGTTAAAGCCTTCTAAAGGAGTCATTTTTAAAGTGTCTTAAATATTTTGTTTGTTTTAAATAGAACGGTAATATATTTTTACTGTATTAGGAAGGTATTTTAAGCTAATATATATCAAATCTCCTACAATTTCTATCAATGAAGTAATATATTAGGAATAGATCATAGAATTATATTATAGAATTATAGAATAGATATTAGAATTAGATAGGAATTGCAGGAGATTTGACATATATTAGCTTAAAATACCTTTCTCATAGAGTAAAAAATGTTACAAAAGCTAATAATAAAGAATATATGGGTAGATATTGTGGGTGTAATTCAACGCTGGTTGGAGCTTTAGTCACAGAGTAGTTAGTTTCACACAATATTGTTAATACCTAAAAATTATAAAAAAGAACGGTAACATATTATATATATTTAAGCATAAATTTACTGGCGAATTTAACGACACACTGGATTTGCAAAATGGTATATAAAATTTGTTTTTCTGTCTTGTGTTGACACCGTGCATACTCCTAACTAATTTATAATCACATATATTTTTTAAAATGTTTACACATGGCTCATAAATAAAAATATTAACTAAAGTTAAAATTTTAACATCTATCTCTACAACAGTGTATTATTAAAATTGGCCATGCATCTTACAATTGTTTTCTGAGCTATAAGTACATCAGAAGCTAGAGTGGAGCTCCAATAAACCACCATACCTCAAACGAGAACCTACTTGGGCGTAATATAAAAAGGTAAGTTGTTCCTTTGTCATAATGGGCCTCAGATTTCTAAAAAGGTAACAGATCGAATTCAATTTCGGGGTTAAATTTCTACAGTGAGGTTTCCAATTTAAGCACTCATCAATGATGATTCCTAGAAATTTAATTTGTTCTACTTAATATTTTCATTTATTTGAACATTTAGATCAGAACACACCTGTCTGTTATGAAATCTAATCATCTGTGTTTTGCATTTGTTAAAGTAGTTTATTACAGTTGCACCAACTAGATACTATTTGTAATTGACTATTACATTTACTTTCCGATTGTTTGTCTGATTTATCTAACACAAGCAAATATGTGTCGTCTGCATACATTACAAGGCATGTATCATGTGATAATTTTTTCGAGCTCATTTGTATACATAAGAAATAGAATTGGACTAATAACTGATCTCTGGGGAACACTTATTTTTATATAACTACATCCTGAACTGATTATGTTTTAAAAATTATTATTTATATTTGAGATACTTACAAATTGTTCTCGATTGATCGAAAAAGGACTCTAAACACTTGTGTGCCGCTCCCCTTATACCGTATAAGTGTAATTTTTCTAATAACCTTTGATGATCCACACGATCAAACGTCTTATTAAGGTTAAATTTCGATTGGGCTTTCGCCTCCTTCTATGAAATTAATTATTTTTTGATAAAATGAATATACAGCTGAATTGTTTGATTTATTTGGACGGAAACCATGATAGTTGTTTATAATTATATTATATTTGACTGTAAATTTTAATAGCCTATGTATGAATACTCAAATATTTTTGAAAATCTTGAAGGAATCGTGACAGGTCTGTAATTGAGGATCTTGCTGCAATAATGACGCAGCTCCAAAACTGTTTAATTTAAGTAAAACGAAAAAAACGTTGTAGACAGTAATTTTATATCAGATATCAGTTTTTTGTTTTCGAGTTACAAAAGGGCATTAGTAAAGTGTAATAAATACCATAAAACTTATACTAATTAATAAATATGAAGTTGGTAATTTTTTTTTACTGGAGCTACATCCTTCTTGCATCAAAATATCTTTTTCCAGATGCTAAAAGTTTCTTTCGTTTATTTCTAGCCCATTGTGATTTATCAGTCGACTTTCTAGTTTTTAACTTCCAAATCAGCACTTTCACTACTTGATGTATTATCGGATGTATCTGCTACGTATTCATCACTAGAACCACCAATATAAGGTTCGGATTCACTACTCAACACTTCCATATTGAATATATTAAAATACAATCAAAATCACTGCATCGGCCTCGATAATCCGAACACCGAAAATTTATACCCTGTTCGGATTCACGAAGCGTTCGGATTATAGTATGTAGACATTTTGAAAGGGATTTTTCGAAATAAAACAAAAATATTTTACATTATAATGTATTTATTTAAGTATGTACGTTAGATGTAGGTTAGATACAATGCTATTAATCACACTTTTTTAAAGAATTCCAATATAGTGCTAGTGCGTCATGTGTTTTCTTTTCTTTGATGTTGAGGCCGTGATGAAAATTTGAGACGCCAACACAATAAAATGGCGGAACTGCGTGCGGGTAGACGAAAAAGCGATACGTGTATTATCTAAAACGCACTGCGTGGCACTAGCGAGACAGAAACTGTGAGAAACTACGGATGCACAGGGGTAAGGGGGTCGTTCGGATTATAGAGGCGTTCGGACTAGCTGGGGTACGGATTATCAAGGCCCTGCTGTATTATTAGGAAGACGATAGTCGAATACGTGATGCAAACAAACAAACGACTAACCTAGTAACAGTAGTAACCCTAGTAACCTAGAAGGAATATCTGATAAATATCAAAACAAAATTCGTTGCGCATTGGGAGCAAGAGTGACGCAGCTCCTTGGAGCTACATCTCTGTTGCATCAAATGGTGTGTGGCGCATCTCCATTATTTGCTATTAAAGTATATAAAATCATCGGATCTGCGTCGATCTTGCAGCAAAGAATGTTAAATGTCTGTTACTATCTATCTGGCACATAACCCTATATCTGTCATAAAACGGAGCTGCGTTGTTCTTGCTGCAAAGTCCTCAATTGTCCATAACTTGTGGATCACCTTTTTTGTGAAGGGGATCAACTTTGCCTTTTTTAGTTTATTAGGAAATATTCCTGACTCAAATGATAAATTAACTAAATAAGTAATTGGTTTTATAATAATGGGTATCACTTTTTTAATTATAAAGAACGGCACTTCATCGGGCCCTCAAGAGTTATTTTTTAATTTATTTTCTATTAAATGTAATAAATCCTAAGTTTCGAACAGTTCGAGAAAAATAATGGAGTAATACTGTCATTTATATGATTAGGATTTTTTATTGTATTCAGCGGAGCATTTTGGAAAAAATCGTTTAAAGCCGAAGCTACAGATTCGGGCTTGTTGGATATTAAATTATTTACTATTAGATTAATATTTTCCTTTGATTTTTGTTTTATTAAATTGGTTATTATACTCCAAGCTGCTTTTGACCAATTATCAGAATGAATTATTTTATTTTCAATTATGAAAACAGTCGTAAGCTGTATCTACATTACACAGATCATAATGTTCATACCAAGTTTCTTTACTGAAAGCAAAACAGAAACTATTTATATAATTTTTACCAATATTTTTAACAAACTCAAAATACTTGTTCCATCATTGATGCTTAATGAATATATTTGGAAAAGTACTGTTCTGTGATCTAAAATGATATTGTCTACCACACAAGCTAAACTCGTATCTGTCGCGTTGGTAAAGACATGATCAATTATAGTAGAAGTTGCCTCAGTGAGACCATTAAAAGCAAGCAACATATTTGTAGGTTTTTTAAAATTAACAGATTTTTTTTAATTCTGTGACGAATCCAAATTAAAATCTCCACATAAGATTATGGGAACGTTAGGCTTATAAACATATTCCAAGACACTTAACAATCTAACTAAAAATACTACAATATCTCCCGAATGAGTTATATCTAACAGTTCAAAATCACAGTCATAAACTTTGTAGCATTATTTTTCCAACTAGTAGCACATACTTCAAAATGCTTTTCCAAACAACATTTTTTCAAATCAATATTTTTGACAATTAAATTTGCCTTAGAATAAATAGCTCTTTCAAACTGTGTACGACAGAAATAAGATGTTAAGGAGAATTTGTTTATATACTTTAATTTTATGTCATCCACTTTTGTACGTGTTTCTGTTAAACATAAAAAAATATTGTTAAAATTGTCAATATCCAATTCTAACAAATTCAACGAATGTGAGTTTAAACTTTGGACATTCAGTAAGAGAATGTCTGGTTTGAACATTACTACTACTTACTGGCAGATACAGTTGACATGCGTTTCTGAAAAAACGGCAAATACATGCACCATCAGGCAAAATTTGGGGATCCATGGCTTACCCAATGTTGTCTTTGTAAATTGTGACCTTAAATGATGCATAGATACCTGGTTGTTTCGGTGATAACTCTTCACATATGACCGGGGACAGTATTTCTAAGCAGTACTTCTAAATCTGTAGTTGATGTTCCTGGATTATTTCTGCACACATGTAACTGAACATATTTTTGTACACCTTTTATACTTGGCTCCTTATTGTTCCCTACCACAACTTTCCTTGATTTTAAAGATTTACGTTTAAAGACGATCTGTTCCCATTGTTCCCCATTGCTATCCATCGTCTAATGATTTGTAGATACGGGTAAAACTTCAGTTGCGTTGGATTTTGTAAAGTTAATTATTTGGCTGATAACTGTTTAGGGACCATCCATAAATTACGTCACACGAATTTTAGGACTTTTTAACCCCTCCCTCCGTCACAGGTTGTCACATTTTCAGAACCCCCTCCCCCTTGATGTGACATCACACATTTTTCAAATGTATGTATGTATGTATTTAAAAATGATCAAAAGAAAACAGTTATTTTTTTTTTTTACTTTTATTATATAATCTATATATAAGCCTGTGAGGATCATAAAATTATTACGTGCTGTGTATGTAAAGCAAATTATCTGCATTCATGTGTTGATCTAACTGTCGCTGAACTAAGAAGTCTCAAGTCCAAGAAAAATTTGAATTGGTCTTGTCAAGACTGTTTACAAGTTGGCGATAATATTAATGACTTGAAAGCTTTGATCATAACTCTACGTAAAGAGATTGAGAGTCTTAAATCAATTAAGACTGCATCTGTATGTGAATGTAATTCTGCTGTTGATTTTGAGGCTATTGTGCAGGAGATTTCAGATAGAAATGCTCGCAAGAATAATCTTATTTTTTATAGTATGCCCGAAAATTTGTCCACAGATCATAATGAAAGAATTTTGCACGATCAGCAACAGGTGTCCAAAGTGTTAAATTTTGTGTTACCTGAATCTGGGTCTGATTTGTCGGCCAAACCGATAGTTAGGTAAATTTAATGCCGCTAAATCCAATCCTCGTCCGCTAAAAATAACGCTTCCTTCCGAACATGCCGTACTTAACATTATACGTCGAACCTTTAAATTGAAGGATTTGAGAGATCCTAAAGACATCAGAATTTCACTTGATAAAACTCCAAGGCAGCAACAATATTACAGAAAACTCAGAGATTAACTTTCAATGAGAACTGCAGAAGGTGAAAGCAACCTACGTATTAAATATATACGAGGAGTATCACAGATAATTTCGTCAAACTAGATCGGCCCAACAGAAGCAGTGATTTTACAGTATATCTACAAAATATGCGAGGTATTAATACGAAACTTCAAGAAATTTTTACATCATCTTGTGACATTAATTATGATTGTATTGCTTTGGTTGAAACGTGGTTAAAAATGACGTTTCGGCTAATGAAATATTTCCTGAATCTTATACTGTTTTTCGACAAGATAGAGATTTTGAATCAACTAACACTTCCCGTGGCGGTGGTGTTCTTTTGGCTATTAATTCAGAATTCAATGCAACTTTGATAGACAATAGTAATATTAATAGTGTGTTCCCTTTAATAGATGTGTTAGGTTGTAGAATTAAGTTAGATGGTATGAATTTATATATTTATGTGATATATGTTCCACCTCAAGTTAACAATTTAGACCTTGAGGCTTTTCTAGAGATGTTGCAGCTTAGTCTTATTGATGTTAATAAGTGTATTATGGTGGGCGATTTCAACGTTTCTAAATTTGTTGATTTAGATAAAACTGATTTTAAAACTAAGACAGTTTTAAACTTTCTGAAGTTTAATAACTTCCGACAATATAACACAATTCTTAATGCTTTTAATAAGATATTGGATTTATGTATTTCTGACATGGAATGTGATGTGTCTCGTGATTCGGTACCTATTGTGAATGAGGATGATTATCACCCGTCGCTATCAATATTAATCAATTTAAGCAGCAAGTTAAGAAATTTCCCCACAAATATTAATAGCAACAGATCTTATAATTTAAAAAAAGCGAATTTTATTGGTATTTATCGAGCTTTATTTCATACAAACTGGGAATTCTTAAGCAACTTTAATGATATTGACTCTGCCTGTACTGCTTTTTACGAAGTTATTTATAGCATTTTAGATCAACATGTACCTGTATATAAAATGTATAAACGTAGATATCCATCTTGGTACACTGCTGATATCATTAATAACATTAAACTAAAAGCTTATTATTATAATAAATATAAAAAATCGCAGAATAATTTATTTTTTCAAGAATACAAGAGACTAAGATCTTATATCAAAAATCAATTATCTAATGCGTATAAAAATTATTTGAATTCGATACAAAACAATTTTGTAATTAACGCAAAGAGTTTCTGGTCTTTTATTCAGAATAAAAAACGTACCTACTACACGTACACCATCTAACATGTTACTAGATGATCAGAATTTTGATAATCCTATTCAGATAGTAAATAATTTTGCTAATTTTTCTAGTGTATACTCTACTGATCTAGCTAATGACTTTGATATACCGTATAATAACATTCAAGTTTTTAATGTGCAAAAATTTGATGGATATTCGAAATTCTATTAAGAGATTGAAAAATAAAATGACTTGCGGCGATGATCTAATCCCTAGTTTTTTAATTAAGGACTGTTCTGGCGTATTTTGTACTCCACTTCTTATTTTATTTAATCTCATGTTGTCAACAGCCACTTTTCCTGTCATGTGGAAAGTGACAAGAGTTTGCCCTGTTTTAAAAAGTGTAAACTAACTTCTAACATAAAGAACTATCGACCTATAGCCATTTTGTCAAATTTTGCAAAGGTTTTTGAAATGACATTATATGCATATATCTATAACAATGTTAGTACCTGCATTTCTTCTAATCAACATGGGTTTGTTGCACGGCGTTCTACTGTAACTAATCTAGTTGAATTTACTCAGTTTGTTTCAGACCATATTGATAGAAAAGGCCAAGTAGATGTAATATATACAGATTTTGAGAAGGCTTTTGACAAGGTAAATCACTCTATATTAATACAGAAATTGAAATCATTTGGTTTTGATGATTCTTTGCTACTACTCACAAAATCTTATCTTGAGCGTCGTGAGTTATATGTGTCATATAATGGATACCGTTCTAATATTTTTTAGCTCCTTCTGGGGTACCTCAAGGGTCTAACTTGGGACCACTTCTGTTTATTCTTTATATTAATGATTTATCGTCATCTTTGCAGTGTAATCTCCTTTTTTCGCAGATGATCTAAAGATTTATCGTAACATTAACTGTTATGGTGATTGTCGAGCATTGCAAGAACTTTTGAATGCAATACAGGTGTGGTGTATAGAAAACATGGTTTCCATAAATATTGATAAATGTAAAGTTTGCTCTTTCAGTTTAAAGAAAAATATAATTTTATTTGATTACAATCTTGATTCAAAGCCATTGACACGCAGCAGTAATATTAAAGACTTAGGGGTAATATTTGATGCTAAACTCTCATTTTCTGAACATATTAATACATTCTCAAGCACCGCCTTTAAAACTTTGGGCTTTACTGTCCGTAATTCTACATCGTTTAACAATATTAGTGCTTTGAAATGTTTATACTATTCTTTAGTCCGTTCTAGATTAGAATACGCTAGCCTTGTATGGTACCCATGCTATCAAGTTAATATTCATCATCTTGAAGGTGTTCAACGTCACTTTTTAAAATTCATGGCATATCGTGTAGGATAAATATTTTTATCCTGCTAGAGGATTTGATCATGGCCTCCTGTTGCAGAGATTCGATATTAAATCGTTGCAGTTGAGGAGAGTTCTCACAAGTCTATCTTTCTTGTTTAAAATATTTCATAACCTCATTGATTCACCAGAAATTTTAAAAATGTTCTACTTACGTGTACCTAGGCCAAAATCTCGTGATGATTGCATGTTTTACTTTCGTAATGCTAGAACAAATGTCCTTACGAAATCCCCTGTATACACCATGTCAATTAATTTTAATCAAATTTCTCGTTTATGTGACCTAAATTTTGATACACTCAAACAATTATTATCAGTTAGTTCTCAATTTTTTGGAAGCGATTAACTGGCCTCATTCATGTTATGCTATAGCTTTCAGACTGATTTAGTTTAGTAAATGTTAAATATTATTAGTAATTAAAATTAAGTACACTGTTACTTCATTACTTTGTTATAACATGTTTTGTCCTGTAATTGGAATGTCTATTCTGTTGGGCAATAAATGCATTATTATTATTATTATTATTATTATTATTATTATTATTATTATTATTATTATTATTATTATTATTATTATTATTATTATTATTATTATAATCTTTAATAAAATCAACATAAAATCAAATATAATACTTTCACAGCACGTCTTCCGAAAATTTGGGAGCTTCTGGGGAATTCTTGCACAGCTGATATGAAAAATTTGTGTATTTTGATACTAATGAGGTACTAAACGAAATTTAACTTTGTAATTGGAAAAAATGGACAAGTACAAGAAAAAGTAAAAATGTTTAAATGTTCTTATATCCACTAACAGTATCATGGTAAAGTGCAAATAAGGAGCGGAGATGGGGTGATGCAAGACTCGGATTAGCTAGATTTTTCAGAAAAAGAGTATATGGTTTAAATATCATTTTGCTTTGGTATATTATTATTTATAGTTCGTTAATGTTGATTGTTTCAACCTCTCGAAAATATTTGAAGATAGACCGTGTTTGACATATGTAGGCAGAAAATGAAAAAGCATATTTATTTATTTATTTATAAAGCTGGTATTACATATACATAGAAGTGTTTACACGCGTCAAATAACAAGAGTAAAAAACTTAATATATTCACTACAAATTATATACCTAATTATTATTATACGTAAACATAAACATACTGTAACGGAATTTGCCCCACTCACACCCAAATCGACGACTGTGGTATCGCGAAACGAGAAATTGCCCCGATCGCCCCTACGCGATTCTGGTAAACAAACAAATAATGCCGGGGAATCGAGGCGCAACTGGAGAACTGGATAATAGACGAGAAGCGTTCGAGTCGTTCGGGAAATGGATCTAGAGATGCTAGAATATTCCTGGCATATTCGTTGGGTCTATAAAAGAAGAATAAATGGCCGAGTTAGTTAGTCTTGTATTACAGTCTGAATTGAAGTGTTTAGTTGGAGAGATCAAAGTGATTTAGATAGCGATTAATTAAGTAACTGTTTAGTTGAATTGTAATTAGTGTTCAGTAGTGTACTGAGTAGTTAATAAAGAAGTGATTAATTAACGGATTGTTTTTCTGGCAGTAAGAAAAAGACGGATTAGGAAATCTGTGACAATTTGGCGTCAGAAGTGGATTTAACTGGAAGTTTGAAGAACTTTCGGGAACCCTGTGTGTAAGTGGATTTAACTGGAAGTTTGAAGAACTTTCTGGAAGCCTGTGCGTGGGTGGAATAAAGACCCAAGTGTGACATATCACCGCACTCGTTATGACTTGAGGAAGTGAACGGTGGTATTCGCGAAGGACAATCTCGAACATTCTAGAACTTTGTACGGGAGTGAGACAAAGACCCAAGTGTGATATATCACCGCACTCGTCGTGACTTAAGGAAGTGAACGGTGGTATTTGCGAAGGACAATCTTGAACATTCTAAAACTTTGAAAGGGAGTGAGACAAAGAGCCAAGTGTGACATATCAAAGCACTCGTCGTGGCGTAAGGAAGTGAACGGTGCTATTCGCGAAGGACAATCTGGAACATTCTAGAACTTTATACCAAAGTGAGACAAAGACTCAAGTGTGGCATATCACTGCACTCGTTTCATTGTGAGGAAGGCAACGGTGATATCTAGAAATATATTCGTGGACATTCTAGAACTTTCCAAAGAAAATAGAGTGAATGCCTGTAACTAGAAGTCAAGTCAATATGGATGCAAAACTGGCGAAACTGTTAGAAATTATGCAAACGATGCAAGAACAGAAAAGTTGGAAGAACAACGACATAAAATGGACGACCAAGCGAAGACAATGCAAGAGAAATTAGAAGAACAGGGACAAACAATATAACAGGAAATGAGAGACCAGACGAAAGAAATGCAGGAGAAATTATAAAAGAAATTAGAAGAGCAAGGGTATAAAATGAAAGATCAGATACAGACAATACAACAGGAAATGAGAGACCAGACGAAGGATATGCAGACAAAGTTAGAAAAATTGGAGAATACACTAGAAGAAAAACTAGAGGAGCGGTCACACAAGTACAAGAGAAATTGTTAGCACAAAAAATGGAACTGGACAAAGAAATAAACCAGGTTAGAGAAGAGCTTCGACATAAATTAGACAAGATAGCAAAGGAGGGCGTAATCAAATCAGAAGGACCTGTTATCCGAACTCAGAAAACGAAGCCTCCTGAATTCGACGGCAAGGTCTCATGGAATGTATATCTGTGTCAGTTTGAAGCAGCAGCAGCAGCAGCAGCAAGCGAATGGTCTGATTATGAGAAAGCTACTGCTCTGATAGTTGCTTTACGAGGGGAAGCTCTTGACGTCTTACAAGGAGTTCCTCCTGGCCAGCAGAATAACTACGACATTCTAAAACAGCATATGGAAATGATATATGGGGATAAGCACCTGCAGCAAGTGTACCAGGCACAATTGAAAAATCGCCACCAACAGAGTGAAGAGAATTTACAACATCTTGAGACCGATGTTGCCAGACTGGTTCGATTGGCTTATCCAATAGCCCCGTTCGAATTCTTGGACCAGCTCTCCATCCAAGTTTTTACCGATGGTCTAAGAGATTGCGAAACCCAGCAGGCACTTCGACTCGCCACCCTAAAACGTTGAACGACGCTCTTTCGCATGCACTGGAATTTGAGGCAGCAAAAATGGCATCCGGTAGACATGTTAAAGTTTGGACCATCAGTAATAACAGCGATAATACGGGAAATGGAGACATAATCAAAACATTAAAGGAGGTCATTGATAAACTCAGCCCAGCTGCCAAGCTGAAAATAAAACAACCTGGTAGTCGAAGAGATCGCCCTCTTCAATGTTGGAATTGTGGGCAGACGGGACATCTGAAGTGACAGTGTAGGGCCCCAGCCGGATCAGCAAAAGTGCGACTCCCAGGCGACAGCTACAAAGGAAAACTAGGTTCAGCCGGCTTGATGGGGCAAAAGCCGGCTGCGTCCTCCTACCATGCCCCACGAGAAGAAGTTACGCTATCACGTCTCCAGGACTCTGACTCTTTGCTAGTAGAATGCATTATCTTTGGTCGTAGTTTCCCTATGGTAATCGATACTGGAGCGGCAAGAACTATTGTTCGGCCGGATATTATTCATGCTTGGCGTCAACCCTGTCAAACGTTATGTCCTCACAACAGCAAATGGACAACAATTGCCAGTCAAGGGGGAATGCGAGCTTGAAATAGAATTAGCAGACGTCAAATTCAAACACAAAGCCCTGGTAGCAGATATATCGGACAATATCATACTCGGACTAGACTTACTACGAGCGAAGGGGGTGAACTTGGATTTGAATGCTGGCACGCTACGGATAATGGGTGAGGAAGTAGTGCTAACGAACACCACTGAGAATAACGCTGTACGGAGGCTCGTTATTAAAGAAGATGTGGTACTACCTGCTCAGGCCAAAACCTTGGTTGCCACAGTTATAAATGGGTAAATGTCTTGCAGTGTAGGAGTCTTGGAACCCAGTAATCCAGATTTGTTCAGTAAGTCTATTGTCACCGGACGTACCCTGATCAAACCTGAGGAAACGACAATGGTACGGGTAGTTAACCTGAAAACCTTTCCACAGAAAATTACAAAGGTAACTGAAGTAGGAGTCTGTGAACCTGTTACCATCGTGCGAGAACTCAAGGCAATCAACGAAACGGAGAAGGTACCAAATAAGACCAGTCTACCAGAATGTGTCAGGGACATCGTGGATAGAGCCAAGGAAAGATTAAGAGAGGTGGTGTTGGAACAACTGGAAGAGTTGCTAAGTGTAACCCGAAGAAGTGCAGTCTGTTCCAAAATGAGGTTAGATACTTAGGTTACATTATTACTCCAAACGGTGTGAAAACAGACCCGGAGAAGACAGAGTGTATAAAGAACTGGCCGGTTCCTAAAGACATACATCAAGTTCGAAGTTTTCTCGGCCTATGCACATACTATCGACGATTCGTGCAAGGATTCTCGGATATTGCCAAGCCTCTTCATAAACTCACAGAAGACAACATCCTATTCCAATGGACTCCGAGATGCCAGCAAGCCTTTGAGACGCTGAAAGAGGCTCTCTGCACTACCCCGATTTTAACATACCCAATACCTGGACAACCATTTATAGTGGACACGGACGCAAGAAACATTGGAATTGGTGGAGTTCTTTCCCAAGTACAAGATGGCCAAGAGCGAGTAGTGGGCTACTTCAGCAAAGTTCTGTCAAGAGCCGAAAAGAATTACTGTGTGACTCGGAAAGAATTGCTTGCCATCGTCAAGAGTCTAGAACACTTTCATAAATACTTGTATGGCCAAGAATTCCTCCTAAGAACGGATCACGCTTCCCTTAAATGGCTCTTACAGTTTAAAAACCCTGAAGGACAGATGACCAGACGGCTGGAACGGCTGCAAGAATATCACTTTGTTGTTGAACGTAGAGCCGGCAGGAAACATGAAAATGCAGATGCCCTTTCTAGAAGCCCCTGTCCTGTCAACTGCAAACCCTGTAATAGCATTGAAAAAGCACATCTCATCAGTTCCTTGCAAAGTGGTAGCAACCCAACCTGGAGACCGATGGAGTTCAGCGGCGATTCGGGAAGACCAGCGAGCTGACTGTGACATCAAGCCTTTACTAGACTGGAAAGAAGCCAACAACCGACCCTCTAGGGCTGAAGTCAGTAGTAAAAGCCCAGCATTAAAGAGCTATTGGGGTCAATGGAATTCCCTGGTGTTGGAAGACGGTGTCCTAAAAAGAGCATGGGAAAACAATGACGGGACGGAGGTGAAGAAGCAAGTACTACACTCGAGGTCCCGGGTTAAGGAAGTGATGCAGGAAGTACATGGAGATACTGGTGGTGGACGTTTCGGTATCAATAGGACTCTACAGAAGATTAGGGAGCGCTTCTACTGCTTGAGTTGTAGGACGGATGTAGAAGATTGGTGCCGAAAATGTGACATATGTGCTGCCAGCAAAGGACCGAAGACCCGTTCCAGAGGCAAAATGCGCCAGTACATCGTAGGAGCACCGTTCCAGAGGATTGCCATTGATATCGCTGGACCCTTTCCCAAAACCCAAAGTGGGAACCGATATCTGCTAGTAGCCATGGACTACTTCAGCAAATGGCCGGAAGTATACCCCCTTCCCAATCAAGAGACCACAACCGTAGCAGAAGCGCTAGTCAACAACCTGTTCTGCAGATTGGGTGTACCCATGGAACTACATTCAGATCAGGGCAGACATTTCGAGTCAATCGCCTAAACTACAGAACCGTTGGGAGGGCCCCTACACCGTCATTAAAAGAATCAATGACGTCGTCTACCGGATACAGAGGACTCCCAGGAGTAAGATGAAGGTCGTTCATCTGGAGCGTCTGTCACGTATAGAGGTGTATCCGATCGGAACGATCGGTCCTAAGGAGGGGACAGTGTCACGGAATATGCCCCACTCACACCCAAACCGACGACTGTGGTATCGCGAAATGCTAAGATTGCCCCGATCGCCCCTACACGATTAAACAAACACAATGCCGTGGATCGAGACGGGACTGGAAAAATGGGGTGTAACGTACTTTCGAGGTTCGGTCGCAGATGCCGAACTAGTACAACCACTTTAATCAGTCCGGGTTCACTCGGTGGAGAAGTTATGTCCAAGGTTCAGGAATATTACAAGACTCGGTATTGAAAATAAAATATTTATTTCATAAAATAAAATGTCACCCTGTAAACAAATAATACTAATAATAATTCCCCAACATAAATAAAATAGGTCCTGAAATAATAATACAAAATAATAAATTAACAAAGAGGGCGGTAAGGAATGTACGGTGCAGACGCTGAGTGTCGCGGAAAGAGCCTGCTAAACACCCAGTGTCGAAGACCACGGAGACGACGTCGAGTACCGCGGAATAACACCTGCTAAATACTCGGAGTCGACGGAATACGGGTTAGACCTCGAGCGCCGCGGAGAGGGCCTGCTAAACGCTCGGAGTCGGCGGGATACGGGCAAGACCTGGAGCGCCGCGGAGATTACCTGCTAAACGCTCAGGATACCCAGAGGAAGGTAGGGTGCCGCGGAAGTTACCTGCTAAACACCCTGGGGTAGAGGAAGGTTGAGTGCCGCGGAAAGAGCCTGCTAAGCACTGCTGGTAAAGGCAATTTCGCCGGCTTTTATACAGAACGGCGGGTAGTGTCGTGTGCAAAAATCGCGATACGCTAAGCAATTTCAGGTACCGCGTGCGCCAAACAATTAAAGTACAGTGTGAGCAAAATAAAATAAAATAGGTTCGTTACATTCCCCCCTCTCTTCGTAAAAAAAAATAAACATTATTTTTTTTTTAGCCTAACATAACTTAACATTAACTAACATTAACGGAAAATATATACAGAAAAATTATCACATCATGTTAGTCTGGTAATTCCTAACACGGAGGATTCCTCCTCTTGCCGTGGAACAGCCAGCCATTTCGCCCCTTCCGCGGTGATCAGACGCAGCCGATATCGCTTGTGTCCAGGAATGACTGGCCGTCATATACTCCACCTCGGAATACGAACAGGAAGTGTTCCTTGAGGTGGCGACGGTGGCTTTGCTGGCGAAGGTATCCACCGCCCCGGCGGGACGGGTCGTGGTGTGGCCGGTAGCGGACTCACTAGGGGTGGTGGTGGTGTCACCGGGCTAGGCGTGTCGGGTAGTGGGGATGCATACAACTGCAACACCTCCGGACTGTGGCCAAACAGTTCCAACAAGCGAATATTGGTTGGCGTCTTTGGCTCCATGTCTGTAACAAAAGATAACTTAATGCGCTGGTTTAAGATCTTTGATGTGGATTCGTCTAAATTTACGCCCCGTCTGCTCATTCTTTAGATCGAATACCACCGGTGACCATACTTGGGTGATCAAGTATGGACCAGAATATTTCGGTGCTAATTTAGCGGCAAATCCTCGTACAGCGGAGGATAAAACATGCTCTCTCTTCATGACTCGGTCACCTAAGTGGCAGGTCCATTCTCTTCGACGTAAGTCGTAGTGCTTTCTGTGAACTAAAAGCTCGTCCCAAATTAATTCGTACGAGTTCGAATACGTCTCTCAGCTGGTTCAAACGATGGGAACGTTCTCTTATACTGGCTTCATTTTCATTCACAGGTTCCTCGGTTTGGACTTCTCGGAAAATACTCTTTGGCACCTCTAATTCTCGTCCGAAATTGAGGTACGCCGGTGAGAATCCGGTGGACTCATGACGTGCAGTATTGATGGCTAACATAAAATCAGGCAAATATCGGTCCCATTTTCTTTGGTCATTTTCACAAAACTGTGCAATCATAGTCTCTATGACTTTATTTGCTCTTTCGACGGGATTCGTTTGCGGCGTATACGGCGGAGAAAATAGTTGGCGGATTCCAAAGTCGGTTAAGAACTTACGCATTTCACGGTTTTTATATTGTACCCCGTTATCTGAAATTAACACCTTCGGACATCCAAATCGAGCGATAATCCTTTCGTGCAAGGTTCTGCTTACTGCAGCGGAGGTAGCTTTTCGTAACGGCTGGAATTCTATCCATTTAGTGAACTGGTCCTGAAAAACTACAATATATCGGTTTCCAGATGTAGAACGGGGTAAAGGGCCAATTAGATCGGTACTAACAGTGCGCCAAGGTCCTCCTTGAGGACGTGGTTGCATTTTCCTGGTGGTTGTAGCTGTGAATATTTATATTGCTGACATATCGGACATCGTCGGACATAATTAGCAATTTCTCGGAACATCCCAGGCCAATAGTAATATCTTGCTATTCGAGCAATAGTCTTGGCAACGCCTAAATGTCCAGCGGTCGGTTGATCATGGCCTTCTTGTAAAATCTCACATCGTCTTGGTGTAGGAATACACAGTTTCCAAGGATCAGCCAGTTCAGGTTCTGTGAAATCATATCTGTCGAAGAAGTGTCTGTATAGTTTGCCCTCTTTTATACAGTAATCGGAATTTTTGTCAGGATCTTGTTCAACCTCTTGAAATTTTCTTGTATACCATGGGCATAAAATAATATCTTCTATGACATCGGTAACTTCATTTTGCTGAAGTTCGGTTAAACATGAAGATGGAGGGGTAATCGGTTCTATGGTTAGCGTAGGATATACCCTATCTGTCTTAGGGTTTATAGTAATCTGTTTTGTTCCTATATCGATGGTGCAATTATATTCGGTGAGAAAATCCATTCCCAATACACAGTCTACGGTCAGTGACGGCATGAGCAGAAAATTAGCGGTTACATTCGTTGACAGCAGTTGTCCTTGAATGTTATATTCCTCGGTAATGTTGACCAAAGTTCCATTGGCTAATTCTGCTTGCATTTCTTGTTTCGCTGTAGTCGGTACATTTCCCATCTGTTTGCAATATTCTGCAACCACGGGACTAATGTAGGATCTTACTGACCCTGTATCTACTAAAGCAGTAAAAGATCGGTGATAAAGGTCAATGTTTAATCGGATGCGGTTATTGGACCAGTTACTTGTATTAGTACTAGTCAACGGTATGTAATTCGGCGGTGATTCGGAGGCCTCTACTGTCGGGCGCTGGTTTGGCCTCGCTGAGTTCCAGTCCCGACGGCGTTTTCCTGTGTTGGTTGGCTCTGATTGACACACCGGCAGTGTCTAGTCTGTACTCCTTCTCGTCCACATCGAGAACAGAATAAACGGAACGGTCCTCGGCATGTAAATCTCGTATGTCCTGTAGCTCCACATCTCCAACAAATAATGTTCGCATTCTGTCTAGGTGTTGTTTGCGAATGGCTATTTGTCTTGTGGTTAGGGCGAGAATTCGGTCTGACAGTTCTACTGGATTGTGAATCTGCAATACCAGCATTTCGGATTGGTTCGGCCACTTTTCTTGGTTTATTCTCTTTTTCTCGATCTTTTTGCAGTTGTTCGTACTCGTAGGTTTGTTGTACTAAATCGGAAATTGTTTTTACTTGGGTTCTTCGGATGTATTGCCGGTATTCGGCCCGCAACCGCTTATATATGCAAGTGACTTCTCGTTCCGCAGAAAATCCCCCATGTCGTCTTATCATGGTCTGCATTTCTAAAATAAAATTGCGGGCAGTTTCGTGTCTATCTTGATATTTAGAACTTATCATTTCTTCTAAATTGTTAAGGTATTCGGCCGGATAAAAGAAGGTTTTAAAATCTTCCACAAAGTCATCACAAGTCCCCCAGTTATGTTTGTAATTCATATACCACTGGTATGCTTTTCCCTGAAGCAACCCTGGTAAAGTTTTTAGCAACTGTGCATCGGTAATTTCATATTCGTGCTGCATCTGCTCTAGTCTTTCTAGAAATGATATTGGATCTGTCTTGCCATCAAATACAATGTTCAGTTTCCGTATTTGATTTAACAGTTCGAAACCTGATGTTCTTGGTGTTTCGGGAACCGATCTGGTTGGTACGGAAGCTGCAGGTCGCTCTGCGGGGACTCCTGGCGTAGGAACCTAACTAAGCGTCGTCGCATCTCGTCTACTGTGCCACCGGTTCCTAACTTTAAACGCTCAAGCTCGGCTGTCAATGCTTCTTTATTTAGTTTGTACACCCATCCGACCCTAGGATCAATGACTTCAAGGCCAGCGGCGGCTTCTTCAGAGTCAGAAGGCATTTTGAAGTAAAACTTGCAGGACGGATTTCAAAGTTCCTCTACTTTCTAATCCTCACTTCAGATTTCGACAATTATTTCCGGCAAACGTTTTTGACTCAAAATCTCGGTCGGTAACAGTCGGATCAGGTCGGCAATAGTCGGAAACGCTTCCTCGGGTCGAATTATGTTGAAAACGATACCCCACTTGACTTCGGGTGTCTTCGGAAATGTTCGGTTAAATTCGATTTTTTCGAGAAAATGGCGTATTCGCGGTCTAGTTGTCCACAGTAACCTTTCTGGTGGGTTAAAACGATGATACTACGGTCCTTCCTCTATTATCTCTCCTCTCACAGTTTTGGGTACTACGGTCTCGGTTCCAGTCTTGTCTTTTTTTTTCTTCCCTGCTCTTCCGGTCCCTGCTCGGGCGCCAAAATTATGTGACGTACTTTCGAGGTTCGGTCGCAGATGCCGAACTAGTACAACCACTTTAATCAGTCCGGGTTCACTCGGTGGAGAAGTTATGTCCAAGGTTCAGGAATATTACAAGACTCGGTATTGAAAATAAAATATTTATTTCATAAAATAAAATGTCACCCTGTAAACAAATAATACTAATAATAATTCCCCAACATAAATAAAATAGGTCCTGAAATAATAATACAAAATAATAAATTAACAAAGAGGGCGGTAAGGAATGTACGGTGCAGACGCTGAGTGTCGCGGAAAGAGCCTGCTAAACACCCAGTGTCGAAGACCACGGAGACGACGGCGAGTACCGCGGAATAACACCTGCTAAATACTCACAGTCGACGGAATACGGGTTAGACCTCGAGCGCCGCGGAGAGGGCCTGCTAAACGCTCGGAGTCGACGGAAGACGGAATACGGGCAAGACCTCGAGCGCCGCGGAGATTACCTGCTAAACGCTCGGAGTCGGCGGGATACGGGCAAGACCTGGAGCGCCGCGGAGATTACCTGCTAAACGCTCAGGATACCCAGAGGAAGGTAGGGTGCCGCGGAAGTTACCTGCTAAACACCCTGGGGTAGAGGAAGGTTGAGTGCCGCGGAAAGAGCCTGCTAAGCACTGCTGGTAAAGGCAATTTCGCCGGCTTTTATACAGAACGGCGGGTAGTGTCGTGTGCAAAAATCGCGATACGCTAAGCAATTTAAGGTACCGCGTGCGCCAAACAGTTAAAGTACAGTGTGAGCAAAATAAAATAAAATAGGTTCGTTACAGGGCAATCGACGAGAAGCATTCGAGTCGTTCGGGAAAATGGATCTAGAGATACTAGAAAATACCTGGAATATTCGTTTGGTCTATAAAAGAAGAATAAACGGCCGAGTTAGTTAGTCTTGTGTTACAGTATAGAATTGAAGTGTTCAGTTGGAGATTCAAAGTGATTTAGATAGCGATTAATTAAATAAGTGTTTAGTTGAGTTGTAATTAGTGTTCAGTAGTGTACTGAGTAGTTAATAAATATAGATAGATAGATAGATAGATAGATATATATATATATATATATTTACATAAATGTTACATATTGCACTTATTTATAATAAAAAATAATAATACATTTTAATAATAATAATAACAATAAATCCAACGTTAATAAATGAAATAAATATAATTTGAGGCTATCAATACTTATCATGTTGAGATGAACCATCTAAGCATAGCTTGTTTTATGTACTTCATCTCAACAATACAGTTTAACATAACTAATTATTAGTATTATAATATATACTTAAGGCTGGTTTCGCAAATGATAGAAACTGACTCATAAAGAAGGCGTGTCACAGTTTTATACATAGCGAGTAACACCCGGCTTCCGTCCACTACGATAAAACAGTTTGTATGCGATACAGACAAAGACAGCGAACATTAGAGAAGCTCGCATAAAACCAGACGCATTTGTAACCGCCCAAAAAACGATAGCCACGTGTAGATTTTACGTTTGTTCAGATATGAATGAGCGTGCTTCCCCGGCTGACCCGTCTTCGCAGCTGTCTACAAATAATCTTGAAACGATTTCAAATATTAATTTACAAGAAACAGTGTACGGACAAAACAAATAGGGCGATTTAATATCTGTAGTAGTGTATCCATAAATAATTTGAAATGATTTCAAATATAAATTTACAAAAAACAGTATATCGACAAAATATACAGGGCGATTAATATTTGCAGTAATGTATCTTCACAGCTGAAACAGTATACTATTGACAAAATCTACAGGGCGATTATATTTGTTGGTACTACTTTATGTTTCTAAAATTATAAATATAATAGATCTGTAAATATCTATACTTCGCATCTACTTGAAATATTTGTATATTTACCGCAAATAAAAAGTGAACTGAAATAATCAATATGACACATTTAATAATTTGTTGGTTTAGTTGTAAAGTGTGTATAATGTAGTTCTTTGTGTGGATACATTTTTTTTATTATTATGTGATAAACAGGGTGTTCACGGAAGGAAAAGCTTCGTCTTTTAAAATTTATAACTCATGTAACATTCAATCTCTGACATTTCTATTTAGGGTGTCTCACTATTAATTAGCAGAACTTAAGAATATTAAATTCCTTCGTTTCTGAGGTGCAGGGCGTTGAACTTTATTATTTATTTATTAACGAAATAACCGCTGACAAACAAAAATCTGTACGTTGCGGCGAAAGGTAGGTATTTGAGAGCAAATAATTCGTCACCGAAAATCATCACATATTAATTTTAGTGGTGGAAATAGAGGGGTGTCTATGAATTTTGCAAAAAAGTGGCCTAATTGAAATTTTGCTAATGTTTTTGGAAAATATGAAAGGGTATTCAATTATATCCAGAAGAAGCCCTCTTATGACTTATAAACAGTGTTTTCTGTTTTTCTTGAAAACGCCATGTCGTATCGACTTCAATAAATAAATAATACAATTCAAGGGCCTGTATTTCAGTTAACAAAACATTGTAGAACATATTTATAGGAACTTTTAGTCTCAAAATGAGGTATTCAGAATAAATTCTTGCTGTTTGATGCCCATCAAAAATATACTCACTTTTTATGAGTGCAAGATGCGGAGCCCTTGGCTGGTAATGTAAGCTTTGAAGATATTAAAAACGCGTCTATTTTTACAAAATGAAAACGGGCAATGGAAATTGAAAAAGGGCATAGTTATTATTATCATATAAAATGTCAGATGGCAATAACTCGGGCTAAATACTGTTATTTTATAGTTTGGACTCCTCTAGGAATGGTTGTAGATAAGGTAATTTAAGAACAATCTAGTAAAGATTTATTCCCATTAATTATTTTGTGTATCTATCTATTATAGGTTGAAAGAGATGATCAGTTTTGGGAATGTATGGTGATAAAATTAAAACATTTATATTATGATCAGATGTTACCTGAAATAGTAAAAATGTCATAATTAAATAAAATTATTTATATAAGTATGTAGTTTAAATTGTCTGTAATGTATGAAAGTGCAAATAATAATACAATTTGACGTTTGGATATTTTTTTCCATATTATTGTGGTTCCAAAAGTTAAAAAGTTAGATCTTTTCAATTTAGAATTAATGTCTAATTTAAAAATCGCATATGTGTTGATATATACTGAAAAAATATTTGAAATGTAATACTTTTGTAAAAGATTTGATTAAAACGTATTATTTTCCTGCAAAATAATCCTGTTTAAACTTCGGCCAAATATTTTAAACAAAAATCACTGAAAATAGTAGTTCAGTTAAACATTTATGAATGGCTGCACATTGACTATTACTCACCACACTATACAAATAACTAAAATAAATAATCTGCATAACGTGTGATTATTTCTTTCAGTACATTAATTATTTCAGATTCTTATGTTATATAAATATACGTAATTATTATAAATTATGTGTTCTATACCTACCTACAAAATTAGTTACCTTCAAATTCAGAAATTAAATAAAGTACAATTAAAATAAATAAATTTTGAGGTTGTTTAGAGATTGGTTAGGTTTCTTTAAACATCCTATATTTTTTCATTGATTAGTGTTCCAATAGAGTCTTGTTAATACATGTTTTCTAATTCCATAAATTTCTGGTTATTAAATATTGGTTAGGCTCTTTTAAACACCTTATATTTTTGTCCGTTAATTAGTTTTCTAATAGACCCTGTTAAATATTTTATCAAAAATTTTTATATTTCCATAAATTTATTTTTATTTATTATAGTTTTCAGAGATTGGTTAGGCTTTTTAAAACCCTGTATTTTTTCATTAATTAGTGTTCTAACAGACCCTTGTTAAATATTTTATCCAAAAATTTTTATAGCTCTATACATTTTTAGGGTTTTTAGAGATGGGTTAGCTTTTTTAAACACCTTGTATTTTTTTTCGTTAATTGCTTCTTGACCCTTGTTAAATGTTTCGTCAAAAATGTTTTGAAGTTTCACAAATTTTTAGTGTTTTTAGAGATTGGTTAGGCTTCTTTTAACACCCTGTATTTTTTTCGTTAATTAGTGTTCTAATAGACCCTTGTTAAATGTTTCATCAAAAATGTTTTGTAGTTCCATATATTTCTAGGGTTTTTAGAGATTGGTTAGGCTCCTTCAAACACCCTGTATTTGTTTCGTTAATTAGTCTTCTAATAAATTCTTGTTAAATGTTTCATCAAAAATTTTGTGTATTTTCATAAATTTTTAAGGTGTTTAGAAATTGTTATGCTTTTTACACACCCTGTATTTTTCTTTAATTAGTGTTCTGATAGACCCTTGTTAAATGTTTTATCAAAAATTTTGTATTTCCATAAATTTTTAGGGTTTTAGACATTGTTAAGCTTTTAGACACCCTGTATATTTTTCTTTAATTAGTATTTTAATAGACCCTCGTCAAAAGTTAGATATAATTTTTTTTAAATTCATTAATTTTCAGGGGTAAAGATTTAAACACCCTGTATTTTTTTCATTAATTAGTGTTTTAATAGACCCTTGTTAAATCTCTGAACAACATTTTTATTATTCCATTAATTTTTAGGGTTTTTAGATGTTGTTGGGTTTTAAATACCCTGTATTTTTCGTTAATTAGTGATCTAATAGACCCTTGTTAAAAGTTTCATCATTTTTTTAAATCCATTAATTTTCAATGTTTTTAGAGATTGTTTAGTTTTTAAACACCCTGTATTTTGTTCGTTAATTAGTGTTGTAATGGACCCTTGTTAAAAGTTTAATCACAAACTTTTTTTAAGTTTTATTATTTTGAGGGTTTTAAGAGATTGGTTCAGTTTTTAAATACCCTGTATGTTTTCGTTAATTAGTGACCTAATAGACTCTTCTTAAAAGTTTCATATAATTTTTTTTTAATCCATTAATTTTTAGGGGTTTTAGAGATTGTTAAGTTGTTTTCAACACCCTGTATATTTTTTATTATTTTGTGTTAAATAGACCTTTGTTAAAAGTTTAATCAAAAACTCTATTGAAATTTTATTATTTTGAGGGTTTTAAGAGATTGGTTAATTTTTAAAATACCCTGTATTTTTTCGTTAATTAGTAAGGTAATAAATAGTCCCTTTTTGAAAGATTCATCTAAAATTTTTTTTAAATGCATTAATTTTCAGGGTTTCTAGAAATTGTAGTTTTTTTTAAACACCCTGTATTTTTGTATTAATTAATAAATTTTTTTTATTCCCTTCATTTTTAGGGTTTTTTAGAAATTGGTTGGGGTCTTTTAAACACCCTGTATTTTTTTCGTTAATTATTATTCTAAAGAACCCTTGTTAGACGTTTTACCAAAAACAATTTTTTAGCTCTCTTGATTTAAAGTTTTTTTTAAAGGGTCAAAAATTTTTCAACACTTTGTATACAGAACGGTCTTTCGCACGTTAATAACCGTTCCGAAGCCAAAACTTCAAATATAAAATTTCCTCAAAATTGGAAATTTTATTTTCTCCTTATCAATTTTTATATTAACACCCTGTCTATCACTCTGTTAAATTATAGGAGTAACATCTTCGAATTTTATCAATGAATTGTGACGTGTAAAGGCGGAGCTTTATTTCAAGTTCCACCCAAACGTCTCACGTATCAAGTTAAAATTTCAGTAAATTTAAGAAATTATTGGAAAATTTGAACCCATTTTTCTCAGTCATTTTTGTATATATTGGTATGGGACAAACGTGAAAAATCATTAAAAAATATATCTATAACTTGCTCGTGGCCGAATTTCCGCTTATAAGGGAACCAAAAATCGAAAATTATTTTTTTGCTGTATTTCTGAATTTATTATCAAAATTTTAACGCGAGGAAGTAATAGATAATTATTAAATAGAACTACAGTTAAAAAATGAAATTATTCTGTCGGAAAATAAATGAGAAAAATGGGTTACGGCTTATTCAGGCACTGCGAAACCAGCCTTAAATATAAACAAAAAAAAATAATAACAATAATAAGCAAGTGTGATGCAGGAAAACCACGATGAGAAAGAGGAGGAGAGTTAATTTTGAAGGTAAGTAATATTTATATATTATTTGCTAAGTCATACACTACTTTAAGTTTAAAGTAATTGATATTTATATATTCCTTTAATTCCTTTTTCATTGTTTTGTTATTTTTAATCATTTTTATTTTTTTAGGTAATAGGTTAAATAATTTCGGACCAAAATATGTAAAAAATCTTTGTGTATGTGAAATCCTACATAACGGCACAGCCATACACTCATTTTGCAGTCTGGTATTATACGAATGATTAATAAAATTGGCGGGATATAACATAATTCTTAATAAACACTGGTAGGTATACAATTTTCTAACAGGAAACATACCAATTTCCGTATATAACAGTTCCGTAGAATACTGCTTCTCCTTCTTAAATAATATTTTTATTAGTGTATTTTGAGTTACTTGCAGCGCATGTAAATGAGTTTCATATGTACCTCCCAGACAGAAATACAATAACGAATAACAGATTCCGATAAAGCATAATAGACCATCAACTTAACATGATTGCTTAACAAGTTTCTTAATTGATAAAACTTATAAATTAACTTTCGTAAACGTTTTACAATGTAATCAATGTGCTCTTTCCACCTCAGACATTCATCAACCATTACACCTAAATATTTTATTGTTTTCACTCTCTCTATTTTAGGACATTTACATGTATTTAAATCTCGATTACAACATGATTTATGTAAAATTATTATATTTGTAGAGGATTGATCTTTGGATGTCGGATTAAATGAAATAAATTTAGTTTTAATAACATTTAGACTTAATAAACTACCGTTAAGCCAGTTATAAACAGAGTGAATGCCTCTTTCAGCTGTAACAAACACATCCTGCCATGTGTCACCTGAATAAATAATTGCAGTATCGTCTGCATAAGAAATTAAATGACCGGAAATATTATTAAAATTATAAATATTATTCAAATAAATCAAAAATAGTATTGGTCCTATGACTGTACCTTGAGGAACACCCATCGTAACTGTTAGAGGTACACTGAGAGTATTATTAATTTTAACCAATTGGCTCCTTTCGGTTAAATAATCTTTAAATAAGTTCCATGCAATACCTCTAACTCCAATGTTTTCTAATCTTTGCAACAGAATATCGTGGTTAACAGTGTCAAACGCCTTAGCTAAATCCAAAAACACTACTAGGCTTTTCTTCTGTTCATTGAAATGTTTAATGATTGAGTTGACAAGTTCAAATACAGCATTTTCAGTTGACATTTTTTCTCTAAATCCAAATTGACAGTTTGATAGAATACTGTGTTTTTCAATATAGTCGACCAATCCATTTTTTAAGTATTTTTCAAAAATTTTTGCACAATTATTTATAACAGAAATGGGTCTATATTTCGTAGCAAGTCTTTTTTCCCCAGATTTAAAACATGGTGTTATGATTGACTCTTTAAAAGCTTTTGGAATTATCCCCCTTAAAAAACATAAATTAAAAATATGACACAACGGGTTTAAAAAGTAATAATGATATTGTTTAATCAAAAAGGCTGATATTCCATCAATACCTGGTGCAGTATTATTTTTTAAAGTAGAAATAACAGTTATAATTTCTTTTTTTGTTACAGGATGAAGAAAGAATGACTCCTCATTAACAGACATTACTTCTGGAACAGGAACAGATTTTTCAATTTTATTTGCCATATGCTTTCCTATATTGATAAAAAAATTGTTAAAATAATTAGCTTTGTCTATATCTGATTTTAAATTTTGTCCTGCATCATTTATTATATTAAAATGTTTATCAGTGTTTAAACTTTGATTATTAATTATTCGATTTATTTCCTGCCATATTTTCTTAACATCATTTTTATGTCCCTGTATTTTTTTAAAGTAAAAATCATTTTTAGTGTCTCTTATTAGCTTAGTAACATAGTTTCTGAATTCTTTGTATCTGTTTTTAAAATCTTGATTTTGATTTTTGGTATATTGTTTTTTTAAATAATCCCTATGCTTAATTGATACTAGCAAACCATCCGTCATCCATGGTTTCAATTTAACATTATTTTTACTTATATGTTTTTTTGTCATTGTACTTTCACCAATATATTTTTTAATCTTTTGAATGAAGTTTTCATATGCTACTTCAGGCTCAGTCATATGTAAAACATTCTCCCATTGTTCTGTTTTTAATAAACTTTCTAATTTTTTATAATTAATGTATGTATATTGGTTACTAGATGTACTATTATTTTGTAACTGCGACTGATTATCTTGATTAATGGTTAATAGTAATGAATCGTGGTCAGTGATACTTGTTTTAATAACATAAGATTTAAGTTTTAATTTCTGAATTAATGATTTATTTATACTAATAAAAATATGATCAATTAAACTAGACGAATTCTCAGTAACTCTAGTTGGCTTATCTATATATGAAAAGAACCCATAATGATTTAACATGTTTACATAATTGTTATTTTTCACTTCAGTTGAATCTAAAATATTTATATTTATATCTCCAATAAAAATTTTTATATCAGCACATGTTTGAGTTGAGAAATAGTTTCCTAGTTCTCTTAAATAAATATCTGGATCTGTTGAGGGAGGTCTATATGAAGCAATTAATATAACTGATACCTTATTTAGCATGAAAGATAGTTCTAACAAATTTGTCTGAGTTAGGCACTTAATTTTATATACATAGTTAATGTTTTTTCTAATATATACAATTACACCATCATTTTGGTTGTGATATGACTCATTATATAGGACATCAAAGCTAGGCAAAATAAAATTTCTTATATCTTGTACTATCCATGTTTCAGAAAGAATTATGCAATCAATATTTTTTTCATTTAATGATTCTATAAACAACAAAAGTTCGTCAAAATTCTTTCTAATACTCCTAATATTTAAGTGAACAATATTAAACAAATATTTACCTTCAGATACAATTTTTTTTGTCTCTTCTGCATCTACAATCCTCACCTCTCTCATCGTTAGCCTCTAATACATCTAAAAATTCTAACATTATGACCTAATAGTAAATAAAAAACTAAAAAATAAGAATAATTAGAAACAAGAAAATAATGATCTACAAAAAAGAAAAATATATATAAGCAAATACACAGTGCAGCAGTACCCCTGCTATTATTTAATAATCATGATTAATTAAGTGTACATTTTATTTTTTATATAACATTATATCGTTTTCTGTATTCAGCCTGACTCTTCTTCCTTCAATTTTTGCATATATTTTACCATTAAAAGTCCAAACATTTTTTTCTCCTAGATTAACTCTTGCCTTCGATAATAAATTTTGCCTATTCTTGGTAAGGTCCTCCATAAGAAAAATTTGTTTCCCTTTAAACAATCTTGCACATTTTAGTATAGCTGCCTTTATCTCAGAATTTCTTGCTTTTATTATTACAGGTCTAGATTTATTAGTATCATGTGCTAATTTACCTATTCTGTAAACCTCTAGTATATCTTCAGAATTTAATTGTAGACTGGTGTTATTAGTAATAACATCCATAGTTTTTATATTTATGTTTTCACCCCTCTCTTCTGCTATCCCAAATATGCATATATTATTTATTTTCATACTTTGCTGCATATTGTCCAGTTTTTGTTGCAGCAAGTTTATGTTTTTATTTTGTTCAATGATATTGTCTTCCAGCTCTTTTACTTTTTGTTCCACCTTATCTGCTATATGTTTTGTCAAACGACTGATAAAGTCTTCGCTGGCTAATAATTCGGATATCGTATCTTTAACGGT